>VZRR01010580.1:69097-151335 GCA_013398015.1 Oreocharis arfaki | reverse complement strand
GGGGGGGGGGGAAAGCTGCAAAAAGCAAAGCTTCTCTGAGCAACCTGTGCCAGGGCTTCACCACCCCAAAAAACTTCCTCCTTATACCGGGGGTGGGAACATTTACACCAGATTTTCACTGGTGCAGCTTAATCCTGTTAGTTTTTGCTTTGCCTTCACCACTCTCATTTTCCAGCCTGCTCTTTAAATACTTCTGGACCTTCCTCCATTCCTTTAAAACTTTTTATTGCTTCTTGTTAACGATTCCTTGATACCTGTTTAGGATGGAAGAAAATGAAGGAATATCCTTGTGCTTTTCCAAGCCATCCCACAGACCCGCGTTGTTGCACTGTTCTCTCTCCACCTCCCGGCAATTAATGTTGGCTCCCCCACGTAGAGTCAAACTGCAAATAAAGAGGAACATAAAAATGTCTGGGCCCCATCCATTGCAAAAGGCAGAGGTTGGCACCCCTTGTTGCTGGAATTTACGGACTGCTTTTTAGTTTTATCATTTTATCCCCCTTGAAGGGTAAAATCAGTTAATCCTGGGTGGCAGCATAAAACTTGCGAACAGAGGCAGACCGTAAGTCATCCGAGGGTGTCGTGGCACAAATCCCTGTTGGAAAAAGCAGCAGCACTCAACCCCTCCTGCTCCTGCTTCTCTTCAGGACTCTAGGCAGGCTGCAAGGAGAATATTCATCTCCTCAGCACCTCTAAGGGTGCTGCGATCCCCGCCCTTTAAACAGATCCCGTAATTAGTCAGGGAAGTCCATCAAGGCTGAGAGCAGAGGAAGGTGAAGGGCTCTGATGGGAAGGCTCAGAGGGGGACGAGGTGGGAGCACTAAGACACATCTGGGGATGCTGAGATGCTGCAGGCATAGGGCAGGAGGGCTCATTTTAAGCTAAAACCCTCACCTTCCATCCCACTCCTTCATTAGCAGTTCCTCGGGTCACGCTCCCCAGGAGCCACTCGGACACTCTCACTCGACAAGACTGAACTCAGGAATGAGTTCTCGTCTAAATGTTCGGGCGGGATCCCGAGGCAAAGCCATCCCCATCTGGGAGGAGCCGCTCCCCTTATGCCCCAGAGGCTGGCAGACCACCCCCTAAACCTCTCCAGCAGGCACCATCCCGGGAAATCTGCCACCCCGAGAACAACAAAGGATCCAAATGTGTTGTCTTAATCAGTAATTGAAACTTAATCAGTTGTGCAAGAGCCTGGACGAATGAAAAGGCAGCAGAGAATTGCTCCTGTGTTTGTGTGAGTTAATGAAAAAAGTGCTGACCCTCATCCTATGGTGTTTCCACATCACACCGCTGCCTCTCTATGGGATATAGTGGGTTTCTCTGGAAGACCTGGCATGGGCTACTCGTGGGGACTAAAAATCCCCACAAAAATCATAATAAAAAGTAAAGCAGCAACAAAACCCAACCAGACAAACCTGATCTGACCCAAAACATTAAAATCCATTTCAACTCACAACGGCGTGGCTCACAAGGACAGGTTAGGAATTGGTTTCAGAGATGCAAATATTCCTTATTTCCTTGAGTGGTGTTACTGAACTTCCAGCTGCTGCTTTAGAGACGTTTCAGAGGAGCTGCTGCCCCCATATTCACGGCTTTCCTCACTAAAGAGCAAACATCCGGGCACAGCTCATCCCTCAGCCCCATGTTCAGCACCAAACGGAGGAACCGTCCCAGCACCAGGAGGTGGCGCCCAGAAACCAGGAGATGCTGCCCGTGGGATCGGTTTGTGCTGGGATGGGGCACAGGAACCAGGAGATGCTGCCCGTGGCACTGGGTTGTGCTGGGATGGGGCACAGACACCAGGAGATGCTGCCCGTGGCAGTGCCCAGCACGGTGCTGCCAGCATCAGGGTGAGGAGGAGAAGTGGAAAACACACATCAGGACAGATACAGAAACAGTACAAAACGAGGATCAGCCCTTTCCAGCCTCGATTTGCAGCTTTCCAGGCTCTTCTGCTCCAAGCACCGAGCTCAGGCAGCTGCAGCTGTGCACACACCAAAACAGCAATTTGCTCATTCCCCACATCTCTGCTATCAATTTATTCAAGACAGACTCTTGACTCCTTCTCCCAGCCCCAGCTTCAGTTTTATACAAGCTTTACAGGAGCACTGTAACAGAGTAAATTGCAAAATTCCATAGTAAAAATGCCTATTGTGTTTTCCAGTTTCCTTAAGCTAAAATTTCTTGGGTTTAAAGTGAGAAGTGAACATTCAATATCCACGTTTTGAGCACAAGCTACCGAATGAAGAAAAACAAACCTTTTACTGTAGAAATTAATCAAATTAGGAAAAACCTCGAAGTACAAGTCTATCATATCTTGATCTTTCGTGTTACAAACACAAGCTGATGATCAGCAACACATTGAAAGAGAAAAAAGAGAAGGGGGGAAAATCTGGTTAAAGTTTGTCATTTAAATTCACTGCAAAGGGATTTCACTGAGGCAAGACATTATAAGCATTTAAAAAATAGATCTTTTTACAAAAAAAAAAAAAAAAAAAAAGAAAATATTTATATTTTGAGAAGTTGATAAGCCAGTACTTCAGAATACCCAGTCACTGACCGAGAGCTATAACTTATGGGCTGAGCCTTCTGTGGCTGATGTACTAAAGCCTTTCTGAACATTAGTGAAGGACATAACAATTAGCAGCAAGGAGAACGTCCTGTAAATCCACCCCATGGTTTTATTAAAGGAAAGAAGCTGAAGTTAAGCAATCTTCTAAAAAGGTGTTTGTCTGGATTTGTATCTTGAGCAACCTGGGCCAGTAGAAGGTGTCCCTGCCTATGGCAGGGGGATGGAATGAGATGAGCTTTCAAGGCCCTTCCAATCCAGAGCAGTCTGGGATTCCATGATTCCTCACAGCTCTCTCCACCAAAACCCAAAATAAAACGAAACAAAAACAAAACCCCAGACAAACAAAAAACAAACTGTGGAGGGCACTACCAATATTTTAAGGTGCTTTTGAGAAAACCCTGAGGTTCTGGTCTACACTGAACCCAGCGGAGCCTCTTCTGCTCCTTGAAGGGAGAAGAGCCCTGGGGGTGCCACATCGCAGGCTGGATCCCCCTGCTCCAAGCCCTGGTTCCACGAGGAGTACTGCAGGTGTTGGAATGAAACCACTCCCACGGCACAGCAGCAGGGCAACAGAGCCGTGGATCCCACCCGGCCTTTCCCTCACACGGAATTCCTGCAAAGCCCAGGCATTGTTTCCATCCCTGGCTCAGGCTTTTCCACACGTTCTCCCTCTTTTCCCCCTTGGATTGCTCTCCAGGGAGCAGCAGGGTGGCAGCAGCCTCTAAAGCACCACGGGCCCCCTTCCCAGCACTGGTGACAGCAGCAGGGGCACAGGAGCCCCTCTGCCAGCAAGGGGCTGATCCCCCCAGCAATCCTGCAAACAGAGAACGTCTTTATCCTCCGCATGAGGCTTCACAACATGGCTGAATTATTTCATTGAACGAGGGAGTCTTTCATGCATTTATTCATACATCAAAAGCCCATTACCTTCCCCATTCCTTCCAGCACACTTTCATTTGACTGATGTCTGAATTCACCTCCAGCTGCCTTTGCAACTTGCTTGATCTGCAGGTAATCAGTGGGAAATGCTACTGCCTTTTGTGTCTTCCATGTTTCAATCCATAGCAAAAGTCCCTGCAGAAGAGCACTCTCTGTCTCCTCCATCAGATTTTTATGGAAAATGAGCCTCTTACCCAGCCCAGTGCGTTCTCTGTGTTTATTTACACCGTTTCTTGTTGGTGCCAAGCAGAGCAACAGATAAATGAGTTTTCTCAAAGTACTCCCCAAAAAACGACATTGAGATTTAAACACTTTGCCTGCTAGAACAAAAAGTCTGTACAGTGCCTGGAATGACACCTTTCCCTCCCTGAGTTGCTGGATCTGCCTAATAATTATTGTCATCTTGATTTAGGGACAAGGTACAGGGGACAGCTGGACACTTCTAGGAGGGCACCTGGATAGACCTTCAAGTAACCATTTTGTTTAGGGGACAGGCAGCCAAACAGGAGCATCGCTGCAAACACAGGATCTAACTGAGCTTACTAGGGGGAAACAGGGAAAAAATGTTGGACTTCCGGGCCACTACACAGATTTTGTGCCCACTGAAACCACCCTATTTCCGCAGTGCCACTAACCAGTGCTGGCTTAGTGCTGGAAGGAGCTGTCATTGAAAATTTACATTCATGTCCATTCCAGAGCAGCAACAAAACATTCTTAAGAATCTTTTTTTTCTTCTTACATCAAAGAAAAATATCCTGTATTACTTCTAAACCAATGAAGTGTTAAGTTAATTGTTAACATTTCTCACCATCACAAATTCATGACTTTTGGAGATATTTCTCGTAGTTTTTACACAATTCTGAAAAGTTTCTTGAGTTCCAAAACAACTCTCATTGTGGAGTTATTTGCTGAATTCCAAAACAAATTTAGCCACTAAAGGGAGAGAGCTTGCACTGGATAAAAATATAGATCCTGCACAACTGGCCTTAATCAGAATCCCGATGGCTCTGAGCCACACTTTGATACAATATTTGAATGGCTTCCAGGCTCAGGATTCTGTGATTCGTTGTCAGGAAGACAAAATAAAGCTGGTAACGATTACAAATCAACCTGTGAAATAACCCAGCCTCATTTGTGCAGGTAAATATTAACTGGGAAGGAACGAAAAGTTTGTTTAGTTCAGGGTTGGAGACTTAAAACAATGCTGTGCACACCTGGGAAAAACCTGATGGCTCATTAGTGCTCCTGTTTGGCTGAAGGGTCGGGGAGCTTGGAGGTGCTGCCAGCCAGAGGCTACGGAAAAAGGCTGGATGACTTCCAGTGGCATTTTGATGGATGTCAGGCTGTTAGAGATGTCCACGGCAATGTGGGAAAGAGATGCTGAAATTTCTTCTCCTTTCTTGGTTGGCCTCCGTTCCTCCTGCTCTTCATGGAATCCCAGACTGGTTGGGGTTGGAAGAGATCCTGAAGCTCATCCCATTCCAGCCCTACCACGGGCAGGGACACCTTCCTGTAGCCCAGGGTGCTCCAAGCCCCGTCCATCCTGGTCTTGGACACTTCCAGGGATCCAGGGGCAGGCACAGTCTCTCAGGTCAACTTTTGCCAATGCTCTTTCCCCATCCCTGCCTCTGTGTGAGTCCCCTCACTATGGAATTCTGACACAGAAAATGTTTAATCTGAGATTTCCTCTTACTGCTTACAAAACACAAAAAGTGCCAGGGGCCACTCTATGGTGGGATGTGTGACCCTCAGGACCCTCACAGGACCCAGAGCAGGGGAAATAAAGATGGGAGAGAAGAGTAAACAAGTTTAGGAAATAGCGGCAGGAATTTTTGCTCCTGATAAAAAAAAAAGGGGGTTGAGATTAAACCTCCCATCATACTGTCAGCACAGGGAAATAAATGATGTACACTACGTCTGAGTCCTTCTCATAAACCAGCAAACCAACAGATCTTATCCCACTGGAAGGTGTCCCTGCCCATGGCAGAGGGTTGGAACGAGATGACCCTAAAGGTCCATCCCACCCAAACCATTCTGGGATTTTTACGGATGAATGTATGGAATGTCAACCACAGCAGTTGAAGGACTGCAGTAGAGCACACCCAGAAAACATTACCCAAGACACAACCCAAAGCTCACAAAAAGCCAGGGGTTCTTCCAAAATTTGCTATTAAATCTGACACATCTTGAATGCTGTGTTGGCTCTGTTGCTTCTAAAGAACAACTGCTATAAATAGAAGTATGTGTTTATCTGCCTCTAAAATTCTTACACTTTAAAATTAAGCCCAAGTAAAGAGTCTCATTTTCTTTCTTGCCTACTCAGAGTCATACATAATAATTTATGAGCTACTTATCTGTTAGGTCTTTACAGCTGAAAATACCAAAAGGCAATAAAAACAATAAGGCACAGAGCAAAATATGAGAGACACGTGAGGATCCCGCACTGCAATTCCCAGCCACAGTGTCAAGGTCTCTCCCGGGCACTCACTGACTCCTGCAATCCCTGCTGGATTAGAGAGAGGGTCAGCAGCTCTCTCTTGGTTTGTCAGCACCACAAAATCACCGGAAATCTCGATTTTCCTACTTTTAGATGCAGAGGTTTCTTTTCTTTTTATTTTTACGCACAGTTGTCCATATTCATAATGTGAGCTGTGGGCTGGCAAAGGTTTTCATAGCCACAGCCCCTACGAAGCGGATGGATTGATCTGTAAATCACTTGGCAATTAACCGTGCATTAACTAACTAATCTTAGAGCCTCGAACAGCACTCACAGGTGGTGGGGGCCGGGTTAAGCTTGGGGGCTCAGTGCACAGAGGCACTGAGAGTGCCTTCTCCATGTTTTCCTTAAGCTTACCTAGAGAATCCCAAAACCACAAAGCTGCTCAACTATTCAGTCATGAATGTCTTGTATCCATGTACAGAATTCTGCTGCAAAAAGAAAAGAGAAGACTTCCAATCATTTTTCCTGCATTACCCCTCAGAAGTAGAGAAAGAGGAAATTAGGTTTTGGGGTAAGACTGCTGAGGAAAATCTGACGACAAATGGGCAGCCAGGCCTTCCTGTAAGGGACGACCGAAACCTGTCCAGTTTTCCACTGAAATGATTTCTGTTCCAAGGTTAATCACCTTTTTTGCAGCTTGAAGGACTGACTGTGGTGTCCTGGAGCCACTCATCCGGTTACAGAGGCTCCTTGAGGGACAGGTTGCTCAGAGGCACCTGGTGTTAATGTCCTGCAAAAAAGCTGTTTGTGCATCCAGGAGGAATGTCAGGAGTCATTAAATCCCCATTTGCTGGCCTCAGCATTTAGCGCCTGATGCCGGCCTGGGAAAAGGCTTTCTTACCTCTGCGGGCTGGACTGCCCAGGATTTGCTGGGAGCAGCCCCCAGCTCCCGGGACTGCCCTTCCCACTCCAGGCTACATCGCTCTGCCAAAGGCCTTCAGCCCCCAGCAGCGAGCGGGGCTGGGGACATGGGGACACCAAGGAACCAAACTCGAGCACTGTGTCCTCCTCCTGCTGGGAGGCGAAGCCTGGATCTTCACATTCTTTTTATTTTTCCTAAACACCTTCTGTTTATTTAGATGCCAAAATACCGTTGCTTGGTTATTACCTGTGGACTCATAACACCAACTTCTCTGTTTTGCAAGAGCTTTCCTTGGTGTCCCACCACACAGGAGTCTGGGAAAGTATGAGCAAGGGCTGGTTTCCACTGTGAGGACTTGCCATCAGAGAACAGTGATTCAGTTGCATCCTTTAAGCCAACAAATATTTGTTAAGTGCATCTTACAACACCACGGGCAGTTATAAAAAAACATTTCAATGGAGCTGAATTTGTCAGCCTGACATTTATTACATTGCACAACAGAGCAGAAGAGCTGGCTCTAGTCACACTGCAGAACACAAATGTTGGAATTTTACATTGGAGTAAAATGTTCAAACTCACAGCAGAAGGATGGTTGGGTTTAGCGTAAAAAACATTGTTAGACCAAAGTCTGTGCCTTCAAATTTTCACTCAGATTGATGGGAATTTGGCTGATGTTGTGGGCAGTCATCACTGCGTGGAAGAAAAACATCTATATTAAAGTGTGTGCTGTACAGAACACCTGAGGCTGCAGCCTTCAAGACAGAGAGAGGCTTTCTGCCTCTGGGAGTGTGTAAAGCCCACAGCAGGCAACTCAGTGCCCTTCAGTGTTCACCTGCTTTTCACATCCGCACCAATTTTAGCCATTTTGGTAAATTTAGGTCTCTCTTCTTACATTTTGCTGCTTGCACAACTTACCCCCCTCGCCACTGGTACCAAATCATTTAAAAGAAAAACAACCAACCCTAACACCAACCCTTTCCTGACACAGGGACTAAACAGCAGGGCAGTGATTTTTGGGACTTTAAATACTTCCTTTACATGCACTGGACCTTAGGGATGAGAAGAAAAGTGGGGTGGGTTTGGTCTTGAGCAATGACAGTTCATAAGTTGAACATAAATTTTAAATATATATTTCACTGTATAAACACCTGTGTTCTTTATCGAGAAGACTGGATTTCCTGTGTTTCAAACAGTTTGCACTGAAACACTGCTCCCTCGCACCACCCCACACCTGATGCTGGATCTTCCAGCTATCCCAGCTCACAGCCGTGTCACGGAGCGTGGTGGACTCACCATCCCTGGAGGTGTTCAAAAACCATGTGGATGTGGCACCTGGGGACAAGGTTTAGTGCTGAACCTGGTGGTGGTGCTGGGCTGATAGTTGGACTTGATGATCTCTTAGGTCTTTCCCAACCTTAATGATTCCATGATCATAAGATTCCAAAATAAAAAGAAGTGAGCAATAAAGGCATCGCGGATTTCAGATGTCAAATTATTCTCTCATTTATTTTCTGGCAGCCCTTGAAAAAAGAAACAGAAATGACACAGAGGCAATGCCAGAAAGAGGCCTGTGGTCTGGTGGGGTATTGAAACCTGCTCTGCATCACCTTGGAATAAATTTCTTTACCTAAAAATGGGTTTAAAACGTGTTTTAAAACAAGGTGTTAGAAGAGGCTTGAAGCTGAGGGAGGAACAGCAAATGAGAGTTAAACAGAATTACTAACTTCTGGGCTTCTGCAAGGTCAAAAAAGCATCAGTTCAGAACAGCTTCCTCGCAGCCTTACAAAGGGACATCCCAAACAAACTCTGGGACCGCCCACGCCACACGTTTGGATCGGAGCCTCCCTCGTTTCAGCCTCTGCTCCCGTCCCTCATCCCACCCCACAATCTGCAGCCAAGAGCGAGAGCCCCACGGAGGAGCAGAGGGACCTTCCCCTCCCAGACCCGACCCCAGCCCTCCAGGCTGTCTCTCTCTGTGCTGGCAGCATCCAGGGATTAATTAGTGCCAGAAGCGGGAGCTGACCGTCACACAGAAATGTCCTCAGGCAAATCCCTGGGGTTTGGTAAAACCGGACTAGAAGGATTTGCATTGAACCCACAGCTGCAAAGCATCAGCGTCTCTGCTTCCCAAACACGCTGGCGAAACACTTCCCTCTTTTAAAGCCATGGCGTTAATTCCGGTTTGTGTTTTCCAGCACACGCCCTAAACGAGCTGTGAGAAAACGTCTGGAAGGTGTTAAGCACCAGCGGGATGTGGAGGGTGCGTCCTCCGTTCTCCTCCTCATCCCAGAACTTACAGACCTGCCTGGCACAAGTCCCATGTCCCGTGCTGGCCCAGCCATCCATCCCCCTCAGGTCATCCAAGAGGTTGGGTGAGGAGCAGAAATGCAGCTACGTTACGAAATTGTACCAGTCAAATGATGTAACTTTAGAATCATAAAATCGTGGAATGATTTGGCTTGGGAGAGACCTTAAAGCCCATGCAGCACCACCCCCTGCAATGGGCAGGGGCACCTTCCACTAGCCCAAGTTGCTCTAAGCCCTGTCCAACCTGGCCTTGGGCACCGCCAGGGATGGGAGGTGTAGCTTTACCGATGTAGTTTATTCTTCAATGGCAGAAGTTACAGTTTCACACCCAAATAAGCCCAGAGCTGCCTATTTTTCCTTGCTCACTTCTGACTTGCCTAAAACAGTATACCTGGGTGAGATTTTGAGAGCGAGAGAAAGGCCAAAACCTCCTCAAAGCTCCCAGGTTTCTGTGGCTAGTTTGGCCACAGCCTTCGAGGAGGGCTCAGTGGCAGAGTGTTGTACTGATTAAAGACAAAATATTAAAGTATAAAGTTGGTTTGATGTTAAATTCCCCAAGGTTTTTCTGGCAGATCGCAGGAAGGCCTCACGAATGGGCTGCTGGCTCCAGGTGAAGATGGACTGGCAGGGAAGCCTCAGGTGCTGCAGAACATTTGTCCAACCTGGCATCAGACCAGGCTCCCAGCCCAGCACCAGCGACCCTGTCACAGCTGGGGTTCCCCTTTCAGTGCCCCATTTGCCCCCACCTCTTCCTCAGACCTGGCTGTGGTTTTGGCACCCCTGAAATCTAGGTCCATCCTACCGCATAGGTCTCTCCCAGCTCATGGCTGCATGCTTTGGGAGTTCTGTTCCCAAACATCTCCTGACAAAACCTAATGAAACCAGGAGTCTTTTGGCTTGGCCTTTGATCCCTAATTTAAAGTTTGTGAGGCTTGGCACTCATGGGTTAAACAGCCACATAAGGAATTCCTGTTCTTGTTGGACCCAGTCTTGTGGGGTTTGGTTTGTCTAAAGGTTAAGGAGTCGCCGTGTCCTCCTTGCCCCAGTGCCTGCTCCTCGCATGTACAGTAGTGCCGTGTTTGTGTTGCCATGGGGAATTCCTGGGAACCCTCACAGCCCCTGCCTTCCACCCTGCGTGAGAAGGGCCCTGTGTAACCTCCCGGGTGAGTCACATCCCTACACAAACCTGTCCATCCCAGGTGCCAGCAGCCAGCGAGGGGTGAATTTACAGCTCCAGGAAACGTCTGCTCAGCTTTGCTTCCAGTGAGCACCAGAGCAAAAACCCTGTTATGTCAACACAAGCGGTTGCACAACTGGCTCTGGCGTTTGCTCCCACATGCACTGCTGTGCACGAGCGGCTCTCCTGGAAAGCCAGCTCTGTGTGCTCTGTACGAACAGCTCTGCAGGTGACCGCTCACCCTGAGTGCTCAGGTTTCATCCCACAGACAAAACATGCCCAGGGGAACGGGAAAGGGCATTGGCTGCAGCCCCATTCCCTGCCAAAGGGTTTCCTTCTCACCAACACAAACACGCCGAGGTCACTGATCCTGAGCTCCAATGCTTCACGGGTCAGTGGGATTTGGTCTGAGCATTCACTTCTGCTGGTAAAGGAGAAGGCAGGCAGAGATTTCCAGTGCCCATCCTGGCACTGGAGCCTGCCCCAAGGTCCCAAAGAAGAGAAGCTCAGGGCCAGGCTCAGTGCCGGGTGTCCCAGAGCCCACCAGAGCTGGTTTCCAGAGCACACCAGAGCTGGTTTCCAGGAACTGAGCTCACCCCTAAGGCCTCACCACCAGACCTGCAGGGTGGCACTTCCATGTCCTTCAGGCATGAATTGCTGCCCCTACAGTAATGTTTGAAGTCTGAAATAATTCATTCTCTAAATCCACCTTTTTCTGTCTCCTAGGGATCACACACTGGGTTGGGAAAAAATACTGTGCACACAAAACAGAAGAGCCAGGATTAAAGGGAGGGAAAATGAGAAACAAAGGATTACATTTCTAGATATGGGAGAACTCTGTGTGGTTGGCATCAAACTGTGTGTCAGAAGAGGGTTTTACCTGCATTATTATTCTCCTTCCACATTATTTTTAATAATGTCTAAGGAACTTCCCTGCTTTATAAGGAATCCAAGATTAAAGGCAGCAAAGACCCATCCCGTGCACTGTCAGTCTTGTGAGCTGCCCCACACCATCCAGCTGCTCCACATCTCTTCACAAGAAAACTGAAAAGAGCCCGTAAATGATCAAAATAAAACTGTCTGAAAACAGCAGGTGCCAAATATAGTTTTATTTTTTATCATCTGGTAACACTGTGATAATATAAACTGTATAAAGCATGATAAAACTCTTCCATGAAACAGAGTAGGTACATATTATAAAATAAAAAATACAAATATTACATTACCAAGAGGAAATATGACATTTAAAAGAAAATATTACAATAATATAATGGTACCAGTTCCTTTCTGTATTCCAGAATTTATGGAAAATGTTTAAATTACGCAGCAGTAAGATAAGTTAGTTTTATTTTCTCTCTTGATTTTAAACAAGCACTAACTCAAACAGAAATAAAACCTATAGATCAATACAGGAAATGTTATTTAACCACAGAACTTTGCATGTAGACTTGGACCAACCTGGGCTAGTGGGAGGGAATGAGATCAACTTTACAGTCCCTCCACCCCCAAGCATTCCATGATTCTTTGGTGCAGTGGCTGTTAAAAGAAATGCATTGTAATTATTTCCCTTCCCAGGGATTTACTGATTTTAGCCATTAAAGTTTTCAGAGGTGCAGCTGCATTTTCTGTGCACTTGCAGAGTTACAGCAATACTGGTTGAGATGGCACAAAAATAATCTCTGGCTATGCACAGTCTTCCATTATTCCAAGTACTAAGAATATATTTTTAAAATATCCCTTAAGACTTCACATTCTTACCTGGGCACGGTTTACCAATCCCCAGTAAACACTGCCACTGTCCCTTTGTAGAAATGTGTTGTTTTAATCATGCTCAAATGCAAAATCACTGTCAATTGATGAAGAAACATTCTGGTCAGAAAAACACAAACTGACAACAATTTAACATATGGTTGCCAGCAGCTCAAGAGTTCAAGCAAGGTAATTTTGAGAATTAAATAAGAAAAAGAAAATATCAGAGATTTAGTTTTTTGCTGAGTGGCACAGACGTTCTCAAACAGCAATAAAGTGGGTTTCAATTTCTTTTTTCTAATTCCATTGTACCCTTCAAGCCATGCCTAGTTTACATCAATTAAAAATCAATTACCCCCCCCAAAAGAAACCAGTGTTTGCAATTTTATAAGAAAACAAAAAGACTGAACTCAATGATCTCCAACTAATCCCACAGTTTTAAAAATTAGGATCTCAGCCTACTGAAATGTTTTTAGTTTTTAAAAAAGCAGTACAAAATGCTATTGGAACGTGAACACTCACAATAAGTGAGTGTTCAGAAGTGTTGCACAGCCCTGTAAGGAGCAGGGATGCTCCACTAAAGTCCTTTTGACTCCAGTTCCAAAGGCAGAAGCAGTTTCTGGGTGGGCATAGCCTCTACGTGTGGTTGTTGTTGAGGCTGCTCTTGTTGAAGAACCTCCTGGCCTCCACACTGCTGAGGGACACGGAACAGCGCGAGGGGTTCTGCTTCCTGTACTCGATGCTTTCCATCATCGCCTCCCTGATCACCTGCAGGGAACAACACAGCCAGCAGGAACACTCACATTTGAACCACTTTGAAACAGACAGAAACAGCCCCTTCTGCTGTTAACAGCTGCTGCTCCCACTTTTAGCTCTGCTCCATCACTGAACAAAGGGATCGATGAGTTTTATTACAAATAGTATTTCTTGGGTGTATAAAACACTGATTTTAATGTGGTTAGTAAAAATATGAGGGAGGCCACCAACACCAAAGAAGTCACACAAAAATATACAGTATTTAAACAGCCTCAGTGAAACTCAGGAGGGTAAATCCAAACATTGAGAAAATCCATATTTCAAGGATGTAGAAAGTAATTATTACATCGAGAAAGATTAAATCTTCACTTTTATTTCCTTTGTGCTGGTGTAACAGGTTTTCTTCACTATATGGATTAAAACTCCCATATCTTTATCTGAGATGATCATTACACTTGTCACTCCACAGATGTTGGGATCATGATGTCATGCTACGCCAACTATCAATTACAAATAATTAATACTGAGCTATCTGATAAAGAAAGTTCCTTCAGAGAAAATTTCCAGTGTCCTTTTTGTCCAATTAGACAAAAAAAAAAAAGAGTATAAAACCCTGCACATCATGTTTCTATCCTTTGCTCAGTTATCCTTAATGGCCCGCGATGGTAAAATGGCAGAACCAAGGCAAGAACTGAATGAGAAAATCAGACAAACACTGAGGCAAAGCCCTGTACCTTTTATAGGGCAGATTTAGGGCTTTATTCACATCACTCGCTTCCCCCATTACCAATCCAATCCCTTTAACCCCCATACTTACGTCCATGTTATTGAGGGTGTTGAACTCCATGAGGTCGTGGAGCCTCTTGAAAGCCTCGTTGGGATACTGGAAGTTGAAGGTAGAGAAAAGTGTATCTGGATCATCAAAAATATCAAAGTCTGCAAAATCCTTTTCTTCCTGTGTTTCTCTGGGAACACCTGCACAGGACAAACACAAAAGTTCCATCTAAACGTTAGGGCTGAGGATTTATTACTTTTTTTTAACAGCTCCTTTGAATTCCCTAAGGACTGCAGACAGAGCTCAAGAGTTGTTTCAGAGACAAAACATTCCTAGTACATAACCACCAAGTGATTCCAGAGGAACAGGTGGATTCAGCATCAGGAATTGTGAGCTCACCTGGAGCTTTGTACTTCCTGAAGTCGATGTTGGCCAGCACAAAGTGGATGATGGTTGGACAGTCCTTCTCCGAGGAGGTGTCCTTTGGTTTGAACACATAGCACTCCTTCATGCCCTCCCGGTCAAACACGTTGGGGTCTATCTTGGGGAAAGGAAGCTTGTTCATTTTGGCCCATTTTTCAGCCAGCAGGATTTCCTGGAAAGAGGAAAATGACTCAGGTGGATAAAAGCCTCCACTGCAAAGTGAAGTTTGAAGAGACAGGGATCATGTGGGGTGGTTAAAGCAGTCCATAAATTATTAAATCTCCAACACAAGAAGGACATGGAGGGAGTCCAGAGGTGGTACCAAGACAGTCAGAGAGATGGAGCAGCTCTGCTGTGAGGAAAGGCTGGGAGAATTGGAATTGTTCATCCTGGAGAAGAGAAACTTTGGGGTGAACTAACCGTGGCCTTGCAGTGCCTGAAGCAGCTGACAGGAAAGATGGAGAGAGACTGTTTACAAGGGATGGAGTGACACTGCCAGTTCCCACTGCTGGAGGGCAGGGTTAGATGGGCTGTTGGGAAGAAATCCTTCCCTGTGAGGGTGGGGAGGCCCTGGCACAGCGTGCCCAGAGAAGCTGTGGCTGCCCCTGGCAGTGTCCAAGGCCAGGTCGGACGGGGCTTGCAGCAACCTGGGCTAGTGGAAAGTGTCCCTGCCCATGGCAGGGGTGGGATGAGGTTAATGTCCCTTCCAGCCCAAACCCTGTGGTTCCCAGGACTAATCAAGTCCATCTCAGCACAGATGACCCAGCAGGAAAAACTGAGCACCTCACTCACCTTCCCAGGCTCCACCACCTGCCATGAGTCACAGGAAGGAATCTGGTCTGCCCCAAAAATCTGGGGGTGAATTTACAGAGCTGACAGCGAGGGAAAAGCCATCCATAATTTTACTTTGCAAAGGAGTACCAGTGCTGTGGAAACCACTGAAGAGTTCCTAAACACCGGGCCATGAATTGTACTCAGAGTCAATCCACACACACAGCAGCCTCTCAAAGCACATCGAGTGAAGAGCTCTGGAAAACAGGCTTCTTTTTCCTCATGACAACTCAGTAAACAAGATAATTTGTAAATAATGACTCAAAAGCATGTAATGAGGGTGTGTGAGAGGGAGGAGAGGGAAGGTCAACATCTTTAATCTTGGTTTTCAATGAAATAGGACCCTTCCTTGGGCGACTGTTTTGGATACGCAAGAGATTAAGAGATAGTGGGTGTAAAATGATAAACCAAGGCTCGAGTCATTGAGTTCAGCTGGCTGATTTCCCCACTGGAGTAAAATATTAGAGTGCTACCATAGATACAGGCCCACTCCTGAAGTGGCATTTGCTCTTTGCAATGCACCAAGGGGACAGAACTGGTTTCTGTTCCTGTCCTCTGCCTCAGGAACACACCAGTGTCTGCCTCAGCACACACCTATTTGTGCTTCAGAAACAATGGACCATTCCATTGAACAGAGCCTTCTGGAAAACCTGAGGCACCATCTAATTTTCCCACCATTTTTTATTGTGTCAAAGAATTTTTTGCCTTTTGAAAATGATAGTCTAGAGAAAAACCTTCAGGATGCCACTTGAGTGCTAATTATTCTCTCTATGTTCCCAAAATAACCCAGAAAATTGCAGCTGACAAAGACAGAATGCTAAGAGTAGCAGGGGTGACCATACACAGCCTTTTGCATGGACTCCACGTGTGGAATGTTAAAAAAGGGAGGAAAAAGATGTTTCAGAGGCAATGGCAGTGCTGTGTCAGCAAATGTAGCTGCTGGGGCAAACACTCTTAACAAAACAAGGAGATATATTCTTATGCAAATAGAATATTAAAAGAAAAAACAGGCTCTGGGATTCAGTCACTTAAGGAAAAACAAAGGATCTCAAGCACTAGGCAGTCTTCTCAGTGCTCTATTCTCTCCAGCAGCCCAAAGAGACCTAGAGATTACAGGAATTTCTCCTTTTTATTCTCCTGAACTTGTCTTTGCTGTTGGCAGCGCTAATCTCAAGCTCATTTTGCTACTGCTGTTATTTTCTAATGTGGTTTGGGGATTTTGTCACTCCACATCAGCTGAAGGGAAAGAATTCTTTGTTTGTTCTAGCTGAAATTTGTCTGTGAAGCAACAAGGAATGACAGTTGTTTCTCAAACAGAAATGCTTTCTGAGTTCCCTTAAAATGATTTTTAAAAATCCATTTGGGTTTGAAATAAATAATGCTTCTTTCTTGGGGATGGTAGAAACATTAACACTGGAAAAGATCTCCAAGATCACAGAGATCAACCAAATCGCACCATGCCCACTAAACCACGGCACAAAGGACCCCACAATCGTCTCTGAAGTGCTGGTTTTTTTGTAACAGTTACCAAAATGATCCATGTAAAGGCTTTGGGATCAGCTGGAGATGCAGGTTGTGCACACTGACAGCTGTGCTTTCCACACCTGCTGCAGAGAACAGCCATGGCACTTAATCCCTGTTTTCCTGTTGCTGTTTTGCTCTGGCCTGGATGGATTTAAGACCCACTTAAACCAGTGTTGGGATAATCCTGGTGAGATATAAATGAACAGTTAGCCCTGCTTCCAAAAGGTTATTTATTTAGCAATCCTGAGATGATGCATTTCTGCGAGATGATGCATTTCTGCACGATGATCACTTGAAACCATCCATTTACATCACAGCACACAGAGGAGAGCAGCTGGGCACAGGGGCAGTACGGCAGGGAAAATGACTTAATTGTTTAATTCTGACAGAAAATAGAACTCTGCAATCAGTGCTAAAGCAAAACTTCCATAAAAACAAGCGAGCTCCTGCTTCAAAGGAATTTCATTATCCCTCTTTGTGCCAGTTGCCTCATGAAAGGCATGTAAACAGGAACTGAGGCACAGGGCAATAGTCTGCCTTGACGTGGAAAGAAATATTCCGAAGCTGTAGATACAACAGCACCAAGGCCTTCTGGGGCCATGCGGAATAGAACTGAGTCACCTTAAACTCCTGAACCCAGGAAGAGAAGGGCCTGTGTCACTTACTTTGAAAGGAGGGCTGGAATCACTTGGCCTGGCTGAGAAATCAAAGGAGATGATGAGATCCACGCCTCTTTGGGGCCTTAGGATGAGCGGGTAGGGCAGGTTAAAGGTCAGCCCACTGTCCACGATGTGGATCTTCTTGCTCTTCACATCCAGGGGCTCATAGATCCTCTCAAACTCATCAGGATCTGCGCGGAACACGGGAAAACCGAACAAGCAGGGACACCTGAGTTAAAAACTGAGGTTCTGATGGGCTTTCCAGTGTAGCCCTAACTTCTGGAGAGAGCATGGAATTTGAACTGCACAGTGTATCCCAGTTAAACACACCATGATCTCAAGTGTAACTAAAACTCTTAAAAACTGGAGAATGAGGTGAACAGCCCAAACTGGAAGAGCCCTCAGGAGGCCAAGTGCACGAGGCAGACCCAGAAGTGGCTTCAGGCAAAACCAAAGGGGAGAAATGCATAGGTTTGATCCCAGCCCTCCCAGCTTCACTCCATCGTCCCAAACAATCCATACACAAAGGAAAAAGTTTATGGGATATTAAGAGACATCTAGGGGTGTCAGAGGATGGTCCCAGACTGTTCAGTGGTGCCAGTGACAGGATGAGGAGCAACGGCCATAAACTGAAACACAACAAGTTCCACCTCAACATGAGGAAGAACTTCTTTCCTTGGAGGGTGCAGTGCCCTGGAACAGCTGCCTGGGGAGGGTGTGGAGCCTCCCTCTCTGGAGCCATCCCAAACCCCCCTGGACGTGTCCCTGTGTCACCTGCTCTGGGTAGATGGTTGGACTGGGTGATCCCCAGAGATCTTCCAACCCTAATATTCTGTGATCCCCTCAATGTCCTACAACCACTGCCCAAACCTATTCCCCCAGGTCCCCTCCCAACCCCACGTCCTTCCCAGCTCTCCCAAATTTGCCCAAAAAGCCCCAGTTGTGGCTCTGCCCTCCTGTGACACTTGTCTGTGTCTGTTTCTGCTCATTAAATTGGGGCTATCAGGTCTTGTTTTCGAACCTGCACCAGACCTGATGACCTCACACTCACCACTCCACCAAGAACAAAGAGAAATAGTGACCCATATCCATATCCATAATTTAGGCACTGGACAGAATTCCCTGTCAGCCACTCACTGCTGGTGCTGTCCCAGTGTGGTCCCACCACTCCTCTCTAAGCCCAATCTGATGATGTTTCCCTCTAACCCCAATATTCCCTCAGGTGCAGCTCAGGAAAAAACAATCCATTTCTCCTGGGTGTCTTCACACTTATCCAGGTCTCTGGATACTAGAAAATGAAAGTCTCTGGACACTACTAATCCCTGCTGTACTTAAAACTTTTCCCCTGACAGTCTTTTCTTGTTCTAGACCTTACAAATGTTTCCAGTGCATGGTTTTGCTTTTTAACAAAAATCTAATGCTCGTATCTGTAGAGGGCAGTGTAATATAAGGAATGCTGGATAGAAAAATTTGATTATTTCTGCTATAATTGAATTTCCTGGCACCTACTTACTGACAGTGGCAGTAATCTGAAAAAAAAGGGGTATTTTTGAAGCAAAGAAAATCCATCAAAAATAATTCTAACTCTTTCCCTTGTAATTTCAGAAGCAGCACATTATGAGCACCAAACGAAATCTTAAAACAGATGATTTCACTTTTTATTTCTGTTGCTATTTATTAGAGGACCCTTTTCTAAGTAATGAGGCACCATTTTCCCACTATTTGCCTTGATTTCTAAAGGAGAGAACACTTTAAAATCATTGCCTATTGCTAAAGGGCTAAGTGTGTTTATAAACCTATTTTAGAACCAGATATATTTCATAATCATGAATTAGCATAAATCAATGCAAATATATCGGTATTTATCAAATTCACCACAATTTTAAAAAACTGGTAAAAACCCCACACTGACTACCATTCCCTTTAGCACAAGTAGAACAATTTGGTTTTCCCCTTCTTGTTTAAAGACAACATGTCAAACATAATTTAACCCTTGTTCTCACTAGAACTTCCAAGGACTTGCAAAAATATTTTTGTTCAAGTTTTGTCTTTTCTTATGTAACAAAAATTGAATTTGAAAAATCCTTTAACCAAAGACAGCATCAGCTGTAACAGTGTTTGCGATGAGAGTGTATTTCTGCCACACAAACTCCCTCCCAACACTGAAGAACAAGATGGATCCTATTGCTTACAGCCCTCATGACTCTAAAATCAAATTTATCAAAATAATCTAATTATATTTTAAAGAAGAAAACATCTTAATGTTGTCAATAAATTTATAACAACCATATAAATGGGTTTCAATACTCAGTCTTCATAGAATCCCAGACTCCCAAAGCCTGGGACATGAATTTTCAGCCTTTTAGGAAAGATGCATCCCTACTGCCAGCACCTTCCAGTCCATCAAACAGCAAACTGGGAGAAAATGTGAGGATGTGGCACTTGGGGACAGGGTTTAGTGGCAGTGCTGGGTTGATGGTTGGACTTGATGATCTTAAAGGTCTTTTCCAGCCTTAACAACTCTGTGGGCCTGTGTTTACCAGCCCAGCTCCATGTTTAGCCAGCCCAGCCCTGTCAGCTTCCCAGCAATGGGACACATGGACAGATATTTGTTTGGAAACCATAAAGAGGGCATGTTCTAGAAACTAAATCTGCCAGATGCCAGATGGAGATGGCAGCTCCAGTGGAAGGAGGGGACATGAGAAGGGCATTTGCTACTGACGTCTATCTACTACAACAGTTTCCATAAATACTGAAATAAGGAAGCAGAGATTAGGGGTTATTTTTCCCCACTGTTATGCACTTGGCATTTTCTCAAATCATCCTGGTGTGTTGTAACATCAGAAAAGAAACAGAACGACTCTGAGTTCACAAGGAAACCACTCCTGATGAAGTAAGAAAATGATCAGCATTATTTCCACAAATAGAGTCGATGGAAAAGCAGAGCCAAAAGTTTTATTTCCAGACCAAGCAGCTGGGAGCTCTGCTGCAGGCACTGCAGACCCTAAATTCAATCCTCAGTAATAACTGTAAGATTGGCTTAGGTCAGCCACAGTTCATCCTCTGCAGAGGGCTTGGGACAACTGGAGATGGAAAGTATTATTGATATCCTTTTTTATTCACTTATTTCTCCTTTGGAGTGTCTGGCAATAAAGGAGAGTAAGTCTTAAAGCAATACAGACTTCTCTCTGCACTCAAGCTGACAGGTTAACTGCCAGTGCTAGGAATAAATATGCACATCTTAAATGCATCCAGTGCCATGGTAATCTAAGGATTTAAATTTTACACCAAAGTCTCCTTTCTATCCACGCCTCTGGGCTCCTCAGCTCTTCCATATATTAGGAAAATTCACAGCATTAAAATGTGGATACACTCACCTCACAACTGAATGATTACATTTTATATTAACTGCTGACGTTTCAAGGGGTTTTTAACTATTCTTGACTATAATATTGCAACCACTCACAGCTGTCAGATCTGAGTTGCTACTGCAGGTTTATGAGTGTGGGCTTCAGCTAACAGCAAAAAACTGCAGTCATGTCAAACTTTTCCCATCTTAACCCAATGAAGTTTCAGGCACTCCAAAGCAGTTGTGTCAGAGGTGCAGTTGTGTCAAACCAGCATTTTATTTCCATTGAAATCAAATCTCAGGAAGTTGATAGTTGATTCTGAAGACTATCCACGTGTCTTAATTATGCAAAATTCTCATCAACTGTCATTTTTTCCAACCATAAATTTCCTACCCACTTTCCTGCCTCTTTTCCAAGTACTATAAATATTAAGACTACCCAATTGTAAACACCTCTGAGATGACAGAAATATTTAGAAAGTGGAGTCCAGATGGAAATTACTCTTCAAGCCCTGAAAGGGATTTGTTACATTAACAAATACACATTAGAGCATGGCTGCTTCTTAAGCTTTTAAATGACATCTGGTATTTACTGTTGCTTAATGAGCAGTTGGGACAATCTCCTTCCTCTGAATAGGAAATGAGGGCTGAGGGGAATGTTGCTGTCACCAGGGATGGTTGGTAGGGCTGTGCTGGGAGGAAGAGCATGGAAAGAACACCCCCTTCAGAGAGGTGTAGTTGCTCTCTGCTTGATGGATCACAGAATCATGGAATGGGTTGCGTTGGAAGACCACCCTGTGCCCCGCCCCCAGCCATGGGCAGGGACACCTTCCACTAGCCCAGGTTGCTCCAAGCCCTGTCCAGCCTGGCCTTGGACACTTCCAGTGCCAGAAGAACACCAAGAAATTAACTGCCTTTCACTGAGCAGACTGCAGTGAACACTGTCCATGGCGAAGGCTTCACAATCCTAATCAAACACAATTATTCTTCACAGCTACTGTCCCACGCACCACATCCCTCATGGAGTGGGGGAAAACTTTGAACTTCTTTTGCAAATTCATATTTTTTTTAAATTTTTATCCTCCATCCACGTTCTTGCTTAAGCCAACATGAAATGTGGGTGCACCTGCACATCAGGCACCCTGGGAATGGTTTGTCAAGTGCATCCACACTGGGAAGAACACGGTGTCAGCAAAGTAAGGATCTATGAGCTGTGTCAAGGGAGGGTCAGGCTGGAGATCAGGGAAAGGTTCTTCCCCCAGAGGGTGCTGGGCACTGCCCAGGCTCCCCAGGGAACGGGCACAGCCCCGAGGTTGCCAGAGCTCCAGGAGCATTTGGACAATGCTGTCAGGGACACACAGGGTGGGATTGTTGGGGTGTCTGTGCAGGGCCAGGGGTTGGACTGGATGGTTCCTGTGGGTCTCTTCCAACATTCACTGACTCTGTGGTCCTACAAGTGAAGAAGTGTGTTGCCTCCAGGGGTTTTTCAAAAGACAAAGACAGCAGATGAGCTACAAAGGTTTCGCGACAGGGAAGCCATGCAGGAGAACAAGGAAAGGTTTCATTACCGCCAGCAGGCTTAGCATCAATAAGAGCCAAGGATCAACCTGGACACCTTTTGGAGAAGGCCAAGAGAGTGAGAAAGTGGATGCAACAAAGGGTGCCATACACAAAAGCAGTTTGGTCTCCTCTGCCAAACCAAGGACCACTGTCTGTCCAGTGGCTGTGCCACAGCCCGTGCCAGGGGACAGGACAGGGAGCAGACAGAAGTCACTGTGTGATGCTCTTTGATCCTCCCAGTCCCCTCACAAGCTCTGCTGCTGGACAATCCCCACGGTGCTCTTGTGACCCTCCGGGTGTGATGTCACCACACTGGGAACTCGCTGCCTCTGGCTTCATTAATAAACACACACAGCACCAGTGTTCTGGGAACTGACCTGCCACTGCTGCCGGCTCCTCCTCCTCCAGGGACTCCTGGGTGAGCAGCTCTGCCAGAGGGGACAGGGGGTAGCAGCTGTTGAGGTTCAGCCCCAGCATGAAGTTGTGCACCTTGCCAGCGCGGCCCTCACGCGTGTTGAACAGGGTGCTGTCCCCCACCAGGGCCATCAGCATGCGCTGCACCCAGCTCTCCTGGCTGCTCTCCTGCAGCCTCTCCTGGCTCTCCTGCTTTGCCTCAGCGCCCTCAGTGCCTGCACACAAAAATGAAAACACCCAGCAGTGATATTTAAATACAGCAAGTGTAACCCCAGCATTTCAGAGGCTATAAAAGAAAGGACCTACGAAAATAAACCACTTCTTTCAACGAGCCAGGGGCTGGATGATGGAGCTTTGCTGCAATGATTTCAGAGGAGTGCAGAGAATCCATCCTTTCAACTTCATAGGCCAGTGAAACCTTCAATCTGCACCACAATACTGTGTATGTGTCCATCAGTAATATAGACTGGGAATGTCTTAGATGACCTGAGCAAGACTTAATTAGTCTGAGGGCTTTCTCTGTGAGCTCTGCTGGGCTCAGGGACAGACCTGAGCTGGTAAGATCCATACCTGATGTAGACATAAATTCATAAATTCATCTGGATGTGCACTGACAGCCTTCTCCATCTTTCCTGCCTGTTAGAAATCCAGCCTTCCTCAGGAAAGCAGAATTAGTCTGCATAAAGGATAATGCTATAGCATGAGAATTCTCAAATACCTGAAAATATCCTTACAGTAATCTACAATTAATATCTGGCTTTAATTAACTAAAGAGTACAATCAAAGATCCAGACTTAAATGTCTGTTGTTGGAGCTCACAGTAAAAATTACCTGGACTGGCACCACTCTACATTCATTCACCCGTCAAAACTTGACCTTTTGGGGTGTTTTGGATAAGCAAATAGTTCAGGCTCAAGCTTGATACTTTAAATCCAGCTTTAAAACTTGCTCCTTTAACCCAGGCTTTACAGGAGCTGGGTTTTATATAAGTAGTGAGAAAACAAGCATCAAAGAAGTCCAACATCTGTCCAATAACATTCTATGGAAGCAAGAGGGATTTCCAAGTGTTTACAATCCCAGATTTGTTGGTTGTTCACTATGGCTACAAACTAGGAGAAAGAAATGTGTTTGGTGCTGGCTGTAGTGTTTAAACAGGAAATCCACAAATTAACACAAAACCTGGTACCACCTACGATTTTACACATAAGGGGAGTTGAAGAAGCAATCACTGAGCTGAGCTAGTGACATAATTCCCCGTCCTACCATACAAGATTTTCTTTTCTTCTGTAGATCCTGAAATCACAAACAGCTGCATTCCCATCTTTGCTCCACTTGTTAAAAATAAAACCAGGTTTTTGCAGGTGAAAATCACTCTTGTCCCCAAAAATATCATCAAGTACAGAAAGCTGACTAAGACCCCAGAAATCTCCACGTGCTTTGGGTACTTAGAGATAATTGTCAGTAGGATCTTTTCTTCCCACTGCCCAATATTCCCTTTGTGGCTGTGCCTCATCAGGGAACCTGGATTTGGGCATTGTTACAAACACTGTGCCAAGCACGAGGAATTTCCTGTATCAGATGTAATTTGTAAAGGTGCTAGAAGACACCTGTGAATGCCTGAAACACACATTAAACCATTCTCAGGTAAATATTTGATCAGGAAACCCTTGAAAACAATGGGTAGTGTTAGTTTAGGGGGCTGGCAGCAATTCCAAGGTGCCTCTGAGCTCAGCAGCTTGCTGGAAAAAGACTTCTGGAGAGCTCTGGCCCAGCAAACCACATTTTTGGGTGTATGTGGAATTCCAGACGTGTGAGAGAATCACCTGATGATCAGCTTGAGCAGGAGACATGAAGTCAAGACAAGAACCTCCTGGGGTCTCTTGTTCTTTATTTTGCTGAGCCACACAAAAGCTGATGGAAAAAGGAAATGATGAAATGAAATAATTTCCTTACCTTTTGGATGCTGTGATTCATCTTCACTGTCTGAGCTGTCATTGCTTACAAGGTGCTTTAGCCTAATATTTTCTGTTGAAAGAAACAGAAACTCCTTTGAACTGATGGGGTTTAACTGGCAGAACAGTTAAGAATTTCAAAAAAATCTGCGTCACAAAATTCTGATAGTCTTTATAATAGAAAATACAGCTGAAGAGACTGGGTCTGCTGTGGACATCAGGATGTGAGCAGCAGGTATTGGCTTTAGCCTGAAACTTTGGGGCTGGAAAAGAAAATGTAACCTTAAAGCAGTACCTCCCACTCCCCTCTGCAGCACACACCTGACACACTTTATTCACCTTCATTAAAATTTAGATGTTTAGCTTCTGTCCTCTCAACAACTTCTTCGAAAATGTTACTGGGGTGCCAAGGTGCCGCTGGGACACCTCCAGCTCTGGTCCACGCTGTGGTTCAAGCCACATGAATATTTTCACATCTGATCCCACTTCAAAGAACAGTTTTTAAATGATATGTGAAATGAGTCACAGATGACAGATAACATTCTGTCTCTCACTGTCTTTCAAAAGCAGACTTTTCCATGATCACATTTATTGACAGGGATCCTCCATGAGGAGGTGTTAACACTCCAGAGGGGCCTCAGAAATAGGAACCTGGAGGTCTCGTTTTCATCTATAAATAAGAGATTATCAAACAGCTGAATTCCATCCATTAGGAGGCAGAGGCAGATAGGTTATTATCTAAAAACGATCTCAATCTACATTTTCTCTTCTTGCTCTTCAGAAAGATCTGGCTATCTAGGACAATTTATTGATTGGTCAGATCTTCCCATCATGCTGTTTTCTGAATAGGGAACAAAAGTGTAAAAAACCTTTCAACATTAACTACATTCTCAGATAAAAGTCGGTAAGGTCCATCCAAACCAAGCCACAACTCTTTCTTTACAGTCATCTTGCCATTTGTGTACCAGGAGTGAAACCAAAACCATTCAATTTCCAAGCAAAGGACCAGATACCAACAGGCTGTGGTTAAAATGGAGCACTCTAACAACCCAGAGATGAGAGAGTTTAGGTGCATTTTGCTAATCCCTTCAATAACACAGCCCAGTGTCAAGAGACTACACAAGTAACTATCAAATATTTGTCAGCTTCTGCTCTCCAAAAATCAGTGTAACAACATAAAGAAAGGATTCTATCACCTTCTAGGAAAGAGCTGAATATATGCATGTGACTTTCAGCAGCTCCAGCTGACCAGAAACAAAAGTGAAAGAAAGGAAAGAACATTCCCAATGCTCCTTCTCCACCTCAGCAGCATCCAGCAGTACCAGCAATTAAAGGTAATTAATTCCACATTCTTAAATGACCACCAGCAGTGCCATCCTTCCACAGAGGGAGAATCTTGCTAGTAATTGCTCTGCATAGTGGAATTATTTATTAATATTACCTAATTCTTCTTCCATGGTGGGCCCTTTATTCTGAGAATTGGAGACACCAAGGACTCTGTTAAATAATATTGAAAATGCACTGCCCCAGACACCTGAAAGAGAAAAAATAAACAATGAATGGTGCTTGGCAGAAGGAAAATAAACCCCACACAGCTTAAAAAGCACTATTTAAGCAGTTGGTTGCTCTCTGAATACACCTCTGAGTTTGGAGCAGGCCAAGTCATAAGCTCAGATGTCCAAATCAGAACAAAAAACCAAGGAAATAAGAAACAAATAAACAACGCCTATCCATATCTGTGAAATCTTTCAAATGAATGTTTTCCAGCAAACTGAGAGCTCTTATTCTTGTTTCACGCTTTGTATGACTACATTTAAAAGTCCATGAACTACTGAAATTGCTTTTATTTTTAAGTCTCTTTCTGTCACATACTCACCCATCAGGAAATGCAAGGGATTTTCGTTATATTTCTTCACCACTGTGCCCATAAAAAACTTGCTTCCAAAGAGATCAGGAGACATGAAAGTGCCATACTTGGCCATTCCAATCTCATATGGGCTGAATTCCACCCAGTCTGCAAAGTCAGAAACAAAACTGTGCTCAGTCAGAAATCTCACCTTGAATAGAAACAGAGGAGGCAAACACAGAAATGAATGAAACATTTCTCCAAGCAAAGAAATTTCAGTGAAATGGGAAGCCAAATAACCATCAGGAATATCAAATCAAGGTCAGTGATGTTTCAGCAGGGAAAGAATCCTCATTCTCTCTTATCACAGTAAACTCTGGTGAAAAGAATGAGGTTGGAAAACCAGAGGTATAAAAGGAGAGATCACAAATGAGGAACACACAATGGCATCTGGCTTTCATCCTCTGCTTCAACATGATTCCCTGCCACATGTGGGTCTAAGCTCCAAGCTGCTTTTCCTTCACTGCAATTCCACCAAAAATATGGAGAAAAGTGACAGAGGTGGCACAAGAATCATTGAATATCCCAAGGGTTGTGAACTATTCTAGGACAGGCATTTGGATTCCACCCAAACCTAAAGCTTCTGAGGAGATGCAATATCAAAAGGCAAAGCTGAGAGGCAGCTGATAAACTTATCAATTCAAACACTGCTAAAGATATATTTTAAAGTCCATTTTATTGAACAGAGAGCTCAAGAAAAATATGGAATAAAATGTTCAAATGCATTTTCTGATCTGAGCAGAAAATTTCAGAAGTGATTTACATTCTACTGATGTAGGCCTTTGAAAATGGATCTTAGCTGACTTGGAAACACTTTCTTTGATACCAGTGGAGTTGCTTCCATCAGAGAATTCAGTTCAAAAAGGGAGCAAATAACAAACAAAACATATCTTCTCTTTTTAGAATTTCACCCATTCATCTATTTCGCCTTCCCTATCTTTAGCAGAGATTGATTTGACTCTAAACAAATCAGAAGTAATTCTGAAAAAGAAAGGCAAAAGAGACAGCTTTGAAAAATCCCCACGTCATGGAATGCCATCCACCCTCAGGATATTCCTGCTGACGTGTGGAGCAGAAGGTGAGCACTTGTCCTGAAAAGGAAAGATTTATTCTTGACTGCTGGGAGTTTCATTTCACAGGGTAATGCTTATCTGAGCTAAGGCAAATACAACATCCTATTTTCCAAATAAATCATCCACTGATCTTCACAATCACTGGAGCAGAAGGAAATTCCTTCGAAGACCCAGTCCAGGAATTTCATATTTCCTTTTAGCTGTATAAACATGAAATGGCAGATATGTATTCAGACCAGGGTGACAGCAAAGTTGAACTGAGAATTAGAATTAACTTGTGTTAGTCCACTTCCAACTTGCATTTGCACTGAAGGAGATTTCTCAAATCAAAAAGCCTGCTCAGGGAAACAAAATTTCTGCGTTAAAATCAACAAAAATTAGGAAGTGTAAATATTTCTGTTCAAAATTTACTATATCTCTCACATCAGGAATAGCTAAAAGGAGGAATAGAGCAGCCAGGATCTAGCACCTTCTATAATGACAGAGATGCCAGCCTCAAAGGCAAACCCAAGATCCACTGGCACAGAGAACACCTTTTTTAGAGCAAAGTAAAGCCTTCTGATCTTGCTTAGAGAAAGACATTATAAACTAAAGATCATTTTGGTTTTAAAACAGTAACCACAATAAAATTTATTGAAAAACAGAAGTTCATCTAAACCCCAAAATACTCGTATTTTCTAACAAAAATGTATCAGTTTCCTAAGTAGGAAAGTTAAAGACACATTTTCCCATGAAATATTTAGCCTAATTTACAACCTCATTTTCATTTCCGACCAAAGCTTTGACAGCAACTTCTCCAAATAACAAGAAATACAGTGACGTGTAAACCTGGGGGAAACCACCTGGCACTTCCCTTTTCAGTCCTGTATATAACTATATATAGATGCACACATCCTTATCTTTGTGTGGCATCTTCCACAACTGGACCCACTCTCAACTGAAGTTCCCAGAGGGGGTTAAAACCTATGGAATTAATACAAGAAAAAAGGGGTTTTTTGTGTTACCAACAGCACTTTACACTGGGCAAGAAGTGAAAAAGAGGCATTATATCTAATTTGTTTGTCCAATTTTAATCATAGAATCGTTAAAGCTGGTAAAGACCTCTAAGATCATCGAGTCTAACTGTTGATTTCACCCGTCTCTGAAAGAGAAGGTGACTGAGGACATTTTCCTTTCCCTGTTTGATACACTAATTTAAACATCTTTTCCCTCTTGGAGTCACCAGGTTCCTCTTTGGCTTGGCACTCCTACCTGAGTACGTGATCACCTGTCCCTGAGTAACTTCTTATCACTCTGTCAGATTCCCAGAAGTCAGATGCAATTAGTCTCAGGTGCATAAAAAAAAGGGTTTTTTAGTCAGCCACACACCTCTCTCCTTGCCACAAGTGACTCAACACAGATTGGGAACACACCTGCAAACATCAGCTCTGAGACATCTGGTTTGACATGCAGACAGGTGAAGAGCGGCAGAGCACACTGGGCATTATTGATCTTCTCTTTCATTTTGCTCAGAGTGGTGTCCATCCTCTGCAGGGAAAGAAAGATATCAGTCCCAAACACAGCCTGTAAAGGCCTGCTGATATATATATATCTATAAAAATAAATAAAACATATTTTTGTTTTATATAAAGATCTGGGAGACTCCTCCTGTCTCTGAAATTTGAGAAGAAAAGTAGACAAACTCAGTTACTTCTATGAAAAACAGAAGAATTGGTAAAAGGAAGTAATCTGCCTGGATGCCTTTTATCTGCACAATTCAGGAAGGAAGGAGTGGGAGTCAGGAAGAGGAAATAAACTCATGTTCCACAAGCCAAAGGGACATGGCCAAAAAGCAAACAGCACTGCTGGACAAAGCCAGCGCTTTCCTTTTCTTATTGTGAAAGACGAAAGCAAGGAAAAACCTCGTAGGTAGAATTAGGTAATGTTTTTCAATCTGGGCTGTTTCTGAAGAGTTGGCCACAAGATAACTAAGAACACCAAATGCACTATGAGGAGGCTTTTCTATTTGCTAACCACCTGCATCTCCCCTGGAAAATATTCTGGAGCCTGCAATCAAAGAAAGGCTGAAGTCATTACGATGCAATAGCACTGAGATGTGTTATCTGTAAATAACCTCCAGCCTGAGTTCCATTTTTCACTGATGTGTCAGGTTCTGATTTAAACTAAACATCTGTGCATTTGTTTCATCCCTTGGTAAACAGGGATTTCTAACCAACCTCACACAATCATTAACAGCCCTTCAGCATCAGAATTCTGTACATCTGCCACTAAAAAGCTGTGTTGCTTCTTTTTCAGTGTTTTAAATTGTTTAAAATAAAACCCACTACCAGTGTACACACACGAGAGACAGAAGTGTAAAAAACACGTCTGCAAATCTATTAACACATTTCAATCTTGCCACAAGACCAAATCCAGCTGCTGCTCACGTGACTCAATTGAACTGGAAGTCCGTGGGCCTGATACAGCCAATCAGGAATTTTCAATAATACAATACAACAGTGTGAAGCTCTCCTGTTCTCCCTTTTCTCAAAAAACCAAGGGGATCTTTCAAGTACTTTTTTAAGCAAATGCTGTTTTTCTTATGGCAAAATGCGCACCCGTTGTTAAATATCACTAAGGCCATTTCAAAAAAATAGTAACAGTGGGAGTTATGGAAGAGTTCGACAGCTTTAACAGCATCAGAAGCGAGCACTCACATCATGGATCAGTGTTTCCCCTATGAGCATCCCAAAGATGTCTGTGAAGGTAACAGGCTGCCCTGAGCTCTTCTTGTTCCACAGAGCCTCGATGTAGCGCTTGACCTTCTGTGGGGTGAGCAGCAGCAGGGGGTTGTGGCTCACGGAGTTCATCAGCTCCTCATTGATCTCCTTTGGGCCCTTGGCTGGGAAATCCGGGTGGGAATACAGAGTTGACATGTACCTGCAATGGCACACAGGCTCTGTGAGCATCAAACATGCTGCAGTGTCAGCTGCCTGCAAGCTACAAAAAGCTCACAAATTATTTGATACAACTACTGATTAGATCAGGTTAATTAACTCTCCATTCATACAGAAAATTGTCATTTCCTTTTTCTCAGAGCACAGAAAGCTGAGCAATTTGTTCTAAATATAAGCATAGGATCAAACACTCAACATGCATTTCCATAATGTGTATGAAGTAAATGATTAAAGTGTCCTCACTTTTCTGTTTAAGGGATAACAGACAAAACATCCTAAGCTGAAAGTAGCTCCTCCAGTTAGCACAGCTCAGTTTGGCAGACTGGAGGTCCTAGAAGGACACGTGCAGTTCTGTCCCTGTAAGATGCACCTCTCTGCCCTCCAGTTTATTATCACTCCTGAAAAATTCCTAAAATATCTCAGTGTATCACAGAATCCCAGAATGGTTTGGGTTGGAAGGGACCAGTGCCACTCCCTGCCATGGGCAGGGACACCTTCCACTAGCCCAGGTTGCTCCAAGCCCCGTCCAGCCTGGCCTGGGATACTTCCAGGGGCAGCCACAGCTTCTCTGGGCACCCTGTGCCAGGGCCTCCCCACCCTCACAGGGAACAATTCCTTCCCAATATCTCATCTAAACCTACTCTCTGCCAGTGGGAAGCCATTCTCCCTTGCCCTGTCACTCCATCCCTTGGAAATTGTCTTTCTCCATGTTTCCTGTGGGCTTCCTTCAGTCACTGCAAGGCCACAGTGAGGTCACCCCAAAGCTTCTCTTCTCCAGGCCGAACAATCCCAACTCTCTCAGCCTTTCTTCCCAGCAGAGCTGCTCCATCCCTCTGATCATCCTGGTGCCTCCTCTGGGCTCTCTCCAGCAGCTCCAGGTCCTTCCTGTGCTGGGCCCCAGGGCTGGGGCAGCTCTGCAGGTGGGGGCTCACCTGAGCGGGGCACAGGGGCAGAATGCCCATCCCTCCCCTGCTGCCCACGCTGGGGGCTCAGCCCAGGGCACGGGGGGTTCTGGGCTGTATATGGCCCCACTTTCCAGGAGATGATGCTTCCATAATAAACCGAAGCACAGTAACTACAACCTGTGCAGAGAGTTAATTGACTGCGAGGATGTGGAAGAGGCAAATCATGAGTTTGTTACTGAGAAGAAAGTTTAGTTTTACTGAAAACAAAGCTCAGACACAAGTGCAGGCAGCCCTGGCTTCCACTTGGTTGGGTTAGGCCACACCAAGACTCAAGGCAGGCTCTACGACAGGCTCATTTACTATTATTTACCCAGTGAGCTGGCTCAGGTACACATCCCTTACTCCAGGCACAGCTCTGAGACACACACGGGGTCAGCCTGGCCCTGAGATCATGCCCAGCCATTTCTGTGACAGCACAACTAACCCTGTCCTATGGGGGTGACCAGGACTTGATCCACGTGCTCCATGTCAGCTCCTGGGTGCAGGGAAAGGGGAATGCAGCTGGAGAAGTCAGCACAAGGTTGAAGCAAGATGGCAGAAAAGCACTGCTCCAAGGTTAGGCATGCAGCTGAGGGGACAAGCAAAAACCTGCCTCTCCTGCCACGAAAGGAATTCTCCACCCTTCAGGAAAAAAAGAAAAGAGAATTATTCCCAAGTGATAGACTGCATGGAAAAGAAAGAAAAGAAAGGGAGTGCCAAAGTGTCAATTTATTTATTCAACAAGCAAGGAAAGACTGAAGGGTGACATCAGAGAGCAAAAGCAAATTTGTTCAAATACAAGTGTCTCCAATCTGTTTCTGACTGCAGCAGTTCAGATAATCTTGCTATTTTAACTCCGATTTTATAGGTTTACATTAGATCAACTATGTATTCACCCCTGGGTTTTCCCCAAAAGACACCTCATAGCCAGCAGAGTGACGTCTGTCCTGAGCAGGGACTGCAAACCCTTCCTCAGAAACACAGGGAATGTTTTAACACCATTGCTTTGCTCTTCATCCCCCTTCTGCTTTCCACAACTGTGACCAAAGTCCATCCATCTCTCAATGGACAGGGATAAATCTGCCCCCACCACCAGTGATAGAAAACTCAGGTTCCAACCTTTTGTAGTCCAACCTAAAGGAGAAACTTACTCTAGTTCACAGACACTTCCGGCATTTCAAAACCTCCTGGCATTCCGAAAGCTTCCCTCTAGTCTAGGGAGGGGGTAAGCAAGCTTCACACAATGAAAAATAACTGACAAAAAAACCCATCCAAGGAACAGAACTGATCATTACCTCCTTCAAGAGTCAACTTTGGGGTTAGAGTACTTGTGCGGAATTAAAATTCATGTGCTGCCTTAGAGCTAAACCAGGTGATAAAACTCATCCCAGGCAGATTCCCTGCTCATTTATATTCCAACAAGTCTTTTCCCCTCCAAGAAATGAGACATTTGTACAATCTCATCGCTGAGACTGAAAGGATCCTGGAGGTTTCTGCTCCAGCCTCCTGTTCGATGCAGAGCCAGCCTAAGTCAGATGAGGCTGCTCAGGGCTGTGCTCAGTCAAGTTCAGCTTTCACATGAGCACTGCCTGAGTCAGACTGGGACGATGACACCGTCCCCAGCCTTCCCAGGTGAGGATGGCTCAACACATCCCAGTGACTGGCCACTCTTACTGCAACACAGCTTCCCTAAGAGTTAATCCAATTATTCCCTGTCCTTTCTCTGGGCATCTCCAAAAGGAGCCTGTTTTCTTCACAGCTACTTACCAGGAACTGAAGATAAGCATAAGAACTCCCCCATCAATACCTGCACCTGCTCCTCAAGGCTAAATGAAGTATTTTAAAACCTGATGCATTTTCTAAATTAAACAGTGCCAGTGCTCAGTGAGACAGAGAAATCCACAGTGGGATGCCCTGCAGAGTGGAAGCCAGGCCCTAGACATCCCCAGTAAATCCACCAGGATTTTACACTGGGTGTAAAATGGAGCAAAAGATCTTTCAGTGATTTTGAGGAGCTCTAAAAGCCTTCCCAAAGCATGCAACATATTTTGGGTTGATAGTTTGGGTCATCAGCTTCAAATCACGAGAGATTTTTTTGTTTTTTCACATTTCATCAGGAAAATAACACACATTGGCCGTTGATACAGAAATACAGGTGCATATGTGTGGCACCCCTTTCCATCCATTCCTGCTCTCAAAGCTCCTGGAAGAGCACCTGGAGCCTGAGCTGTCCTTGCCCTTTGGGGCATCCGAAACACCTCCACCAGCAGACTTGGATGTGTAAAATGTGCTGTGAATTATAACCGTAGAAATAAATCAGCTCTCATGCCAATTCCTTCAGAACTTGCTGCAGAATAGCTCATCAGAATCAAGAGGAAGGCCTTACCAGGTGGATCCCGAGAGCCCAGCAATGTACGTGGCACAGTCCAGGACTCCTGATTCAAAAAGTGCTTTCATGACTCCAGCAAAGCCCACCATGGCCCGGAACCCCCCTCCCGAGCCCAGCACGGCAATCACTGGCACCTGCAGGGATGAGAGCAACACAATGACCGCATCAGTGACACGGGACACACCAGGAGCACCCAGCCCAACCCCTGGACACCCCAAGAAAAATTAGAATTTATTTGAAGAAGTCACCACTTGTAGCAAGATTTCTAAACAAAAATACACTCAGAATTTCTTTAGAACTGTCTGTCCTTCTTATCCACGATCCAAAAGAGAGGAGATATTAAATTTAGTTATTAAATGAACTATTCAGCTACAAGACTATAGAGTTTTTTAAAGCAACCTAAACACCAGCTTTAATCCAATTCATATCATCGTGACAGGGCCAACGGCAGTAAAAGTTACTAATGAGCAACAGAACAGAGACAAATAATATTTTGACTGGGAGTTTAAAAACAAGTTTTATAACAAAAACATCCAGTATTACTACATAGCATGAAGACAGTCTCAATTTTATCACCACTTTGCAAAGACTAAGAGAGAGGTAGTGGGAATTCATGTGGATCTGGACAACTATTCAGCCACCAAGAGATGAGCGAGCAGAACCAGGCACAGTTATTATGGCATCAGGTTAAAACTGTGTCCACAGGGGTTGGGTTTACATTTCTCTCCTTCTTACTGCCCAGCCCGGACATCCAGACTGTTCCCCTCAACTGCACAGCTTCCCCAGGTATCTAAAAAGAAGACAAAATAAAATAAAAATTTACTTGCTCCCACCATCACATGTTTTGGCCTAAGCAAAGGGCTCATCTGGTTCCCAGTTTCCAAAACCTAGGAGAATTTTCCACTGTTCAGTGGTGACAAAGGAACCAGCTCTTAGTTGTTACTGAGCATAAAGAGAATCGCACAGCTGTGCAGAAAGCTCCTATCTGATCAAACTGCTAATCTGTCAGAAATCTCCCTGAAAGGCAATTTCAGGTGCCAAGAGATGGGATTAGTGATAAAAGGATCCATGTGACTACAGAGTCCTGTTCTTTCTGCAGACTCCATGCTCCAAGCCATGAAACTCCCCTGAGGACTGACTGTTACAAGGAAATGCCCGTGAACAATGACCAAGGCACTCAAGACATTTCTCGAGGCTTCCACTCCCCAAAACTGCTTATTCTTGATGCAATGAGATGATTTTGCTACCTCCTTCATAAGTGTTCAGCTTTAGTAATGGAAACCACAGGTATTCCCTGGCCCTGCATTCATCGTGCAGCTCCAGAGATAGGGATCTATCCCAAAAATGACACAGCCCAGGGAAGGATTTGGGATGTGCTGTATTAAGTCAACGCCCCAATAACGGAGCAGCTGCTTTGAAGGAAGGGCCATGTCAGTAATCACTCCTTTAATAACGTGGGGAGGCTCTGAAAGCACCTCAGGAGCACTGCCCACTCAGCCTGAGCAGACACATCCCAACAGGGTGGAGATGTCACCTGCAGGTGCGAGCCTGGAGAAAGTATGTGAGAACACTTCCAGAGCACCACTGCTCCACTCATCAGTGCACTGGCACCAGGGAAAATGGGAGTGCTCCCCAGGAGGCTGAGGAATCTGCTATGGAGACGGGCTGGGAATGTCCAGGAGAGTCACCAACATCCTGACTGCAAATGCTTCCTTGGATCCACAGGCACTCTGGGCATCCCAGATTCCTGCACTGGGAAGGATGGATACAGCAAGGGGAAGATGGATTACGGAATCACAAAATCGTTCAGGTTGGAAAAGACCTCCAAGATCATCAAGTCCAACCATCAGCCCAGCATCACCACCATGTTCACCACTAAACCTTGTCTCCACGTGCCACATCCACACGTTCTTTGAACACCTCCAGGGATGATGATTCCACCACTGCCCTGGGCTGCCCCTGACAATGCTTTACAGCTCTTTCAGTGAAAAATTTTTCCCTAATATCCAACCTGAACCTGCCCTGGAACAACTCGGGGATGTTTCCTCTCATCCTGTCCCTGTTCCCTGTGAGCAGAGCCCAAGCCCTGGCTGCCCCCTCCTGTCAGGGAGTTGTGCAGAGCCACAAGGTCCCCCCTGAGCCTCCTTTTCTCCAGGCTAAGCCCTCCCAGCACCTGTGGGCATTGCACAGTAAATAAATAAAACTTTAAAATGATGACAAAAAACAACTGAAGAGAAGCACCTACTGCACATTTCTGCTCATTTATTTCAATACAAGCTGAGCTGCAGCATAAATCAAGTGAGGCAGATTCAGAGTCCTCTCCTGTTCTGCAGAGGAAGCAGGCAGGTTTGTTAAACCGGCTTTTTAGTTCCAATTCAGTTTCCAACGTGTTTAAAGGCACAAAACAGTAAAAATTGAAATGAAATACACCCATCCTGCAAGCCGCCCTCTGGGATAAATAGGGCAGAGGCAGGGAGGGGGGAAGGAGCTGCAGCCAGAGCACCCAGGGCCAAGAACCAGGAAACCATGTCCTGATGAAGAATAGAGAAAAGAGGATACTAAAGACTGCACACTCCCCTACTGAACCCTAAATCTTTTGTACAGAACCACCAGCACATGAGATCACTCAAACCAAAAGGTTCTTAATCATATCTTCCAGCAATCAGGCAAGACAAAGCTAAACCATACTAAATCTTGTTTTGGGAATGAGTGGCGTAGATGTTTTTATCCAAATGCCCTGGAAACACGGTGCACAAAATGTGAATACCTGTGGTGGAAAAAAAATGCCATAGGGCACACAAATGATTATTAAAAAATTGTTCTGCAAATCCAGTCATAGAGAACCATATGCTTTCTTTAGAAGATCATGGTATTTTTAGAAAATTGCTTGAAGCAGCAAAAATCATAAAAATAAACTGGGCAATAACAGAAGTACGAGAAATCTCTATCTCTCTGTTTCCAGAATGTGCCTCAGGATTAAGTCAGGAAATTTGGAGCTACTAACTTCCCCATCCAGACATGTGTAATGAATTCAGAGGTATTAGAGTCTCTCAGCATCCCCGCAAAGCACAAGCTACTCAGAGATGAAACAACTTGGGTGAACTTTGAGTAAGTGACTTGTCCAAGATTAAACAAGGCCCACAGACAGCTAAGACTACTCAATGTCTCCCAACTTCGTATCAAGACTCCAAACACCCAATAAATCCTCCTGCTATCTTCTATCTGTAGCAATAAAAGTAAAACTGCAGTTTAATTTGAACAGAAAGGGTTTCTTCATTGCTAGAAACAGATAAAAATTCTGACAAGTCAGCTTAGAAATACACACTTGGCATGTGAAAAATGGGCAGATAGCTACAGTTACTGTCTGGGAAGATGATTTCAGTATTGGAGACAGTGAGGGATACCAAGGGAAGATGATGACACAAAGAATAAGAGATCTTACTTATCCTTTGCAATAATTCATGCACAGATACTACCTGCATGGAACTGAGACCTGAGGCACTGAGTACCACTCCAGTTCCAACTGGAGCCTGACAGAATATCCACATCCTTTCTGAGGAAGATCCTGTTCTGCTCTAGGTCACACCAATGTCCCATTGACAGATTCCTACTCTGATAAGATCTGCATGTGTTAAGATTAAAATAACTGAACTGAAAATTAAGAAACCTTGAAAATGTTCCTCCACAATACACACAATATATCTCACTCCAATTAAAATAGTACAATACTTGTTAAATTCTTTCATGCTCCTCAGAAAGTTCACATAAGAACATTTCACGAAGCATGACAAAGTTCAAAAGTACACAACAATGAAATATTTACCACTTGCCCAAAACTTAATGGAAATTTAAAAGATACTCTTCAGTGTTGGTTGCAAAAGACTGTCACATTCTGCTTATACTAAAAATGCACAAAAGGAATCAATGCCAATGAAGGAATCAACCCAGATTAATTCATGGACTCTGTTCATTGCTTGACACCCCCACAGGCACAAAGTGTTCTTGTCACAATTCTGAGAGCAGCACAGGAGAGGGAATGGGCAAGGAAGGAAGAGGATGGAAAAGGCACAACAAAATAAGTCTATCTGCACCAAGTGGATTCTTAATTAACTCTAAATAATGCAGTGTTTTATGAAATCACTGAAAAGCTCAGTAGGATCCGGCCCCTCTCCTCACTGTGGTGTGAGGCCCTGGCACAGAGTGCCCAGAGAAGCTGTGGCTTCCCCTGGATCCCTCAAAGTGTCCAAGGCCAGGTTGGACAGGGCTTGGAGCAACCTGGGATAGTGAAAGATGTCCCTGCCCATGCAGGGGGTGGCACAGGATGATCCTTACAGTCCCTTCCCCCCCAAACCATTCTCTGATTCTGTGATATGACCCAAGCCACCATCAGCCCACTGAGATCTGTTGGCTTCCCTTCCTCTTGGCTTGGTTCAAAGCACCAGCAAGTCAAGGAAACCTGCAGTTTCTCATGTTTCAAAGAAATAAACCTTCATAACCCTAATCCAGTAAAACTGGCTCAAAGAAAAGAAGGAAGGAAAGAAATAAACTAATTTCCAAGCTGACTCTAAATTCAAACCAGCTCATTTCCTGCCTACTCTTTCAGAGACGAAGGTCACAGAGCACAGGATGGGTACTGGGCATGCAGGGGCACATTCCGTGCTGGGTGAGTGCCCAAAGCCACTGCAGGATTCAGCAGATATTTCACACACCCCGAGGCACTTTTCAGATGGCAATCTCCCCTCAGAGCCAACACCTTAACAAAGTCTGGGATTCAAACTGAAAAGTTGGAGCAGTTTGTTTAAGGGGCCAATGAATCACAGAACCCCAGAATGATTTGGTTGCAAGGGACATTAAAGCCCATCCAGTGCCACCCCAGGGATCCCTTCCACTATCCCAGGCTGCTCCAAGCCCCATCCAACCTGGCCTTGAACACTTCCAGGGGTGAGGCAGCCGCAGCTTCTCTGGGCACCCTGTGCCAGGGCCTCCCCCCCTCACAGGGAACAATTTCTTCCTCATATCTAATCTAAATCTCCCCTTTTATAGTTTAAAACTGTTTCCCCGGTCATAAACTTTAATCTCTAATTTTGGAGCCGAGTAAAATTACTCTCCAGGCTAAACATTGTATGCTCATAGAGGAAAAGAATTTTTATAATCTATAATCTTTCTACATCAAACTCTTCCACCTCGCATGCCTCATTCCCTCCTCTCACAGGCAAATGAAGGATTCCAAAGGAGATGCTAATCCTGATGGGAACTCCCCAGACTTACATCACGGGAAGTAGTCAGGTTCTGGCTGTTCTCCTCCCCTAAAAATGATTTGATGCTGTGCATGATGTTGTCTCTGCGCTGCTGCCGGAACCTCTTCTCCTCATCGCACAGGGCCATGCTGAACCTCAGGTCCGTCGAGGAGCTGTTTGGAAAAGGGACAGGCTGGCACAAAAGGCTCAATTCCAAACAGGATCACAAACATCACTGTGGCAAATGAGCAGATATGAGCAGAAGTTCCTCATTCACTTCGAGAAGATGAAATGAAATTGTATTTTTCATGTGACGCCACTCATCAGCTCTGGAGTGATGGAGGCAAAGTACAACGTGTCTTTAAGACACGCATTTTATATAGAACTCATTAAAAGCAAATAATTAAATACAGCAATAGAGTTCTCCATTCACATACCATTATAAATCTTACAGCACAGATCATACTGGCACACCACAGGAAAATCTAAGCCCTTTTACAGAATTTTTCCCCACATTGTGGGATAAAAAATGTACACAAGGCTGTGTAAGGATCTTGGTGCTGTACATAATTGAAGGTACAACTTCAGCTGCCACTTCCCATGGACAGCAGAGAAGAGGAGTGGACAAATCCACCCTGGTACCCACTGAAAAGCACATAACGGTGAAATGGATACATTTAGGCTCAGAGAATAATTCCCCAGGTTTTAAAAAAAACCTACTATGTAACAAAATAATAGGATTAAGAAAAGGGGAAAAAGACTCCCTAGAAGCAATGTTCCATGAGGATATCCACAATCTGCATGGCTATCAGGGAACAGCAACAGAACTTGATAAGATCCTTTACATTTCAAAGACTAAGAAGAAGACACAGCCAAGCATCTTCTGTTTATTTAATGTCAGAGGTACGAAATAGTTGTAATGTACAAAGCCTGGCTGGTTCAGGGTGGTCTCAAGGACCGCCCACAAATGCATTTTCCTAGTACAACACGAGGAGCAGAAATTATCCCTGGGGGATGTTTGTCAGTCTCTGGAGAAACTAGGAGAGAGTTTGACTTTTACAGTGCTCAGTGCTGCTATTTACAGTTACAGACAAAACATAACTGCTTAAATGCCTTGCTCTCAGAAAATAATTTTTAGACTTAAAATACGTATTTCTGATTATGCCCCAATGTGACTTTTGGTCTTTCACCATGATAAGTGAAGAATGAGGGAGAAAAGCAGCTAGAGAGGGAAAAAAAAGGTCAGGCATCTGCTTAGCTTTTATATGGAGAACTCCTGGTCCTAAATCTTCACCTTTGCCTTCAGCACTGTGTGCTATTTACATTTAAATACATTTTAAGGGCTCTGTAACAGCAGCCATAGATGCTGGAAGTTAATGTGAGAGGCCAAGTTCCCAGAGAAGGTAAACAGAGAAGCTGCACCTGAGTGAGGTCTGTGGGTTTTTTAGGGAGAAAGCCCTCGAGAAGGAAAGCCCTTCACATAAACCAGGCTGAGGGATTCACACGGGATGGCCTCACTCCTGCAAATATTTGGAAAGGTCACACCTCTTAGCCTCAGTAAGGATGTTTAGTCAGTGAAAGAATTGCAACAGGAAAATAAACCTCAATTGTAAAATTTCCTCATTTTGACAGCACCTGGTACTTCTATGCTACAACAAGGAATTTTTGCACTCTACTTCGCATGTTTTTAAGAAAATCCCAACAGGGTGGGACTCTTGGGGTGTCCTGTGCAGGGCCAAGAGTCGGACTTTGATCATCCTTGTGGGTCCCTTCCAATTCAGAATATTCTGTGGTTCCATGAAAATTTTAATGAACAGTTTAAAATTAAAAAAAATCCTTTGCTGCTGGTATATTTTCACCCTTTTTTAAAAAAAAGATGAGATACTCACCATACTTCCAGAGACAATTCCAAAATCATTTCTGTGACCTAAACAAGAAATATTTAAATATGGTTACAGCACTTAGAGAGGGAAAACCCACAAACACACCTGGAACATCAATCACTACTGTCAGAATTTTTCGGGTTTTTTTCTTTCTTCTTCACTTGCTTAAAAAAGGAGGATATTTTTGGCACATGTGAATGAGATTCTTTTCTATGGATGTTTTTTAAAGCACACAGTGTGATTCCAAAATACACCACTAGCACTGAATACAGTGGAAAATGTTGGGAAGTGCTGACTTTCATTCCTCAGATCTCACTGTCTTGCCTTTCTTGCACTGCTAATCCCTTTCTGACAGTGCTACTCATCTCTGTCCTGAGGGGATCTGATCCTCTTCTCCCACTTGTGGCTGGCAGAAGAGCCAGGGGATCACATCCATCTGCCACCTGTGTGAGGGAATCTCTGCTCTATGTTCCACAGGAGCCACCAAGTGTCTCTCCACAGCTAAGTAGGCCTTAATTAGCAACCAGGAAGGGTGATTGCTTACAACTTGCTGGAAGATGCAATAAATGTCACTGCACAATGGCTTCACTTGCCAACCATGCTGAACTCCCTGGCCACGAGCTATGGGCTGGCCTCCTCTGCCTTTCACAGAGCACTGAAAGGGTTGCCTGCAGGCAAGAAGTTAAAAAACTACAATTAAAGCACCAATTCCCTGTCAGGCACAATCCAGGAGTACAAGGCTGAGGAACTAAGACAGAATGGAGAGGTATTTTCAGCTCCCCAAACTCTCTCCTGTACAATGGCCAGGTTGGTGCAGCCCTGGAGGAGTGTGACAGACTCAGCGTGTCCTCCACCTAAAACCAGACTCTTCTCCTAACCTGGGGCATGTGAGCACCAGGGATAGAGCTACAACACCCCAGACTGAACATGTGCTTGACCTTCAGACAGCAGTGAAGGATCTGGGATGCAAAGCTGCCTGTGATTTGCACATCCAGGCCCAATTCCTGAAACAGGAATTGCAAATGAGGCAGGGCATGAGCAAGGCGGATGGGGGGGGGGAAGAAGATGCAGAGAAACAACAAAGGGAGGACATGAACAAACAGAGTGAAGAGTCACTGAGGAAGCACTTCAAAGGCAGAGAAGCAATTACATTATTCCCCACCTGGCATTACTAATTTAGAAAGCACTCCTGAAACCATGCAGTGATCCACTTCTTAAAAAAATGCATGCACATGAAATAAACCCTCAGAGGGAAGCATTCCAGCAGGGAGATATCATGGCATTTTCTATACCTTACACAGCCTGCCACAGACATCTCAGCAATACGTGCTATGTATACATTGTCTGCATCGGGCTCAACCTGACTGCATCTCCCCTTCAATATTTGCTTATAAATTTCAGAGTGTATTTGCCTTTTTTGCACTGTTTTTTTTCCCCTATGACTCTCTATCAAGCTTTGCTGACCGCTGACGAGCAGTTAAAGCAAAGCAAGGCCTGGTATTAATGGAATGAGCTTTGTGAACTGTGTTTGCAAAATGTATTCATCAGCTCTTTCTCACTGCCCCATCAGTTCTTTCTCACTGCCCCTCCTCATGCCAGGCAGAACCAGGACCTGCACTCAACCCACGCTCTGGAAGTCCAAGAGTTACTGAAACACTTAGTGAAATAAAAATGCAGAAACTTCAAAAAATGCAGTAATTTTAAAAAGGAAAAATAATGGAGGGTATCAAAATTCCACCTGCCCTAAGGCTGTTGCCCAAATTAAATGCTAAACCTCACATATGAAACTCTCTGAAACGAAAATGAAATAGGCTTTTAACCAGTTATTTGCTGTAACTACGCTTTTAAAGTTGTACCACATGGAAAACAGCAGAGTGGTGACAAACTAAGGCCTCTGATCATACAATAAACTAGAGCCCAAAGCAGAGATGCAGATGGTATTTATACAGTTTAATATGTGCAGAACAAGCTCAATTCCACCCAGAAACAACAGTTTCCAGGAGTTACTGTGCAGGCAGACAAGCCCTGTTCAAATGACTCCATCTTGTTTACAGACGTGTTTAAAGGGAATAATCCAATTACTGCATCATTGCATGTTAACGAGGGCTGTGTTACAACAAGCCACTTACAGAAAGTGAAACATGTCATAATAAAAGAATTCCTCCAGCTTTCTGGAAGCCACAGGCAGCAGCAGGAGGGGCAATGCACTGACCAGCAAACTCTGAGTAACCTCACACTCAGGCCATGAAAGTAAACTGCATCAAGTGGGGAAGAAACTGCTTTAGGCAGAGAAAGTTACAAACTAGACTTCTAAAGAGAATTCTTTCAGCAGGGACACCAAGGCATTCAGTGGCACTGTTTTGCTTAATTCTCCTCTCAGCAGGGCTGTAAGAAGATAAATAATTAAGGTTTAACAGTGTCTTTAGGCTCCATGTTTATCCATGGGCAAGAGTGAATGCTCAGAAAACTTCTGACCAGGGCAAAGTCATGAACATCCAACTTACATCATTGAAAGTTAACTGGACCTCCTTCTTCTCTCCCAGTTTCAGAGAAGAGATGGGAAATGTGGATGTGCCAAGAGTCTCGTCCATAACATAGTTGGCATCCATGAGAGTAACCTGGAAGAGATATCTGGGTATTCAATTCTACTGCAAGAAATCCCTTTCTAATTCCATCAAGCCTATGCCTGAAGTAAAAAAAAAAATTATACGGAAGAAGAATGGGCCTGACCCAACCCAGCTGATGCCCACTGCCAACAGACATTTCTTTTAAACCAGGATAAGCTCATGGACAGTGGAGGTGGCACTTCAAGGAACTGAATTGCAGGAGTGCACCAGGATTATTCACAAAGGGATTTGCATCTCAGCATCTTTCTGGCAGCAAATCTCACCATTTTGCTAATACCTTCAAATTCTACATATAAAGAACAGCACCTTCAAATTTCCAGTCAGTAACATTTCCCTATGGAGAAACCTGTACGGTTTTAACTGTCATAGGCCAAAAAAACATCCAGCAACTTTTCAGAGAAGATGGAATCCACACACCCCAGCCTTGACTCTACAGACCAAGATTTGCAGTGATTTGGCAAAGAGTGCAGCATTCCAATTTACACAAAGCTTCTCTCTGTATCCAGCCAGACCTTCAAGTCTCTTCTCATACCCTCCATGTTGGAGCACAGACCTTTCCAAAATGCAATAACATCCAGAGATGGATGTGGATATGGCAGAACACCATCCCATGCTTTTGCTCTAATCCATGTGGCTCTAGGTCTAGCAGACTTTTTTCCCCCAGTGTCTGCCTTCCAAGTCCTCAAGTAAGATATTCAGAAAGAATTTAAAATTATAATTTACACGGTTTTTATTAAATGAGATCTCCAGACTCATTTGACTTATGGGTTTTTTCCACTTAGTGGCATTGTATCTTCTAAAATATCACATGTTCATGGCTTGGACTGTATCTTTTGTATAAAACAAAAGGAATCAAGATACAATCACTTGAATAATTAGTTGCTACATCTGGGATCAGCCTCCTCTCAGCTATAAAGAATCTTCTTCATCCTGTGCCACAAGCAACCCTTTGAAATTATGAATTCTCTTTATTTGAGGACAGAGCTCATTATTTTAATGGTATTTACATTGTTCTGTTTCCTTGCAGAGCTTTATGCCCATTCCTGCAATCTCTGAGCACTGTCTCTTAAAACCAAAAGCAAAAGCTTTTTAGTGGGATTTTGAAGAGCTGCTTACACTTCAGAGGGCAAATGCACTTGGGACAGAGTTAAAGATGCAGATTAAAACAATCCAAGGAATCACAAGGATTGTGGAGTCTGAGCTTTGGAATCCACAGAGGATTTGGGTGGGGAGGTGATTTTACAGATTTCTGACACTGCACTCCATTGCAGAATCCAAAGGCTCTTGTCTACATTACCAGGTCCACAATTAACCCTTATTAAATGTTATCATCTATTCCTGGCAGGCAATTTTCATGGAATTTTATTGCACTGTCTCAGAACCAGCAACAGCCTTTAGTTATTGTAAAGACACATTTCCAGTTTCTACCTATAATCCATCTTGCTGTGTTTGTCACTTCAGTAATTTCATCCTTTCAAAACCCTTCAACCAGATTTTGTCCTCAAGAAATTCAAACATTCCTAGGGAAGTGGCCTAAGTGTAAGGGAGGGCTCAGAGCAGGGCCCAGGCTCTGCTCCAGGTGGCCCAGCAATGGCGCCAGAGGAACAGGCAGGAACTGATGCCCAGGAAATCATCGTGAATTCCTTAGTATCTTTTGTCTCCAGTGCAGGATGCAGGTGATAGTTCTTCATGATCCGTGGGTGTAATGCCCAAACTGTAGAGCCTTTCCCAGGACACAGGGAGCTTGCAGGACGCACAATTCCCTTTCAGACCCAAGGTCTGATGGTCACAAACTCAAGGAAAACCTTCACAGGCTGCAGCCTCTGTCCCAGTTGGCCAATTTAGACTGAACTCTGTAAGCTTGGTCAGAAGAGAGCAGGTGTCAGGGCCATCCTCTATGAAGAACAGAGCTAACAAAGGACCAGAGCTAACCTTAACTCCTTGCCATGACCACTTAGAAACACTTACACCTAACATTCAGCTCTTGTGCACAGCCTGGAGAAGTTTAACACGCTGAGACTGAACAGTGGCTTGGCCAACAAGGCCGCACATGGAGTGGTCCCCAGAAGAGCCCTGGGTGGGCTCCAGTAAGGTGGACACAGCAGAACCAGCCTTTTGTGTTGTTTCCCTGGGCAGACACTCGACTTAAGCCCCACCTATTCCCTGTCCGTAAGAGCTGAATCAGGGTAGGAAGCAGGGAGTAAATACTCCACAGCTGATGTGAGGAACAACAAGCTACTGTCCCTCAGGAGCTGTCCAAGACATGACTCACAGGCATCTCTTGTAATGCCTCTCCAGGCTGCTCCTTGAATAATTCAATTTATCCAACACCTCTTGCTTAGCACCATGGCTAAACCCAGGTTCAACATTCTAAACAAAGGGGTAATCTTGAGTCATCAGATGCCACACATGTGTAAGCCACCGTTATTTTACCCTTCACCTTCCCAGCTCAGCCATGGGATTTACCTCCAGAACATTCTCCAGGTTGGGGTCCAGAATGAACTCGAAGGTCTCATTCCACATGGGGTTGACCTCATTGTTGAAATGCTTGGTTCTCTTCCTGCAGTCAGGGGCGGTGGGGATGAACAGCTCCACGTAGGGATCTGGAGTGTCAACTGTGGAGCAGAACACAGGTCAGGCAAGGGGAAATGCCAGCCTGGGCTGGAGTAATAGATACGATCATGTGAATCCACAGATCTCCACATGGTCGAGGACAGAAAGATACGCAACTGTAGAAGTTACAAAAATGTAATGACAGGAATGATACAATGATATCAACAATCCCCCCAAAAGAAACATTAGGCTTTTAGGAGGGGAGGGGAAAAGCCTTGAGCAAGCAGAATGGCAAAGGGACTGAGTCAAGTTTATTGGGAATATGCAAACATCTGCTAGGCAGTGGTAAGTGTTTTTAAAAGCTTTTACTTCTTCCTCTCTTTCTAGCCTTTAATGGCTTTGGCTTGTGTCACAGCAGCAATCCCACAAAACAATGAAAAAAAGCAGTTTGCTGTGGGTTTTGGATCCTCTTTCACCTTTGCTGGTTTGGGAGTGATAGAGGAAATCAGTCACAGCACTGCAGTGCTGCACACAGCAGAAGGAGTGCTCAGCTCTGAAACACTGCCACCACCACAGCTCTGGGGAGTCAGCACAGGATCAGGACCTTATTTACACAGTATGTTTGAACAACAAGTGTGCCAGAACCCTGACTGGAAACAGAGATATGGCAACTGCAGCTGATAGGAATTACCAGAGGGGGAAAAGGAAACATTGGCAAATCCCATCGGATGTGTCTAAAAATAGCCATTCCTGAGAGCACAGAATGCAGTCCTAAAAATCCACTTTCTAACAAGTTAAAGCATTCAGGGGTTTTCTGTACAATGAGACTTTTTTTGGTGTCAGATTGGGCCAGGGCTCCAATGCTTCCCAGGAGAGCAGGGGAAGCTATTTCTGTGGTTGTGGTGGACCACCAAAAGCCTCCTACTCTGCTGCAGTAAAACACCCACATCTTTCCAGCACAGAACCAAGGCATCACAGAATATCGTGAGCTGGAAAGGACCCACAAGGATCATAGATCCAACTCCAGGCCCTGCAGAGACACCCCAACAATCCCACCCTGTGCATCCCTGGCAGCGGTGTCCAAACACTCCCGGAGCTCTGGCAGCCTCAGGGCCGTGCCCATTCCCTGGGGAGCCTGGGCAGTGCCCAGCACCCTCTGGGGGAAGAACCTTTCCCTGATCTCCAGCCTGACCCTCCCTGGCCCAGCTCCAGCCATTCCCTGGGTCCTGTCTCTGGTCACAGAGAGCAGAGATTGGAGCTGTCCCTCAGGAGGAAGCTGAATCCTCCCTTCCAAGTTTGTCCTCTGCTTTAGTGAAATGTTACCAAGCAAACTGATGCCCACCACAAACAGGTACCTATTTCTTACAGGCATCTTTTTGGAAGAGATTAAATCCTATTACTAGGAAAAGCAAGTCCGAACATTCCTCCCTGTACACACTTTAAGTCTAAAGATACCTTTTTTCAACAAAGCCAAATTTTAGAAACTCTTGGAGTTCAATAAAACCTTACCCATTAAATTCTTGGGGCCCAGAAACACTTCTCCCTCCTGCTGGGAGAAGAAGGAAAAGAGGACAACAAAAGAGCTGTATAATTTAAAATCAAATCAACTGTCTTTTGGAGGGAAAAAAAACACCCAACCAAACAACCGAAAAAAGGGCTTTTGGAAAACACTCAGGAGGTTCTGAATTTGTCCCTGGGCAAATCCTATTCAATTTTATTCTAATGCAACTTCTCAGGAGGTTCTGAATTTGTCTCCAGGCAAATCCTATTCAATTTTATTCTAATACAACTTCTCAGGAGTTTTGCACTGTGCTCCATACCTGTGGGGCTCAGCTAATTGCTATATTGAGGTGGTCTCAGTGCTCCCTGAGTAATGAACAAGCAGCTATTTAAAGCTGAGGATCAGCGTGGAAAGCCTTTAAATAGAAACCTTTATTAGCTCCTGAGGAATTATGTCTGATCTTGTCTCTTCTTTATGGGCAGAGGAACCGGGAGATCAAGCCCCAAGTCTTTCCTCACCAGGCAGATGTTCCAACTTGCCAGCTTTTCCATTAGTTCCTTTCAACTACTACACAAAGCTCTGCCACCAAGGAAAGCATCAAGAGAAACAAGGCCCTTTGAAACTAAAAATCCATGAAATGACAAGGTGTCACTTGCTAAGTCTTGATATCCAGCATGACTTTGGCAATAAACACCCAGGCTTGCTCTGCCAAGAGACTAAATTTGCCTACAAAAACCTGGATTTTAGTCAGAATCCTGATGGCTGAGCAGAGTTCTGGGCAAAACATCAGTGCCTCCCTCTCCATTCAGTTTTTCATGTGATTATGTGATTAACCCCAACTCTGTTACAAAAATCTAATTGTTCTTATCAATACAAACACCAAGTTGTTTCCTATCCATATTTAAAACCCCAAAGCATGTGGAAACCCCAGACATGCAGATCCATCACTAACTTCCTATCAGGCAAACCCTGGTAACTGTTGAAACAGAAACTAAACCCAAGACACGGATTAACTAAACTTGGAAAAATCAGTCTTGGTAGTTCAGTATTGCCAAGTCACCTCACTCCATGCCTTCACCAGCTTTTTAACCCAAGGCAAAGATTTAATTACCTGCCCTTCCATGTTTGAATCTTTATTTGCAGCTATTTTCAGTTAAGAAAATGAAAACCTATTCTTTTTTAACTTCCTTCTTCAAATGAGGAAAAAATATACTGGAAGACTGCTTGCTCTGATTAAGATATTGCTGTAAGCTACACTAAATACTTTTTAAAGCTATACTATATTAATTAAAACCTCACTCCTTGGATGGAAACCAAAAACTGCCAGCAACCTGGCAAGTAACACCCAAGTATTCACTTAATGTATTTCAAAACATTCAAGTTATCAAATGCAGATGAAACGGCCAGTGTGCACCCTCGGCATGGATGTTTTCATTCCTGCCTGGGCTTCTGCTAATTGATTTGCCAGGTGATGTTAAAAAAACTAAGCTGAAAATGTAAAAATAGCTTGATCACCACTGTTATCACAGAATCATGGAGTGATTTGGGCTGGGAGAGACATTAAAGCTCATCCACCGCCACCCCCTGCCATGGGCAGGGACACCTTCCACTAGCCCAGGGTGCTCCAAGCCCCATCCAACCTGGCCTTGGACACTGCCAGGGATCCAGGGGCAGCCACAGCTTCTCTGGGCACCCTGTGCTGGGGCCTCCCCACCCTCACAGGGAACAATTTCTTCTCAATAGCGCAGCAAACCCTGCCCTCTGGCACCAGGAAGCCATTCCCCCTTGTCCTGTCCCTCCTGGCCCTTGTGCCAAGTCCCTCTCCAGTTCTCCTGGAGCCCCTTTTCGCACTGGAAGGCTGTCATCTATATTTTGATTTTAAAAGGAAGAATCGTTATCAAAAGCTAATGTTTAATCACAACAAGAGACTTATCTATGTCTGAGAATTTTCTCTATCTGGACCTGATGACCCTAAAGGTTTTTTCCAGCCTTAAGGATTCTGTGTAGAGGCAGCACTGTCAGGGAATTGGTCTTCTGTTGCAGCAGCTGCCTGAGATACCAAGCACAGCCTCCTGAACAGCAGCACCTGGGGGAATTCGCACTTATTCCCAGGACACTTCTGAGGAAAGCAGAGTTTCCGTGCAGCTCAGCCCTGCTCGGGCTGTTCCTTACACAAGTGCTGCTGCTCCATCACCATTTCTCAGGAACACGCAGGCTGAGCTAACAATTAAGCACAAGTATCTCAAACCCTATCTGTAGACTAAAAATGCAATTAAGGCTTTCAGCACTGATGCCAGTGAGGGTCTTGCAATTAGCAGCCTGGAGCTCGATGAAGTCTCAGGGTAATTAACAAAATGTTGGTGGTAATTCAGATTTACAGTCCCCCTCAAAGCTCCAGGGGCTGACGGAGCACATCCAGTAACAAGAGCAGAGTCAGCATCGCCACTGCTGTTTTTAAACTGCTGCCTTAGGAATGGCTGAGAGATAGAAAGTAAGGATTCACTGACTTTTCCTCATTTGATTTATCTCCTGGTTAAGTCATGGCTAGTAGGATTCTCCCTTTAAATTACATTATGAATCACCAAGTGAAACACACAGTGGACAGTAATCAGGGTCAAACATTTTCACAGTGAAAAATGAGTAATGCTTTAAGCAATCTGGCTATTAAGGAAACCCGTAAAATTTTCTGCAATGACTGGAAACCATTTGATCTTGTGTTGCTAGTCTGGTGAGATGGCTGTCATCAGGCCTCCATATGAATCTGATTAATATTTCAGATATATGATTTATATTTCAGTCATTCCCATTTCAATTACTTCAACAGCATAATTACCATAAATAAACTATAGATAGCCTGTTCAAATATAATACTGCTATATACATATGTATCTATCTCAAAATAAAAAGTGGTAATAACCCTTAATTTATCTACCACTAAGTGCAATCTCATTGATAAAAACCTACTAGGTCCCAAATGACCATCTTTGTGTATTTCCCACCATTTTTTTGGCTTGCTGCACTACAGTACAACTTGTTTAGCACATGCAGCTGAGCAGCCTGGCTGGTCAAGCCAATAATGGGAATTGCTGGATGACCTCTCTTTTGTCCAAAAGGAAGGAAGCTAAATAACAACAGAACTTCCATTCAAATTGTGAATTTTGTGGGGCCTCACAGTGGCACAGAAATATGAGTTGGTGTCTCTGCCATGGTCAGGAGAAAAAGTAATGAATTTCAAATTCATGGGTTTTCCCAGCTTCATGTGATTTTTCAGTTTTTAAAAAGGGAATTCTTAAAAACTGTACTTCTCAATAACTGTCCCTCCAACCATGGAACAGATACTTGAGATGTTCCAAGTCTAGCCATGGTCTAGCCATAATGCAGATGCCAGGAGACCTGCCAGAAGGCCACAGCAACCTAAAAACCCCAGGAGTACTCACTGCTGCTTGTGTTTAAGGCACCACAGGGAATGCCAGGGCTGGAAGCTTTGGGGGTGTTGCAAAGGGGTGATGCAGGGCCAGATTTCGTGAGCGGAAGGTGACTCCAAGGGAAGTAAGGCAGCTCTGAAGCAGCAGCTATGCTTTGAGAAATACTGGGATTAGGTAACACCTTCATTAAAAATTATTTGTGCCTTTTATGACAGTGCTTTTCATCTCTGGCATTACTTCAGGGGAGGGAAGAACCAGCTCCCAGCACAGGCACTGCACTATTACCCAGTTCACTGGTGCAGGACACCACTGCTTCCACTGATCCAGCCTTGAAAGGGCAAAAAAAACCCCAAAGAAGTCAGCTTTTGGTCAAACCACATTTGTAGAAGTGCCAAGAGCACTGCGTTCTCTAGGTTATCTGTACAGGCCCCTTTGCAGACACACACTGAAAAGTGACTGAAGCATCAAGCAAAATAACATTTTTCTAGTAGTGTGCCAGAGTCTAAGGGGTTTAGGGTTTTTAAATGAATTTAAATGCCTAGTTCTCACGGTTAAACCAGTGAAACCTCTCACTCCATGTGCTGGTTTTTGTGGCGGGGAGGCCACAGAGGTGGCTTCTGTGAGAAGCTGCCGGAAGCTTCCACCAAGTCTGACAGAGCCAATCCCTGATGGCTCTGAAAATGGACGTGCTGCTGGCCAAGGCTGGGCCAGTTAGGCTCTAATCGGTTATCACCTCTGTGATGACAGATTTAAGAAGAAAATCAAAACAAAGTACACACAGTTTTGTTCTAGCCAGAGAAGAGCAGGAGGTGAGAACATGTGAAGGAAACAACACGGAGACACCAGAGTCAGTGGAGAAGGAGGTGCAGGAGGTGCTCCAGGTGCTGGAGCTGAGATTCCTCTGCAGCCTGTGGTAAAGTCCATGGGGAAGCAGCTGTGCCCCTGCAGCCCATGGGGATCCACAGGGGATGCAGAGATCCACCCACAGCCCATGGGGATCCACGGGGGATGCAGAGATCCACTCACAGCCCATGGGGATCCACGGGGGATGCAGCGATCCACCCACAGCCCATGGGGAGGTGCCCATGCCAGAGCAGGTGGATGCCTGGAGGAGGCTGTGCTCCAGTGAGAGACCTGGTGGAAAGAGGGGGCCCTGCTCCAGGCTGGAGCAGCCTGCCCTTGGAGGACTGCACCCCGTGGAAGAGTGACCCACACTGCAGCAGGTTTGGGAGGACGGTGTGCCTGTGGGAGGGACTCATGTTGCAGCAGGTTTGGCAGGGCTGCTGCTTGTGAGAGTGGCCCCACACTGGAGAAGTTCTTGGAGAACTGTCTCCCGTGGGAGGGACCCCACGGTGCAGCAGGGGAAGGTCTCCTCTCCCTGAGCAGCAGAAGAAATTCTCGGGTGAAGAACTGACCAAACCCCCACGCCCTTTCCCCTGAGCTGTCGGTGGGAAGGAGGGAGGGGTTAGGCAAAGAAAAGGTGGTTTAATGGCTTATTTTAATTCTCATTATCGTCCTCTGATTTTGTTATAAATCTGATCTGATTTAGTAATAAATTCACTTTGTACCTCTCAGTTGAGCCTGTTTTGCCCTTGCAGTGTTTTCTCCCAGTCCTTATTTCAACTCACGAAACCTTCATTAAATTTTTCTCTCCTCTGCCCAGGTGTGGCAGGGGAGGGTCAGTGAGTGACTTTTGTGGATGTCTGGCATTGGGCCAGTGTCAAACCATGACACTCCACCATCAAAGACATGAGCAGGACAGAAGGAGGCCTGGCTCAGCTCTGACTGTGGGTTCATGGAAATGCCAAACCTGGACAGGGTAATTTGGTCTGCAGTAAGTACAGGCATATCATCACATTCCTGCTGAATTACTCCAAACCCACAATATGGTTTTTAGTCCACGTTTATGTTATCTGATGGAGTACAGATTATTCCCAGTCTGGCATAAAGTCAGCTAATACAAAGTTACACTGGCAGCGTTTTCTGCATCTGCAGAACAAGTTTACACTGGGTCTGTGTTTGGTATCAGGAGGCTTTAGAGGTTTTGGGACTCTCCCAGCAGCCCCAGAGCTTGATTTCTCATATTGCTGAAGTGCAGCCTCAGGGCCTGTGAGGGAGAAGAGTCTCTTCCCTTGACTTTTTAATTCGGACAACTGTCAGGAATGCTTTAAAAACCCAGCCCTGGGCACATATTCCCTGGATTTCAACTGCCCTGTAACACTCTTGGCAGGATGCTTTGATAAAGCTTGTCACTAAAAACCATCCTCCACAGAAGTGTTCCTTCCTGTGGTGACAAACATGAGAAAGGCTGATCATTTTCTCCCTCCCTTTCAGAACATGTGCAGTCAGAAATACATAAACGAACACTCTTGAGTTGTAAGAGCTTTTCCTTGGTACAGACGGATCTGTGGGACAGTTGGAATCCTACAAAAAGCAAGGCAGTACCCAGATGATGAATCACAGAATGGGTGAGTCTGGAAAAGATCTCCCAAGATCATCAAGCTCAGCCATCAGCCCAGCATCACCACTGTGTTCACCACTAAACCTTGTCCCCAGGTGCCACATGCACGTGTTTTTTGAACACCTCCAGGGATGGAGATTCTACCACCTCCCTGGGCTGCCCCTGACAATGCCTGACCACCCTTTCAGTGAAGAAATTCCTCCTGATGTCCAACCTGAGCCTCCCCTGGCAGAGCTTGAGGCTGTTCCCTCTCCTCCTGTCCCTGTTCCCTGGGAGCAGAGCCTGACCCCCCCTGGCTGCCCCCTCCTGTCAGGGAGTTGTGCAGAGCCACAAGATCCCACCGAGCCTCCTCTTCTCCAGGCTGAGCCCCTTTCCCAGCTCCCTCAGCTGTTCCTGGGGCTCCAGCCCCTTCCCCAGCTCCGTTCCCTTCCCTGGCTCCAGCCTCTTAGTATCTTTCTTGTCGTGAAGGGCCTCAAACTGACCCCAGTTCAGATTCTTCAGTTCATGCTTTTAAAAAAAACATTTTCACACCTAATTAAAAGTCTCCTTCAGGCAGCAACCTGCAGGACTTCTTATCCAAGGAGCTGTGGATGAGAAAACCTATGTGGATTCAAGGAAAAGCAGTGAATTTTCTGCAAGAGAAGCTCAGTGACAGCTGATTACCCCAAAGGCACATTCAGCTCAGGGAGCCTCACTGAATGCAGCCGAGGAGAGGACAGGATCAGTGGGAAGTGACACATTCTTACCCCATTTGTATTTTTCCTTTACATCTCACTGTGACTGATGTTCTTCCCAACTCCCCCTTGGATCAGACATTAGCCCAACCCCAACACAACTTCAGAGCACTCCTGGGAAAGAGGATGAGAGGGAAAAGAATTGAAAGCAAGAAAAAGTCCAAATATGACAGGAGACAAATGGCATAAATAGAGGGAGCCTCCTCCTAAACGGAGGGAGTGAGAGGCTCAGACTGGAGGAACAGTGGTGTCTGCAGGTCCTGGAGAGGAGCCCCACCAGGAAGCTCTGTCTGGAGACAGGACAGCCCATGGAACAGGAGCAGCTCCGAGCCACCACGAAGCTCCGGGGCTGGTCACACATAACGGAGTCATGGGAGAGCTTCCTCTAGGATGGGAACGAGTTTTCACCAACCTCTCACAGAAGCAGGTCCCCCCTCAGTAACTCCAAGGCAAGCACACACAGACAGAATTTCTCATCAACACAATATTTCTGAAGCTGGGAAGAGCAGCATTTTCTGGATCAGTTTCATGTGGAACACGTGTGCCTGTTTCCAACATGATTTTCACCTCCCAGCACTGGCTATCCCTACCAAAGGGAAATGATACTGGGTGTGCCAAGGAAACTGAAATGTAGCATTTGGTTGCCTCAGTGTTAGACTGAGATCTGCAGCAGACATCTTGAGCAGTTGTTAGCAGCACTGTTCATTTAAGATTTTTCCTTTTATCCACCTTTTATGGATCCATATTTCAGCCACATGAAGACCGGCACATGCAGCTTGTAGAATGTGGAGGATTGGCCAACTCTGGCCTACTTTTCCCAGGCTGTTAGGCTAGAAAAGAGGAGCAGTATGGCTTGTCTTCCCCTTGCAAAAATCAGGACCTGCTCCAGGGCCTTGCAGGAAGAGCCTTATCTGATGGCACTCTGACAGGTAAGTGCACTGTAGCTGATTCAGGGTGCAGGACTGGCCAGCTGTGGTCCAGACAACAGCTGGATGAGTCCTGAATGAGCTGCTCATAAGCATGAGCTGCTCAATAACACAAACTACGATATGAGCAGGCAAATCTCCAGTTCCTCCCTTTCAGCTAGGCCAGGTTTAAAACCCTGCTCACATCTCCCTGCATTGCCGTGACTCGCGTTTAACCAAGCCAGCTTCAACCCCAGGAGCTCTGGCTCATGGGGAACAGCCCCAGGGCTGTGAGGGACAAACAGTGCATGCTGGACATCCCTTCCTCATTCCCAGATCCCAGAGCCAGGGCCAGAGAGGTAAGGGTGTGCTCCCATCCCAGTTTCCTTTGGAGACACAGGAAGCAATGACGTAGGGCATCTCCTGGACTTGGGGGGATGTCCACAGCTGGCTGCAGTGCCGTGGGCTGACCATGCCAAGAGCCACTTAGGAGCTGCTTCCCAGCTCTATTTGAGCAAGTTTTGCAACCAGAGTTGAGCTCTGGTGACTGCACTGCTCCCAGCACTTGTTTATCTGAGCAGCTTAACTGCAGTGGCAATGCATCCTTGATTCCAATGGGGATAGAAGCTGAGTACCAATGATGTGAGCTATCAAACTTTAAACATTTTTAAGAAGGGAATTTTTTCCTAAGAATACCTGGAACGACAGTGTTCATTACCACAGCATCAAAAGAAGATGAAGCAAGGAAAAGCTGCAAAACCGAAACAGGATTAAGCAAGATGAGTGATCGTTAAGAGCAGAGTCACACAACTGGTTTCTTTTGTAGATGCCACCATTTGTTGTGAAAGCCAGTATGCTTAAACAGACCTTTAAAGATAGAAGACAAATTTTACAGTGCTTACTCTGACCCAGTTTTCCACCAAGATCCCTGAAAATGCAGAAGGGGAGAGATGCTATGGAAAGGAGACCCAGTTTGCAAGCATTTCTCTTCCACAATGCTGCAATTTGGGGCTCTGGTCTTTTTTCCTACACATCCGTGTGCTGTCATGGAAATAAGGAAGGGCTCTACAGTTTGGGTGGCATCTGAGTAGACCCAAACCTACACATCTACTACATAAGAACTCACTGGGCCAGAGGCAAGGTCTTTTTCAAGAGGTCCAGTCAGAGAAGTGATTTTACAAGGTCTGCAATCAGCAAGAAGCTAAGCAATTAAGATTATGAAATCTTCACCAAAGCCATGCAGATTTTCTGATATTTCATCTTCTAATAGCTTTATGTGGCAGGGTTTGGGCAGCAGGGGCATAGAACCCTAGAATGGTTGAAAGGGACTGTAAAGCTCGTATCACTCCCTGCCATGGGCAGGGACACTTTCCACTAGCCCAGGTGGCTCCAAGCCCCCTCCAGCCTGGCCTTGGGCGCTCCCAGGGATCCAGAGGCAGCCACAGCTTCTCTGGGCACCCTGTGCCAGGGCCTCCCCATCCTCACAGTGAACAATTTTTTTCTAATAAATTTTTTTGTCTTCTGTTTCACTGAACTGTGTTTCTGCCAATTCAGCAGGGTCCAGTGGCTGACTCCAATCCCATCAATAGCTGGTACAGGGACGAAGCAGGAAAGAAAGAAAGGTGTACAGCAGGAGGTGGGTTTAGCTTTATTTCTGACTATCCTACTCTGCTACAATTAACTGGCACTAAGTGACAGTCACTTCCTCAAACTGAGCATGTTTGCCTGTGTGGGTAAGAGGTGAGAGATGTCCCTGTCCTCATGCTGACCCTTTTGTCATGTTCTCACCCCATCCTGTTGACGGAGGGAGTGACAGAGTGGCCAGCCAAGGTCAGCCAGCACACATCTGCTGCACTTACTCAGCTCATAAACCCTCCAGCCTGGAAAGGAGCTGAGCACACCTACCAGAGCAGCAGCCTCTAAACCACGATTTAAACCTTTCTAAAGCTACAGCTGCATCACCTGGATGTTGACAGGATGGTATCCAGGGCATAGGAGTCACCCTGACAGGGACACTAAAGCTGAAACGAGTGACATCAGTAAAGGAAGGACTTCTGTAGAGGCAACAGTAAATGGGCAGACACCTGAAATAAGAAGGGACTTGAATGAACTGCTGGGAAGGAAAGGGTCTGCCCTCAAACTTCTTTTGCCTCCTCCCCACCATCCTGGGTGGTGAGTTCTTACGGGAAATCTCATTTACCACCCCCACACACAGATTCACAGAATGACAAATTGGCCTGAGGATGTCACAACCATTTACACTGCCCATTCATGAAGGGCTCAAGACATTTTGGAAAACTTTCTAGAAATACTGGTTATCTGCCCAGCCTGGGCTTGAGGAGACAGAGGTGTGGATGGCCATGCCAGAGGAGTCAGGGCCTCCATGCCATCCATGGAGTGGGGCACCACAAACTCCAGACCTGCCAGTTAAAACTCCTTGAGCACAGGCAGAGTTCAGAGCCTCAGCATGAAAAATATCACACAAAGCACTTCAGCATATTCCATAAACTTAGATTTGCTCAGATCTCTCAGAGCTGTTCCAGAAAGTCTTGGAAAAGCTGATATGGAAAAAAGAACAGCAAAACATACAAAATCCCTCATGTTTCCCCAGGCCTCCATCACCCCACAATGTAAAATTAACTCTCTTGTTCCCAGGGCATCTCTGGTTCATAACCTGGAGCAAAAACAACAGAAAAAATTAGAGGCAATCCCCCAGAAGAGTCAACAGCTTGGGAGTGTCCATGAGAGGAGAGCAACACTCAGGCACCCACCCCAACCAGGGCTCAGACGTGGTCTGTCACAGCCACCTTCCTGTCCTTGAGATAAAAACCTGATGGAAAAGTTCAGCAATTCCCCTCAACAAGTTTCATTTTTGGCAAATCAAATAAAGCNGGTACAATCAACTGTAAAGGCCCTTCCCCACTCACAGCTTCCTCACCTCCCCATAGTAATTAACACAATCACTCATTTGATCAAGTAGCTGCCAGGCTCCAAAAACAGGGAATAAAAACACTTTAAATTTTCCCAAAATAAAAAAATGAAGCAATGATCTGTTTTTCTTGCTTTGGGGGATTTGCCAGGACCCCAAGGACCAGCCCTGGGCCCTTGGAAGCTCACCCAGAGATGCCCTAGACTGGGGGTGCCTCAGGCTACTGAGCTCTGGCAGCCGCCTCAGACAAGAAGCCAAGCAGGTTTCAGTGGCCCTAGAGCATCACTCTTGGCAAGTTTTATCAAAAGAAAACATTCTTCCTGAGCAGCTTCTTGATTTTGATGACTTGCTAAAATAAGAGGGTTTTTTCTAGAAAAAAAATAAAATTATATTGATGGATAATATTTGAGGTTTATTCTATAGGACCATATTTGCTCTGGTGTACAAAGTTGCCGTGATCTCCTGGCTTTCATCACCCTTTTCTGTATTCCCTTTAATATCATACTGTGGGGTCCCCATTTCAACCTCCCTTTTTTCCGTTTTCATGTTGCCCACACTGTCTCATGACAGACACCTGTGTCCAAGAACCTGTGTAGAACCTGTGTCTTTCCATTTAACTCATCTTCTTACATACACACAAACTCACGGGCTCCTTGTTCCACTCTTCCAGCACTTTTCCTGACGTCTTTTTATCTAAAGACCACCACATGTATGAAATTATATATATGTGTATATATACACACCACTGCCTCTTCTTTGTGTGCTCCTTCCCCTCACCCCACAGAGGATGACAGATAGATTCCCAGTTCCCTTTTTCCCCTTTACCAAGGCTCTCCTCTCTTCCCTTGTACTTGTGGCTGTTGAGTATCACCCTTTCACATATCCTGTCCCTCAATTTCAGCATCAACAGTAGACTTCAGTTATGAAAACGCCCTGAAGCAAAGCCATAGGTCAGAGGAGCTGCCGTAGCCTGACCCAAAAGCAGTTTCCAGGAATCGGGAAACACTTGTACGTCCAATCAGCTTGATGGGAGAGAAGGAGCCAAGGGTCATACTCATCCTCCCTGTCCCAGCCTGCAAGCCTTGGGGAGCACTGGGAAAAGGGAGAGATGGCCTGGCAGCAAAGCAGTCAGACCCAAGGAAGAAGGAATATTCTTTTTGCAGATTCAGCCAATACTCTCTCCCTCTTCCCCCCTTAAGAACAGAGCAGAGTTGTTCTTCCTAGTGGTTTCCTGTTCAGCTGCAAAGTCCAGAGGCTCAGCAGCCTCCCAGAAAGAGGAAGAAGTGCTGGTGTCATCCATCTCCCCACCATAAGATCTGCTGAACCATTTGGGTGGGGTTTTTTTAAATGGCCTTACATTTTTTCTGCTTTCTGCACTGACTCAGCAGAGCTCTGGGCTCTTTCTTTCCCCCACCAAACCACAGTCCTGTGAGATGGCAGCAATTTCCAGTTTCACTGCACTCACACAGCACTTCTGACTGAGCCAAAAAGCTAATTGTAGGTGTTACTGGCTTGAAGGCAAATCGTTTGCAACTCACTCAGCCTTTCTGGATCAATGGAAAGAAGGAGCGGCAGATCTGCTCTCTGAGTGAGAGTGAGCAGTGACATGGGGACACTGCCCTGGCTTTAACAAGACAGACAGAAACCAGCCCACTAACAACCATTTAATGCACAATGTGTCACCATCTCCCCCTGCCCACGGCAACAGGCTTATCGAAGAAAGGCAAAATAGAAAGAGAAATATTTACTCACGCATGTCACCAATGGCTCCTTTGGTGACATTTGTGGCTTTCCTTACTGTCACAGTGAATATGTGTGAGTACTGGTGTTCCACCTGGAAGTCAGAGAGTGAGAAGTGATTAAGCTCCAGAACTTAAAAAACCCCGCCATCTATCAAAATAAGGTTTCATTTTGTCCAAAAACAGAGAGAGAAATCACCAGTCAAAATGTAAGGGAAACTCATACTGGATAGAGCATCCTAAAGCTGAACTGCACCCTGGAGCTTTACCAAGAGGTACCTGCACTGGGGCTGCTGGATTTTCCTGCAGCCACACCTACTAATCTCAATCAACAACACTCCGCCTCACCACAGAACCTGCTCGGAGGCATTTAGTCAGGCAGGAACCACTGGGTACAGCAAGGGAAAAATAAAAACAGGCTATTTTACAGCTTGTCCTGGTAATTGCCTTCCCCTGCTAAAAAGAATGGCAGGAATTACTTCAAAGTCTGTGTTCTGGAGCAGATAAATGCACACTGCACATGCAAGGGATAGAGCTAGTGCTGTACCTTCTAGTACACATCAATATTCAGTGTGAAAGCACCCTCAAGACAATGTAAGGAAGGTGCAAAGCAAGCTGTTAAAACAGCCACCAGCATATTTCATGCACTTTCTGGAGGTTCCCATTTCCTGCAAAGCCCAAACACACAGCAGGAGCTGCCTTCCTAGGAGCAGGTGTGCCCCCAACAAACCAGGGAAGTAGGAAAAGACGTGAAATTAAGAAACAAAAAGTAAAAGCCTTAATAAAAAGAGATCACCAACTCAGCTCTACTGTTGCTTTATCTACAGAGCCCTAAGTTTGACCAACCTGCTGGATACCACTGAGAATCACCAGTGCAGACTGCAGGGCAGCCAACAGTGGCTTTAAAGGGACACAGGGATTGGGTGGAAATGTGAGGTATTAAAGCCAGGATCAGGTCTCAAACAACTGCATATTTTCTGTCTTTTCCTAACCACCCACCAACCTTGTGAAGTACATTAAAATAAACACAGCCTATCAGTCACTGGGACCAAAACAACCAGGAAGAAGGCCACCATCAGGAAATTCACTGAAATTTATTTAAAATCGTAGACAATACCCTTGCTATGGGACATAGTTATTCAGGCTCTGCCTGGTGCCTTCTTGCTCTTTTTTCATCTGGATACTTCCTTTTTTTGGGTTTTTTTTTGTTTGTTTGTTTGTTTTTTAAGAACTGGTTGTTTCAGCCAAGACTCCTTATTTTGCGTCTACAGCTCACACCCAGAGACCTGAGCCAAACTGGATCCCTCTGACACAAATAAAAAAAAAGTTAATATCTCAGAGGTTACATATCATTTTCCCAAAAAAAAGAAAGCCAAAACTAATCTTCTAAAGACAGGAAAAGTGACTTGTGAGTATTTAAGTGGCACTTCAGTCAAAGACTCATTAAAAAGCACCTCCAGTGATACGAACACAACTCCTGCAGAAGCCTGAGGTGTGTGAAGGCATGACCACATCCCCATGGCAAAGGCTCCAGGAGACCATGCCCACAGTGATACAGGGGTGACTTCACTGCAGCCTGACACAGACACCGAGTTTATCAGCTTTATCCAGCTGTAATCACACCCATGCTGTGCCAGCTGCTGGAGGCTCCAGCCAGGACTATCTGCCTGGCTCTGGAATTTTCCCCTGGCAGCCACAGGAGTTATCTGGCTGGATCCAAGACCAAGAGAGTAGGTAGGGGGAAACTGTGGCAATGCCAACTGTGGTGCACTGAAACTGTCATGGCACAGCAAGTGGTTCAGCAACCACAGGAAGAGGGGAATTCAGACTCTTCCCAATACTCCCAGCAGGACGTTGCTCACCTCGAAAGCATCAGCAGAGAGGGTTCAGCTGTGGGAACCCGAAGTTCCTAAGGAGCAACACCTATTTAACAGCCTTCCATGGGCTGACATAAAGACATCCCAATGACTGAGTGACATCCATCATTGCAGCTTCCAAGACGGATGGATGAACAGGAAGGAGGATGTGAGTCCTCCCTGAATAAATTTCTACCTCTGCCACAGGGCAGAAAAAAGTCCAGTTTTCCTCACAGCAGGGTAAATGGGGAATTTCGTGGGTATCTGGGAAGGGCTGAGAACACAACCATGTGAAGTCACCGCAGCTCTGTCATTTACCCTGCCCCAAGAACTTTCACAAGCTGTGACTCTCCAGAAACCACCGGCTCTCACTGCCCCCTATTTTCAGTTTGCTATCTGAAAATGCTCAAAGCTGCTTTATTATATCCCTGTTATATTATCTCCCAAGTATGTCAGATTGATGAAGTTGGTTTCACAACTGGCCTCAGTTTCTTCACACAGACTGAAGCATTTCCTTTGTCATATCCAACCTTGTAATTAAAAGAAACAGCCCAAAGTACAAACACACCACCCTCCTCCTTTTTCTCAGCTGTCAAGAAAGAGCTTGTCCTCGCTGGAGACCACAAATCAGAGATCACTGAGCATTTAGCAGTGGAGTTATAATTAAGTGACAGGGATGGGACATGGGTGTGCTGGGTTTAGTTCTCAGCTGGTAGGTGAAATTCATGTGCAATTCTGGTGTCCCACAGCTCTAGCTGGAAAAGGGGGATACTACACAATACTCCCTGACAACAAGCACTCTGTAAAGTAATTTGCTTGTATCTCTCCTATGCCTAAACTCATATGCCTAAATTCATATGCCTACCATCAAAGCAAGGCCAAGCCGCCACTTACTAGTTTCTTCTCTTCCCAGCAGTACAGAGATAATCACTATTTCTATTAAAAGTTGATAACTGTTTTACTAACACCATCACAAAAATTGCTTTTTATCGACTCAAGCAGCAACCCCCAAGATTCCAGCTGTTGTACCGCCAGGAAAATGAAGTCTGGTTTAAGACTGGGATCCTCTAAAAGGCATGTGAGAACACAGAGGCCTGGCAAAATAGAAAAGCAGTATCTTCTTTCCCTGTGCCTCACCCAAAACAACACACTGAGGATTACAGTTATACACAGTTATTAGTATCTGGCCATAGTCACACACTTGGAGGAAATTTGCCACTACTGAAATAAACAATCTCCCTCTTAGAAAAAAAAAAAAAAATACACAGATACACACAGGAAGCTCGAAAGTCTAGATCTCTTCTTACATCAAAATAAATGCTTTTCGTGCAAATTAAGTGCAAGCGGAAATTAGGGCAATTTTCCACTTCAGGTCCAGTTTCTAAGGAGATCAAAAGGCCTAAATGTCCATATTTCAGAAGTATTTTTTAAATTAGATTTTCAGAGGGAGTTCTGAAGAAGACTCCTGAAAACACTATGATAAATGTATTGACTCTGAATGCCTTTACAAATCCAGCCCCTGCTAGTTCGGATGACTAAGCTGCATTTTCTCAAGTGACTTATGTTCACCTTAAGTCTTGATAAAAATCTGTACAAACTCCTCAAGTACTTCTGAAAAACAGACTATGGTAAATAATTCACTTAAACGTTGCAACACTGAGAGGAGCAACATCTACATTCCTTTAAAAATCTAGGATAGGTTACAAATTTCAAAAGCTCCCAATTAACTCCAGTGCAAGGTGTCCCTGCTCATGGCAGCGGGGTGGGATGGGCTTTAAGGTTCCATCCAACTCAATCCATTCTGGGATTCTATGGATTTAAAAAACTGTAACACACTGTCCAAAGTTACCTCCCTTTACACGTGTTTCATTTCACTTCCTCTTTCTCCATAAATTTCGAGAGGAAAGGAGAAAAACCAAAATGTTTTCACCGTGCCCCGTCTGAATGTGGGTTTTCTGAGTTACGGAAACTCGAGTGGACAATGTACACTGTTCAGTACACAAGGTTTTCCATGACTGCACAGCCATGGTTCAGCATCTCCTGTTTTCTCACCTGACCTCAACTCTCCATCTCTTACAACTCCTGCTCCTGCCTCCTTTGTTCCACTCTCACCTTTGAGTGCTTTCCTTCCCCTCAGGAAAATTTCCCTAATTATCTGCTTTGCTGTCTTTTAGATGTTCCTGCATTTGTGAGCACACAAACACCACCCCCTTCCCACGAGGGGCTGGGACGAGCCCCATGATCTCCGGTAACAAGGGCGGGTTTTCCCTGCCACCCTTCCGGACGTGCCCAGAAAGGCAGGGATTTGCATGTGTTCAATATCACATTTGTAATATTCCAGAATGCTGAGTCACAGAGCGGAGCTCCACCAGGACACTGGCACTCTGTGTGCCAGGCAATCAGGAGGCTCTGGCACAGGCAGACTGGGTATTAAAGTATTAAATGGGTTTACTTCCTTCATGTTAAGGACACTTGAGCTAACAGTGGGGCTGGACAAATGAAAATATTTGCCTGTTTACTTAAGTAATTGATTTTCATGCAGTCCATGCTCTTCTTTCACAAGGTATTACAATTAAGACAAACTTTTGTGCACACACACAAATTTTATCTTGAAGTGATTTTCTTCCATTGTTGTAGTATTTATCCCCCATATCAAAGTAAATGAAGATGAATTACACACTTGAATTGTTTGCATTTTTAGTATAGTCAGTTCTATCTGCACCTGCAGCAGCTTTCTGAACATCTTAATTTATACCTCAGAGTCTTTCATAAAATGAGAAGGAAAAAAAATCAAAAACCACGCAACAGTTAGCACAAGGACTTCCGGAAAATGCAGAATCCTTTTGAATAATTTAATGCCAAATATAATTTAAATCCAAGATTTTTGCAATGATGTGAGCCTGCTGCCCTTGACTGTTTGAAATTTCAGAAAAACTTTCCAAGGAATTTCAGTTTTCAAATTAAAAAACTTCAAAGGTTTCCATTTACTTTCCAAGCAATTAAAGGATCAGCTCTTGCATGAACAGCGTTGATTCTGGAATTAGCAACATTCCCACAGCAACAGTTCAGCATTCCCAGAGAGCTGTAACTTTATTTACTACGCACACTTTTTATTCATTATATTATATACGTAGGACAGCTCCATCTTGTTGATTATTGGTACCAAACGTCCTTTTATGTGAGTGAATCAATAAAATATAACCAAATGCCGCAGAAAACTCTACCGTAAAGGTACAGATCATTCCAAGCAATCCATCCAGGAGAGGGCACTGATGCTGAAAGGAATGAAGTCAGTATTGTTTTAACACAGACATCACCCTGAGGTTTGTCCTCTCTCCCAGCACTTCCCAGGACTCGGGGGGGAGTAAAAGCCAGTTTGACATCTGCTTGCTGCACACTGGCGTGGAGGATGTGAGTGCATGCGGCACAAACCACAGGGTTGATAAGAGATCACTTCTAGGAAGCACAGGGAGTATTTTTAGCCATGTAAAAGTAAAACACTGACAAGTGTGTGGCAGCTATCTCTGGGGACACCTCACTGGTGCTGCCGTCAGCCTGGTGCTGTTACGAGAAGCCCCTGATAGGAACGCACCCAGCGTGGCTCCAGATTTTGCTTGGGCAGGAATTGCCTTTCCAGTGTTTGCTTTGGAAACTCACTTCCAGCACAGCTACGTGTGAACATCCCAGTGTTCAGTGGCTGCTGAGCCACAGGCTCACCTTACAAAGGGCAGTTCTGCTCCCATTTCCCTCCCCCTTCCCTTATCTCTACTTCTACACTTCCACAGGCTGAGCTCACCTTGGGCCAGCTCCAACGTCACAGAATGGATTTTCTAACCTTTCCAGGGAATCTCAGAATGGTTTGGGCTGGAATGACCTTAAAGCTCATCTCACCCCCCCCCCTGCCATGGGCACGGACACCTTCCACTAGCCCAGGCTGCTCCAAGCCCCATCCAACCTGGCCTTGGACACTGCCAGGGATCCAGGGGCAGCCACAGCTTCTCTGTGCACCCTGTGCCAGGGCCTCTCCACCCTCACAGGGAAGGATTTCTCCCTAAGCAATTTTTGTCTTTTTTTGTATTGAAACAGTTTTTTGCTCATTCAGGAGGAACCATTGGTGGGACCATTGGAGGGGCCAAGGGTGTGACAGCTGGGGCAAGGATGCAGCAGGAACACTGGAATAAAGCAGGAGGAAGGGAAGCAGGGGCACAGTGTGCTGTTAAGTGGCACAGATCATCTCACTCAGAGTGATATACTTCGAGGATTCTCTTTGAACGAGCATTACTGATATATACCAGTTCAACATCTAAATATCCCAAATTGTCAACTTATCCCTCCATTCATACTAATGAAAGGAAAAGAGTACAAACGCCCTCCAAAACTGCACTGGAAAGAAGAAAGCTAGACACACCTACCATTTCTTAGAGGAAATAGTAACAACTCCAATGTTACGTGGTTATTTAGAGTAACTTCCAGCAGGGAAGCCATTATACAAGACAGTAGACATCAGAGAAGATGGTGTAGATATATATAAGATTCAGTGCTACTTACCACAATGTGTTGATAAGGATCTATGATAGACATTTTTGCCTTAGTTTTTATTCAAGACAACTGCCTAGTATCTATTTCAATCCCACACAGGAGAGGCTTCCCCTTTTTTCAGAGCAGAGTTCAGTATGAGAGGTCCTTTAACTAATAAATAAAGAAAAAGATATAAATATAATTAATTAATTAATTAATTAATTAAAATTAATCTGTTCCTTTAAAATTATATTTTACAGATCAAATCAGTTCCTACTCTTTAGGAAGGTTTCCACAATTTGTTTGTTTACCAAGAACTTAATTTCACATAAGCTATGGAGATACAGGTATTTACCTGGCTGAGCTGGAGAAATTTCTTGTGCTTATTTCCTCTGCCTCAGGGTAAGAGCAGAAATCAAGTATCTTAAATTCCAGTCATCCCAGTGTTTCTAGCAGCTCTACAGATAGACAAAAGAAGAGAAGAATTAGATTTATTCCTTAAATACATTGTAGTATTTATGCTTCCATGCATTACAATCCTAGTTAGGATTGCGAGCTCTGCAGGAGCAGCAATACTGCCCTCTGTAAATCCAGGAAGGGAATTCCAGCTGGAGCTGTGTGTAACCTCCCGGCCAACCCAGCTGTCTGGAGATGCTCCAGAGGCTTGGAGGGGCAAACTGCAAATCAGAGGGCAGGACTTCAACAGGCTCTCCACAAGCCACTGCTTTCTGAGCACTCTGTGAAGATCATGGGCCACCAGAGGCCTTCAACTTCAGAACTGTTTTCAGCCATCAAAGTAACAAAGGTTATTCCTTTCTGCATCTCTAAAAAACCTTGGGAACTGCTGGACAAGATCAGTTCTCAGATCCAGCTGGACCATGGTCAGACCTGAACCATCAGCAGAAAGAAATTTCAAAGTGAAAAGAAGCAAAGCACCATGTGGGGTTTGCTCTCAAGGGAATGATTCCTAATCCTCAATTCTGAAATGGCAAGATAAGCCCTAAACAATGATTTATGTCACTCCCAAACCTTTGCTCTTGAGCAGCGACATGAAGGCATTACCACACAACTTCAATTTCTTTATGATTACTAGAACATTACAATATCCTTTCTTTAATCATTGAATCATTAAGGCTGGATAAGCCCTCCAAGATCATCGAGTCCAACCATTAATCTAGCACTGCCAGGTCCATCACTAAACCATGTCCCAAAGCACCACATCCCAAGCGTTCTCTGAACACTTCAAGGGACAGTGATTCCATCACTTCCTGGTCATGCCTGACCACCCCTTCATGTCAGCCCTAACAACGGTTCGAGGCTAGGGATCACCCTGTCTTTATTTATTCACTTTTATCCGAGGAAGTGTGAATAAGAAAGACTTCAGCATTGGAGAATCGTGGTAAACGTGCCCAACCATATCAGTCCTGGAGGAACTGCAGCCAGCTTGGAAGGCAATCCAGAAAAGGGAACAACAGGAGCTACCCAATCACCGTAATAGAGAGAGAATTTGTAAAACCAGAAAAGATACATTTCCCCTAAGTGCACAGCCAACTACCACGCTCGTTTTGAGAGGATATGCAAAAGCAAGCTGAGGATACTGCTCTGACTGGGGAAGTAAGAGAACAGGTTAGACCCAGGACAAAAAGCCTGCTTCGAGTTAATGTCCTGCATCCTAAAGGCAGAGTTCCAGTTCCCCAGATGATCCCTCAACTGGCTCAGACATGAGATCATGCTCTCTCTCCCTACAACCCCCGCCTCACTTGTTTCAACATCTGCAGGAAGCATGTTCATGGTGCTACGGGGCCAAGATGAGTCTCCAAGCGCCATCTGCCCTCCATGCTCGATAAGGCAAGGATCATGCAGACGAACAAAAATGTGACCACGTCATCAGCAACTGCATCCCAATACCCGCGCAGAGTGCGGGCCACGGGCAGGGCTCTCAGTGGGGACAGCAGGGCCAGGAAGCAAGGAGACCTCTATGCCATACACGAAGCCTGGGAGCCCAGGTTCCCACACGGCTCCAACCAGCAGCACGGCACATCCCAGCCCTGCCCATGCTGTGTTACTCCAAACGGGAGTTCCTGGCTTGCTGTGTTAATCAGAGTCTCTCAGGATGTGATAAACAAAGACAGGTACCTGAGCACAGGCCCTGGTGCCATTTCAGGGACCCAGGGTGGACAGAGGGACAGCTATCCACGCTCTTCCCAGAGCCAGCAGGACATCTCAAGAGAAAGCAGATGTTTAAGTGACTTCAATACTTACATCCCTTACAGTGGATTTAATTCAAATCAGTTAATTACACCACACCCTCTGGAAGCTCGCACTACATTATCCACGGAGTTTGGGTAAAGCACACAAAGACACTTCTAGACCTAAAAATTGTACTGTGGCAGAGGAGTCAAATACAGCACTAGCAGGAAATCCCAATTTGCAAATCTCAATCACGCTCATCATGAGCCGTGAAGAAAGTCTTGAAGAATGTTTACTGCAAACATCTGCAGCAAATAGAGCTCTGATCCCAAAATTATCTTGCTTAACACTTTCCCTACACACTGCCCATCCCACAAAGCCTAATGGAAAAGTCTTTGTGGAATCACAGAATGTCCTGAGTGATCCCAAGGATCATGGAGTCCAACCCCTGGCCCTGCATAGACACCCTAACAATCCCACCCTGTGCATCCCTGAGAGTAGTGTCCAAACTCTCCTGGAGCTCTGGCAGCCTTGGGGCCGTGCCCATTCCCTGGAGAGCCTGGGCAGTGCCCAGCATCCTCAAAGGGAAAGAACCTTTTCCTGGTACCCAGGAAAACCCTCCTCTGGCACAGCTCCGGCCATTCCCTGGGTCCTGGCCCTGGTCACAGAGAGCAGAGATCGGAGCTGCTCCTTGGGAGAAGCTGCAGCCCCTGGTGAGCTCTGCCCTCAGCCTCCTCCTCCCCAGGCTGAGTGTAACTAACTCAGGGCTGTATCACAAGCACACACAAAGTCCTGCTCGAGTCCTCCAGCACTCGAGCTGGAGCTGGTGAGCCCAGCCCCGGGAAGATGTAGTGGAAGCAGTGTCTCTAAACACAGCTTCAAGGACACTCCGATATTACCAACACAGATTGTTTTGTTTCAGCACCACCAACATTAACTAAGCTGGCCAGACTGTTTAACTGTATATTGTAGGCAAACAAAAAAGAGATTAAGTCAGTTGGAAAACAGAGGGTTGTGTGGAGACCCTCCCAGCAGCCTTTCAGGATGTGAAGGGGCCTACAAGGAAGCCAGAGGGAACTCTGCGTCAGGAATTGTAGTGACAGGACAAGGGGGAATGGCTTCAAACGGACTGAAGGGAAATTTAGGTTCGACAAACAGAAGAAATTCCTCCCTGTGTACAGCGTGCCCAGAGAAGCTGTGGCTGTCCCATCCCTGGAAGTGTCCAAGGGCAGGTTAGACAGGGCTTGGAGCAACCTGGGATGGTAGAAGGTGTCCCTGCCCATGGCTGGGGTTGGGACTGGATGCGCATTAAGGTACCTTCCAACCTAAATCATTCCATGACCCTCTGATTCTCATTGTTTTATTGGCCAATGTCCAAGTTCACAAACTACACAGCAAACAGACCACAGTTTAGCCTGGCCCTGTCATGGAGAGCCAGCCTTTCCCTAAATGCCTAAATCTCACTTTCAACCAAAAGTGAACTCCACTTCAATCAGGACAAGGGTGTTTCATTGCTAGGCACAGTTTCAGACACCATCAGTACCAAGCTATCAGTGGATAGCTGGATCCCTCCTTGAGTCAAAAGTCTTCTGTGATCTCAGCTCATTCTCACTTGAGGTGACAGACTGAAGTGGAGAAGGGATTATTGTCTTGGAAGACTGACTATAACAGAGCAACTCACAAACAGAAGCTACACACACACACATACATGGACAGAGATTATTACTGGAACATTTTCTCTCTCAGTAAATTCCTACAGACAATTCAGTTGTACAGGATATGTCAAAAGATAAGAAGAATAACAAGTCTTTTCCCATGCTGAGCACAAGCTCACTCCAGAGTTAGTCTCATTGAGTGGAAAAGCTCAGAAAATGAGCAAACACAGCACAATATAAATGTCATTACCAGAACACACTCTCATGAGTGTAAGAAAAATCATTAGAGGGAGGCTGTTTATATCAAGCTGTCCAATTCTTCAAAAATCAAAGACACGAACAATTTAAAAAATAATAAGTGTGACTCACGAGCACAGTCATTAACTTTCAATCTATTAGGAGAAAAGTAAACGGTAGAGAATAAGCTAAGTAATGACTCAGGCTTTTTGTATGAATGTCACCCTCCATTTCTATTAAATCAGATTACAGCATTTTATTTGGTTAGATTGATCCTGTGATTGTATAACAGAAATAACAAATACTCTGTTTCTACATGACTTTGCCTAGCATCCTGGAAAATCACTGTAATGTTATTTCTTAATTTAGGGCTTCCCACACAAGGAGGAAGGATTACCTCTGACTCCATGTAGAGCACCCATCACTCCACTTCCACAACAAATGGAAAAGTAGATGCTCTGCTGATGTGCCAAGTGGACCCATGGGCCAAGGCCAATGGGATGAGGGTCAACAAGGACAAGTGCTGGGTCCTGCCCTTGGGTCACCCCAGCCCCCTGCAGCTCCAGGCTGAGGGGAAGAGTGGCTGGAAAGCTGGAAGAGGCCCTGGGGGTGCTGGGGACAGAACCTAAAAATGAGCTCAGGTGTGCCCAGGTGAACCAAAGGCCAATGGCCCCTGGGCTCCCTGGTGTGGCCACAGGCCCAGGGCAGTGACTGTCCCCTGTGCTTGCACTGCTGAGGCCCCTCAAGTGCAGTGTCCAGTTCCGGGCCCTCATGGCCAGAGAGACCTTGAGGGGCTGGAGCACGTCCAGGAAAGGGAATTGAGCTGGGGAATGGTCTGGAGCACCAGGAGCAGCTGAGGGAGCTGGGGGGGCCCAGCCTGGAGAAAAGGAGGTTCAGGGGGGACCTTCTGGCTCTGCACAACTCCCTGACAGGAGGGGGCAGGCTGGGGGGCTTGGGCTCTGCTCCCAGGGAACAGGGACAGGAGGAGAGGGAACAGCCTCATCCTGTGAGGTTGGACATGAGGAGGAATTTCTTCACGGAAAGGGTGGTCAGACATTGGAACAGGCTGCCCATAGTGGAGTCCTTATCTCTGGAGGTGTCGAAGGAAGTGCTCTGGTCTGGCTGACAAGGTGGGGATCAGTCACAGGCCTTTTCCAACCCCAATGATTCTGTAGTCCTATGACTGCTCTACCCATGCCTTGCTGGAGAAGCATGGGTGGAAGGAAGGATTCTAAGCAGAAGGGCAAAAAGCTCAACCTTTGTGCCACATTTTCGGAGGACACTGTGGGGTGAAGCTCATCAAGGAAGTTGACACAGCACAGCTAGATGAGATTTTAAGATTTGGAAACCACATTTAAATTCCTGCTAAAGGGGAGGTAATAGATGAAAAGATAGTGAATCTTTTTTTAAAGGTGACCTGTTGGCCTGTAAGCAATTACTGAAAGTATAGGTGAGACAGCAACAGTGGAAGGAGGGCTGTAAACACTCTAGCAGGGCAGAAACTTGAAAAGTCCCAACAATCACCACCAGTTTAAACTATCACCTTTTCTACTGCCGACGGCTACTTTAGATGCCAAAAGTGAGGAAGACAGAAGGTACAAAATCATCAGGCCACTGATACACTCCATGTTACAGGAGGCAAGGCTTGGTGAGTCAGGGGGCATCAGACATGCTCCTTTAAAAAACCTGAATTAGGCTGGATTCAATCCAAGACAAAGAAACATCCTCCCTATCTTACATTCTGCAAGGAATGGCCTCCCCAACAGGAACATTCAAGAGGCTGGAAGCATCTCTGCCTGAATACCCACACCTGTGTCATGTTGGCCACAGAAGTTCCCTGGACAGAAAACCCAGACAAGTGCTGTAGTTTCCCCATGGACACCACCTACAGGTCTGAGGAAGAGGCAACTGATTCAGGCCACAAAGGTTTATGTTACAATTATCCTGCTTACGCAAAGGAGACTTAACAAGAACCACTTGCTGCAACAGCCTGTGAGGTGATGAGAAAAACCCATGTTGCCATTTGTGAATTCACTGTATGGCAAACTCACAGAAGTATTTCAAAGTGGAACTGAGTAAATTCAAAGTAAGGAGTTCATTTATTCCAGGAACGAAAGAGCTCCTTGAGTTAATACCTTTAAATAACTGTTCTCCAACATCATATTTTACTTCAACTGAAATCACAATGGAAATAAAAAACAGCCTTGAGAGGGAAAAAAAAAAGCTCAGCTGAGAGATGCCAAGAATACTCTTTTAAAATGGCAACAATCACTATCCTTTTCTACAGAAATCAAAGCCCCAAGACAGAGAATTTAGATGGCAGAGTCTCAAAATTGGTCAAAAAACCTCAGGCAGCTGACCAGTAATCCCCACTGCGTGGGTCAGGCTTATGTGGGAACCAGCTCACTTGTTTTCCAGCAAGATGGCCAAGAAACAAAGAAGAACGTGAAAAATCTGATGGAAGTTCCATGAAAAAGAATTATTAGCATACAGACCTAAAACAATTAGAATGCACTACTCAAGGCCACCTATTATTTGTGTAATTTCGAGATCATCTCTGCAGGTAATGTACTATGAGCACAGTGCAATTAGGAAAAGCAGATGGAAAAATGCCCAACATTTCCAGACATTAGGAATTTGGAACCTAGTTATTCCACAATTAAACTTTTCATCATATAATCCTGGAATGATGTGGGTTGGAAGGGACCTTAAAGTTCATCCAGTGCCACCTGCTGCCACGGGCAGGGACACCTTCCACTATCCCAGGTTGCTCCAAGCCTTGGACACTTCCAGGGATGTTTGACAGTTATTTATTTAAAGGTGTTTTCACTTTTGGAAGCCCACCTTAAGGCTCACACTTGAATTTTTGGATACTGGGTGCCCCAGCTAACCAGAGCCAGGCTGTGTGAAATGGAAAAACTCACTGCTAGTGGCAGCTCCCAAAGTCTTGCCAGGAATGCAAACACTTATGCAAGAACTCCTAAAATTAAATGATAGACATCTCAACTGCAACACCTGACTAGGCAGAGCTTGTTGTTGACTATATTCCTTTAAAGCTCATGTGAAGGGGGAAAGGAAGGAAAAAACCTCCCCCACATTTCTTTCTTACCTGGAGCATTGGCAAAACTTTCCGCTTGCTCTGCTGTACTGTGGTCAAGAGCTGCTGCCTGCCAAAAGCCCAGGATCCCCCTTGCAGAAGCCTCATTGGTACCGTGGAAAGAACTGTTGCTGCATAATTTAGATCTCTAGAATCAGCTTCCAAAAATCTCATTCCAAATCCATCCCTGTCCCTTGGGGACAGCACCAAGCTCAGCCAACTTCTAAGTATTTCTGCGCCAACGCCTTTTAAACATTCTATTAAAATCATGAGGGTTTGGTTGTTACATACCTTTAACTTATCCATGCCTTTATTCCCCTTCTTTTGCTTCCCTGCTGTAAAGTAGGAATGGTTTAAAAACAGAAACTCTAGGGAAAACATTAGAATTACTTTTTATTTAAGTATTTATGGGTTTTGGGGGGAAGAAACCAACATGCAAAGGTGCCTGATGCACTCAGCCTTCAACTGCAGCTGACAGTCCTTCTGCACTACAGTTATGCAGTGGTTTCACACAAAATACCAACAAAACCAGCTAAAAATAGAAAGAGCTGGTAAAATTAACAGCTGGCTTCTGGTCAGGTAACGCATGTAAAACAAAGTTAGCTGAACATAAGATCAATATTTCCTTTCAACATCTGTTTCACTCTTTTTCAGTTCAATAGGTATCAATTTTGGAGATTTCCTGGCATTCTGGCACGGGCTGTAGCCCCAGCCAGCACACCCAGGCTGCTGGCACTGCCAGACTGGAGGAAGGGCTGCGCACACAAGGTGGGTTTTGTCATCTCCCACCCGTCATGTCTGCACAGTGTGACTCAGCTTTCTGGTTTTGGGCTCCTCACTCCAAATACGAGCCCTGGTCACTGTCTGCCACGAAGGGGACAATTGTGCAGCACTTCCTTTAGTCTCTATGGTCATAGCACTTACAGCATGACAAAGTTGGAGTGACTCAAGGAAATCTGTCTGGACTTTCTAGTAAAAGTAGTCATGAACAAACTTCTGACGCTGGCATTTTTCAGCCTCTTTAAATGCTGCAAGTAAAATTTATACGGAAATATTTTATGGCTATTGACAAGCTGGAGTCTGAGTAAGTAACATAAATATATGTTTGACACACAAAGACAAACATAGACATGCCCAACGCATATATTATATTTTTGAGATGAGAGATTAAGTACTTCCATAAAAGTGGTCTTTGTCTTGTATCCAACCCTTGGCTGCGGAGCAAAGCCAGACCTGGAGCAAACCCCACCTGGCTCCACACAGCCAAGCCTCTGGCCAAGCAGACCTTCAGCCCTGGATCTGAGCTGTTACACAGAATACCAGACTGGTTTGGGCTGGAACGGGCCTTAAAGACCATCTCGTTCCACCCACAGGGATGCCACTCACTATCTCAGGTTGCTCCAAGCCCTGCCCACACTGGTCTTGGACATTTCCAGGGATGGGGCAGCTACAACCTCTAAGGAGCAAGCAGCTCCTGAGCTGCCAGCTTGTGTTTGAAGGCAACCTCACGTTGGCAAAGCATTTGCTCAGGGAGTTTGACTTTCTCCACAGGACTTGGCTGGGCTCTGCTCCACCCTCCTGTCCTGTTGGAGTGGGCGAGCAGTGGCAGCTTCCTGCTCAGAGACCACACTGAGAGCGGCACCTCACTGCCCCTTCCTGGGCTTCCTCTTTCCGTGCTGTGGCTCTCACAACTTCCCCAAGCTCTCCGTTCCCTGGGCAGCTCTGCCAGCCCTGCCCAGCCGACAAGGCCCTGCTCCTGCTCTTTTCCAAGGGCTTCAATTTTCTGCCCCACCATTTCGGACAGATTCAGAGTGCCAACAGCGGAAACGCTGAGCTGTGGCACAAGCTCCAGTGCCACCCCTGCTGATTTAGGAAAAAAGCTTTGAATCGGGTGCCACTTCATTTTTAGATAACTGTTATCCACACAGCCAAGCGCTGAGAGGATGAAGGGGAGGACTGAAGCCACTACAAATTGATGCCCAACATTCCCAACTAAGGCTTCGGAAATGGATTAAAACTGAAAACAATATCTTCATAAAATTCTTGGAAAATTTTCTCTATCATAAGCAAAAACCAAATAATTTTCTCTTTACTGTAATGTGATTCTTCCATTACCAGGAGGTTAATGCCATCAGTGGTCACACAAAGCAGAAAAAACCCACAGCACTAACAAAACCCATAAAAACACAGCAACTTAAACATGGCCTTCAGGAGTGTGATACAATAACTCTCAGTCACTAAGAAGCCACAGAGACTTCAAAAGTAAAAGGACAGCAATCAAAGGGAGGAAGAAACCCCAAATTTACACATCCCCTTGTTAAAAGAGCTTTGCAAAATCAGGGACACAAGGGGGACTTTCACGCTCCCCTCTGAGGCACAGAGGATTGGTTCAGGACACTTAAATGAACTATGACTACTCTCTTACCAAACTACCTAAGCTTCTAATTTAACTATTTCTTAAGACACCGAGGGCTTACTACCTCCCTTGCCAACCCAAACTCTCTCTCAGCATATTAAACACCCATAGATGTGTTGGCTCTGTGGTGAAAGGGAAATGACTGACACGTTACGGGGCAGAGATTACACAGTGCAGGTGTTCGAGCTCTTTTCAAGGAGACTTTTGGTAAAGAAAATGTCAATTCGTCAAAGCACTAAGTTGTCAGAAGAGAACTACATGAGTTTAAATAAAACTCTTTGGGGGAGAGTTTAACCCTATTTATATTCAAAAGAGCAGTTAAATGGAAACAGCGACTAGGTGGTCAGTAAAGGTCACTCTCAGCTGGGGAAGAACAACCTTCCCCTGCCCACACCATGCCTTTCAGATGGTGATTTTGATTCAGATTGGTTTAATGCCTCGGAAGAAGCCATTTAATTTCACTGAATCACAGAAGGTCTGGATTTGAAGTGACCTTAAAGCCCAGCCAGTGCCACCCCCTGCTATGGGCAGGGACACCTTCCACTAGCCCAGGGTGCTCCAAGCCCCGTCCAACCTGGCCTTAGACACTGCCAGGGATCCAGGGGCAGCCACAGCTTCTCTGGGCACCCTGGGCCAGGGCCTCCCCACCCTCACAGGGAAGGATTTCTTCCTAATAGCCAAGCTAATTTTCTCTATATCAAAAACACCCCTATAAAAATTTAACCTATGTTCTCCAGGCCACAGAGGAGTTGAAGAGCTCATTGAATAGCACACTGAGCTGATGAAATTGGGATTCTTGGAAAAAGGAATTTAAGTATAAAAAGCAAAATAACACTTGGAAGCATGTCCCAGCTGAATGTAATCACTCACCAAGAAAGCCCGTGTGGACATGTGCTATTCCAAGTGCAAAATGCCAGAGAAACGCAAAATGTTGGCAGGCTTTGCCATTAGCAAAGAGCTGGTTCTCATCACCATCAGCACAGGCTTCACAGCAGTTCCCTACGGGAACCTGACAGTGCCTGGGAAAAGCAAGGAGTCTGAGAGTATCATCACTGAAACAAACACACACCCATAAAAATACCCCGGATTTAGGGAAAGCCAGGACCTGCTTCCCAGCACCCTCCTCTTAGATTCTGTACAAGCTCCTGTTCCTATTTGTGTCAGGTTTTTCACCAGCACTGTCCTTAAGTCACTGCTGTAGGGCTTTGGTTACATGGGGAAACTACTTTCTCTTCACAATACAACAGTCTCAAACACCAGGTTTGTGAAAATTACAGAGTCCTGCCTTTATCAGGAGATAAAGGGGTGTTACACTCAGTGCTATGGTTAGAAACTCATTATCCCTTCTCTGTGGATTAGGGAGGAAAAAGGATTCAGACAGAACAGCAGCACACGAATAGTTGGTTCTGTATTTTACAGAAATTGTCTAGGACAAGAGATGGCCACTGTTGTCATGTTCACTTAAACACACACCCATATTTATGAAATTAAAGAACAGATGTGCCTCAAAAGTCTTTTAAAATTCTCCATTATAGGCCAGTTTTAAAAAACAGAACACAAGAGAATCAACCAGAAAGTTTCTAATTAGTTACATTCCACAGGTCTACAACCACCTCCTCCCCAAAATGTAGTTTTATGCTGTTTCTCCCAGGACTGCCAGATCAGGCAGCAGCTGCTGGCTTTGCATAGAGCTCCAGGTTTGCATCTGGGGTCCAAAAGCACAGTTTTTGGGATGGAGCATGCAAAGTGATCAAGCATGCCACGGGCAGAGATGCTCCCTGCTCAGTGCAACCACCCACAGGTGCTGTTTGCTTTCCCCTGAGATGGGACAGAATGAAACCTCTGCTTGGAGACATTTACTTTTAGCATCCATTTGACAGTGCAGTAAGTCAAATGCATGAGAAACAAGTTTTAGGAATTAAACCCTATTTATAATCTCTACCCTTGAGAAACAGACATGGTAATTGGGGGGGGGGGGGGGGGGGGGGGCGTAAAAAGCACCACCAAATCAAAAGTAACCTCACACCTGTAAAGCCAAATCTTTCTATTTAATAGTCTGGCCAAAGCCGTGGAGCAGATGGGATGAGACATCCTGGACATGTGCATCCAATTCTTACTCCATCAGCTCCGTCTATCCCAACATTCCGCCTACCAGTCTTGCCCTTCAGGCATTTTTAATAAAATGCAATCCCTTGGGGGCTGGGACTGCCACTTACTGCAAGAAATACACACTTGTACAGATCTTATTGTAAGATCTGTGCGTGTGCACAAATGAGGGCCTTCATAATTCCAGTAAATATAAAAGGATAATTTATTATAGAAGTGCACCTTCCTACACATCTTGGCAAATGCTATGAACATTGATAGTACTAGTAGGAAGAGAAATTAGAGTCTTACTGATTTATGCTGAAATCATTCTAAGGAAAATATCAGATGAATATCAAAGATGAGTCAGTTCAACAGCTTTACTATCAGGTAACCACAAAAAAACACAGATGTGACTGATACATCTCAAATAGTTCTGAACTTGTGTACGTGGAAGCTTTTGACCCTGTATTTTCTGTCTCCCTCCTAAATTTGCATATTTAGGGAAGCTGGAAAGATGGACAGACAAAGATTTTTTGTTTGCAGTCTAAGCTGTACTTTGAAAAATACACTTTCAGCACCCTAAGCTGAAGTAATGTTGTTATCAGGAGAAAAAGCAGCTCTGTATCCTTCTCTCCAAGTCACCAGCGCTACCACTCATCTGGAAGGAGATTAACCACCACAGTTAAAGAGGGCTTGGACAGCAGCCCAGCTCAGAGACCACAGGCAGGATCCATTCCAGCTCCAACACCATCCCCAGGGACTCTGCCCTCCACACAGAGCAAAGGGCACTCCCAGCACATCACCCTGTGCTCTGGGGGATATCTCTTTAGAATCACACAGATTTTATCATGGAAGCACCTACTTTTCCTCCAGGGATCGCTTAAAGAGTCTGGGACACTCCCACACTGACTCTTACTCCGCCTGTTTGTCAGGCCAGATCCTAAAAACATCCTTCCCTACGCATGCTGAGAGTCTTGGAATTCCCAGCACGCAGCAAAAGTGTGAACTGAGATGGAAGCGTCATCCCCACAACCCACTCTCTGGGAAAGGAAAATGTTCTGGGAGAAAATGCAGTGTCTGTGTCCCCTAGCACAGCTGCCAGTTGAGACAGCACCAGCACAGGCTGAGGAAGCACCACTGCTGACAGCCCACAATGAACCCACGAGAAAATGAATCAAATCTATACATCTATCAATATATGGCTGATATTTTCCCCTCACCAACACTGTGGGCTTATTTTTTACAGGAACTGTGTCCTACTATATAACACCACAGAATCCCAGAGTGGTTTGGGTTGGAAGGGATCTTAAAGCCCATCCAGCCCCACCCCTGCCACGGGCAGGGACACCTTCCACTAGCCCAGGTTGCTCCAAGCCCTGTCCATCCTGGCCTTGGACACCTCCACAATGTGTTCAAGCTGGAGAACTAATTGATATTGCTAAAAAAAGTCCATGAATTCTCACTTGCAGTTATTGCCACAATATTTTTCACTTCTAAAAACTAGAGAAAAGTTTAAATGTTCACTAGTTCCTTTTACTTTCCCCGTAATCTGTTTTAAAAAAATAAAAGGAAATAATATTGGAAGCTTTTCCATGCTTTGTTTGGTCCTGCTTTGGGGACCACTTTCCCCTGTCCTAGAGCCCACCTCCCATTCCTGCCTCATGAGCTGAGTAACTCTGCTCCAGACGTTGACACACAGGCTACTGGAAATTGGTACAGTCAGGAAATTTGGGTCATCTCTCTGAGGTAAACAGTAAATGAGAACCTTCAGGAAACTCTGAATACCAAGGTGGTGAGGGGCTGCTTTTTTTCTTATTTTTAAAAAAGGAAGAATTCTTTTGAAAGTATTCTGTTACTACATCACGTTATTATAACCTAGGGCAATGATGAGGTAATTTCCATTACCAAGGCAGGTTCTGGGATTTGATTCTCAGACTACTGAGAAAGACATAGTTATATCACAGTGCCACAGCAAACACAGACAAGAGTTCATCACCTCGCAGCAAGATCCTGCTGCCCCTGCCTATGAATCAAAGAGAAATCCTTCCACAAATTATGTGGCGCTTCTATTTAGAAAGATACAAATGAAATAAAACCAGACCAGTTGCATACTCAGTTTAAAAGTGTGTCTCCTGAGTGGCCCCCAGGCTTTTACTGGAAGCTGAATCCCCAGCTGAACCAGAGATGTAGGGAAGGACCTGCTTTTATCGCTTAAATCATGTCCAGACTGTAAGGCACCAATATTTTTGACAGGTACTTGTCCATCAATGTCAACTAAACAATTAGTTAAGAATTCAGTTTTGCTCCCTCAAGGCCACTCCCCTTCCTCTGACACTGTGCTGAAGGATAGGGAGACTCTGCTCCACAGCAGTGTTATATGTCAGGTAAAAAGTAAATTGGAATTTAATCTCTCAACTCCACACATCCACCACAGGCCATACCATACTCTGAGATTTTACCTCTTGAGCTAGACATTTTCCATGGAAAACTAAGTACTTTATCATATTTTGTAGTCCGTTTTCATATACTTGAACTTCTGGGTACAAGGGGGAGACACCTCCTTCTCTGGACGCTGCTTGCTTCTACCTCTGGTATTTTCCAGCCCAAGCCATTTAATTAACTTCGTGTGATTCAAATTCACAGTTCCCAAGTCTCCAGTTCCACTCTCAACGCTGTCCTGCTCCAACCTACATGGAAGTCACGAAGTTGCCTCATCCCTGGATGTTGCACATCAATTCAAACACTCCAACAGAGCCATTCCCATTATTCCTGCAGCAATGTGCACCTCAAAGGTCATTGCTGTACTGCACTTGGTTCAGCCCTTGGCACTGTCAGGAAGAACTGAGGTTATCCAAAGTGTCAGAGAAGTTTGCTCAATGGCTTTGCGGGAATACCTCTGAGGGAAATACCCAGTCCTCACCCCATGTTCATTATTTTTCCCCTTTGTAGGACAAAAATTCACGAACTGAAGGGAAAAGCTATGGCAAAACCTGAAATATTTCTCATTCTAGCTGGTTTAGGCCAACTGGCAAAAGTAACCTATTTAAAGTGCCATGAAAATTATACTCATGATAACAATGTTCAAAGGAACATATTCAAGTTAAGATGAAATCAAGTATGCAACCCTAGTGATGCAGCAGCACTGGATAACTTTTCTTTTTTTCCTTTTTTTTTTTTTTTGGCTTTTTCCCTAATTTTTTTAAGAAAAACAAATCATAAACAGCACAAGGCGCCAAGAGTCAAACTGGTGTTTTTCCAGTGCAGATTGACTGGCCATGCAGGAGGAGATTCATTTATGTGATTGAAGTATAAATCAATATTTGCATTTCTCTTTTGTTATGGATCCCTGCCATAGGGGAACAAGAGAGTGTCAAAAGGTGGACAGGGCCAACGTGGAAATTTGGAGAGGCAACAGTGCTAGAAGAGCATTTATCTCTACACTGTATATTGAAAACCTCTCACGAACAAAAAGGAAATAAAATAAGCACATCAGTTTTAGATTCATACTTTCTGCCTGGAATCCTTAGCAGGCTGAACAACTCTTGGTAACCACAAAGCAGCTGATCCCATGCATCAATAGTTTCATGTGCATCTCACCCTACTGAGGTGCAGAACAGCATCTTCTGCCAGGACCATCCACTGCACCCACACCACTGCTCCTCCCTTGGGGCTGGAGCTTAAACCTGGAATATGCATCCCATCATCCACACGGCAAGTTCCACACTCAGCAGTTCAGGTGGCCAAAGGGATTTTCCCCAAAGGGAAGGCACAAGCTGCCTGTGGACAAGCTCTGGGCAGCCCCAGCAGTTCCAGCTCACACCAGCTCCCCAGGGAAGGGGACAAACCCCAGTGCAAAGCTCTGAGCTGCTGGGGGGAGCACGACCACCAGCACGGGAACCGGTCCCACCACTGAGGCAGCAGCTTCTGCGCTGGTGCAGCAGGACTGGCCAGAAGCTAGACAGGGCAAATTTTACCCTGCTGCACCTGTAAGTGTGAGAGCCTGGTCCCAAAGAAGCACAGGGAACCCCATGAAAACCAGGGTGTTCCAGGCCAGGTTGGACGGGGCTTGGAGAAACCTGGGCTAGTGGAAGGTGTCCCTACACATGGCAATGGGTGGGACTGGATGGGCTTTAAGGTCCTTTCCAACCCAAACCATTCCGTCATTTTGGTCCACGCTCACACTAATGTAAGCGAACAGAAACCTGCTAAAGGCTGTGACCAGGAACTCTTACAGACACTTCTCTCACATCAGACCCAAGAGAAAAGCGGCTCTCGCACGCATTTTGCGAAATGTTCCCTCTGCAGCCGCCCTGCCGCACTTCCCCACACCTCCCGCGGCCGATTGCTTCACTGCCGGTGCCCGTGCCGGTGCCACGCGCGGGGAAAGGGGCCGGGCACGCACCCCCGCCTCGGCTGGGGATGGAGCTGCGGGACCTGTGCAGGGACCCCGCGGTCCCGCTCCCACCCCGCTCCCCTCGCGCTGCCTCCCCCGTACCTCTCGGAGCCATCGCCGCGGAGCGAGCGGGGGGCGCGGCCGGGGGTGTCTGCACAGGGACCGTTCCCCGCGGGGGTACGTCGGCCCCG
>VZRR01010580.1:0-68571 GCA_013398015.1 Oreocharis arfaki | reverse complement strand
GCCGAGGGGACGGAGGAGCCCTGGGCGCTGCCGTGGGGAGAGGGGCGGATGGGCACTGCTCGGCCGGAGTCGGAGCGAGCGACTGATATGGCAGAAGATAGTAATCAGATAAATGGAATTTGCAGTAAAATATCCTTTGCTTTAAAAAACCCTCCCTGTCGCGGCGGCTGTGGGTATTCCTGTGGGAATATGCCTTCCGCAAGGTGTTTGATTCAGCAGGTGTGACCACAAAACACTTTCATTCTCTGCAGCACTTTCACTTACACTCTTGAAAGGATGGCTGTTGAAATAGCAGAGACTGTGCCCTGTGAACCTCGGCCAGGTCCACCAAGGTGTTGCTTCATCACTCAGTTCCCTTTAGTTCAGGTTTTCACTTCAATCTAAAAAGTGGAATTTCGATTCACTATTCATTCTATCACTTTTGCCTTTTGTGATGATTAAAGACCATAAAATTCCCTTCCATTCATTCACATTTTTTTCTGTTTTCCTTTAATGGACTGAAAATTGAGGTGCTTTGAAATACACTGAAATATATGTCTAAATTGTATTGTATTCTTTGCTGCATTGTTTGCTGCTCGATGGGGAATGGCCTTAAGCAGAAGGAGGCCAGGCTTAGATTAAGAAGGAATTGTTCCCTGTGAGGGTGGGGAGGCCCTGGCACAGGGTTCCCAGAGGAGCTGTGGCTGCCCCTGGATCCCTGGAAGTGTCCAAGGCCAGGTTGGACGAGGCTTGGAGCAACCTGGGCTAGTGGAAGGTGTCCCTGCCCATGGCAGGGGGTGGCACTGGATGAACTTTAAGGGTCTCTTTCAACCCAAACTATTGCATGATTCTATGATCCTTTGATTAACTCCCAGAAAGGTATTTCCCTTTTCCCTGGGCTTTTGGACTTCACAGTGAGTCAGTGAGAGAATCTGACAGGCTCAAACCTCAGCTGCTGCTCACCCCTAACCTGCACTGTCAATATGACTCCTCTCAAAGATGCCAGTTCTTCTCCAGACACACCAAAAGACGAGACTGAGTTTCACTTCAACATTGATGTCAAGCTCTTTCCAAAGACCCATTTTTACACTGGGGCTTGGCACAAACTCAGTGCCTAAATTGGAACTCACTTCTTTGAAAAATGTAGTCAGAAAAAAGCAAAGATAAACGGGGGAAGAAAAGGCTTAAATGACTCAACCGAGACCTCCTCAAAGTGCAGCAAACCAAAGGATACTGTTCCACAAGTGAGGGGCACGTAGGTGGCATTAACCAAGTTCCTCAGTGTCTGGCAAAGCAGTAGCCACAATTAGAGGACAGCAAGCCACTCCTTGGCACAAAGCAAGCCAGAAACCTCATTCTCTCCATCATCTTACTAGTCCCCTGCTGTGATGCACTGAGGGGTTGAGCCACTCTGGCCACTACTGATGACCTAGTGGTTTGTCTCATTTGTGAGGGAAAAAAGCAGGGTAGTGCTGCCCTGTAAGGGCTGTCACAAAGAAGGGTGAGTTTATGTTTAGAAAGCCAGCCTAGGACTGCCAGCTCAGAAAGCGCCTGTTTGATGTGGCAGTCTCCTCCTCCACGTCCTCATTGTGCCCATTTGAGGGAACATTAACCAGAAAAATGCAGCAAACCCACGATGGTGCCATTATTTGGGTCCTTTTGTCTTCCACGTCAACCACTGTCTGAAGAGCACCTCGTCTCTTGGTAGGAAAGGACTCTGAAATGCGTCAGAAGAGCTCAGTATTGGTCTGGAGACAAGTAGAGATGACAAAAGCATGTATAAAATTATTCTCATTGAGTTAGTTACCCTGTCCCCTTTGGGGATGGACTGGCAAGGCTGAGGGTCTGACCCCCTTGTCTGTGCTCTAAATCCCCCAAATGTACTTATTTGAAGTGTCCAAGAGATGCCCTGCTGAGCACAAGAGGAGCAGAGTTCCCAGAGCTCAGAGGTGACCCTAAGTGCCCAGGGCAGGTGTGAGCCACATTCCTGGGGGTCCTCCTGCTCCACCTTCTCCCTAGCACAACCCTGCTCCAGCCACAAACTTGTGTGGAGCCACATGCTGCTGACAGGCCTGGATCAGCTGCCAAGGAGGGGGCATCTGCAAACCCAGGATTTATCTCTGACTCTCTTTCTTGGCATTTTAAATCTCTCCAAAGCACAATTCCCAGGGACGGCTCTGATTATAATTTTTGTGGTTTTACAGATAGCAAATGCTGGAATAAACACAACCCCCAGCAAACAGGGGAACTCCAGCATTTCCATTAGAACTCCCAGAGTCAGTTCTGATTATCAAAACTCTGATTTCTCCCTGGGCAAGGAAACAACTCAGACTCCTGATAAGGAGCTGAGTAACTAAAAGTCAGAAATTCCTCTTCCCTTCTTGTTGACGCAAAGAGAAATAAAAAGCTTTTTTTATACATTATGACTGTTCTTGTTATATTGTATAATTATTTTTGCTCTTAATCCTGTTTCTTCAAGAAAATCATGGGTAGGGTTTCACAATTCTTTTTTTTTCCCCTGTGACAAAGGAAGTTTAGCAGCTGTTTTCCCCCATCCCTCATTCTTCTCCACTCACTGCAGGTCCTATGTTGTGGGGTGCCCCACCAACTAACCTTAGAATGGGTTAAGAAACCTCTTTCCATTGTCTTTTATGTGAAGTTTGTTTTTCTAATTTCAGGCTATTTCAGCCCACTAAGAGCTGCTGGCTGCAGTGTCCCAGACCCCACGTGCTGTGTGTGTGTCTGGAGCTGCCGGAGCCCCCAGACCTCACGCTGCCTCCTTGGCTTCCCGCCCTTCCTGCGGCTGCTCCGCTGTGGAAACGAGCCCTGGACTGCAGCGAGACAATGACAGGCTGTGGAAAAGGGCCTTGAGAGGCACCAGGCACACAGAGCTCTCTTCTGAAGCAGAACTGTAAGGGGAGCCATGCCAAATTACAGGGGGCTTCTTAGTGTGCCCTTGAGGGCACAGCTTCAGGCAAACCATGGAAAAGGGAGAGTGGGAATATCAGGACAAACATGCAATTAAGTAAACAAAGAAGGGTATTTTGTCAGCTGCTTCATACAGACCCCCTATTTTCTTCCAGACACTTTACCACGTATCAGAGAAAAATCCCTCTTTGATCACGCTCACAAACATGAGGTGTTCCGTGGAAGGCTGACATTTGCTTGTCAAGATAAAATCTCTCTCCTCCTGTGGTGAAAATTATTATCTATAGCACCATGAGGTGAGGGGGGGACTGTAACTCGCTATTAAGATTTCTCCTAGTGAAAAATAGCCATTTGCTTATCCATTTCATACCCTGACATGGTTTAGCTGGGGCCCTGCCTAAAGCAAGATTTTCAGGCTGGTGCCTCCTGTCATTGACATCTGGCAGAGTAAATGCACTCCTTATTTCCACTTTACTCCTCTAAGACCATTTATCAGATATATCAGGGTTGCAGAAAAATGGCATTTCCTCTAAGCCAATTTGCCTCTGCCCTTACTTCTCCACTCCCACAAGGAAACAATTCCCCTATGACATAAAAAATAAGTAATATTTCTGGAGGACTCTCCAGTGCAAATGAGAAAAATTTGCACCAGAAGGGACTCTGAAGGGAGTTCCCAATCAGGTGTTTGATTCCTTAATATTCCTTCCCTTCTTTCTCTCCCTGCTTCCACCTACATGGTGGTTTCCTGGGGCTGTGGCCGAGTCACCCAAGGCACTCATGGAAACAAACATAAAGGGCTAAAATAACAGCAGGTTTCAGACACAGCCCTGAAGTATCCCGTGAGTGCTTGAAGTGCAGCACGTCGAGGGAAGCCTTCCTATTAAGGGAGAAGTCAGTCCCTGTAATTGCCTGCTATTGTATCTATGGTGTCTGTCCTCATAAAATGATAGGATCACAGGAGAACTGGCTGGAAGGCACCTCGGGAGGCTCCTCTCCACCCTCCAGCTCAAAGCAGAGGCAGCTCTGCGTAAGACTAAGTTGCCCCCGGCTTGATATTCCCAGCTTTCCTTGAAAGGAAATTGACTTTTCATGTGACTTTACAACAAATTAGAATAATTTTAGACCAAGACTTATCCTATTTATACCAGGACATTTTAAATGAAATTATATTAAATTATATCCAGGAGTACCACTTACATTATGGATATAAATAAAGTTGCCTCAATCTAAAAAAAAAAAAATCACTCACTAAAAGAGGCAATAGACAAAAAACCCCCAAACATTTTATGAACATGAATGGCATGGACCTCATTATTCTGAAGATCTGTCCCACCTGCCTTCTTGTCCACTACCTTGTTGACAACTGTGCCTAGCAGTGGGCATGAATTCCCCTTGAAAAAATCATGTGGCTAACACATATTTATACACATAATTTAATGTTCCCTGGGGAGAAGTGAGGACTCACAGGTGCAGAAGTGTCAGCTCTGTCCTATAACCATTATTACAGAAAAAGTCAGTGCAAACAAAAAGCTACAAGAAATAAATTCAGTTTGAACTTCAAATTTAATATCATTAACTGACGGAGACCTTGCGATCAATACAGAAATCAAAAGAAATTAAGTGAACCCCACTCCTAAGAAGTGCAAAGAACTCCCCCAAATATCACACGGAAACTGAAAGGAACCCAGAGATTATATTGGAGATACTCTTTCGAGGAGATATATTTCCATTAAATAGCTGAAGGTGTTGTTTGGACAACCTTGTTTGCCCTTTTGAGAGTAATGGCACCAATCAACATTCACTTCACACTGTGTTATTAACATCATGGGTCGCTGGGTTTATGGTTCATGCAGGCTCTTCAAAGACAACACTCCGCTTAAAGGGTAACTTGCACATTTCCTCTCCCAAATGAGGCCATTTCTTTCTAATGCCTTCCTTTCCTTTCCATGCAGCCATTACTCTTTAGCTTCTCTGTTGACTAAAATCAATCTGAGCTCTGCTGTGACCATGGGAGACTCAGTTCCACATCAAAAATTGTAACAGAAACCCAGGAGCAGTGCAAAACTCCAGGTGAGACAGACCAATGAGAAGCTCTGGAGAGATGTGTTTGCTGAGTTTTGCATCTTCTGTTGACAAACTCTACCTTCATCTCTTTGGGTCATTTTGTCCTCATTCTCCTGAATTCTCATTCTACTTTGTCTGTCTCACATCCATGAGCTAAATTAGACGTGAAAGCCCCACCTCGAAGACTGATATGAGACACTACACAAGGCAGAGAGCTGGGTTTGTTTTAAATACATCCTAATATTCAGGAAAGTTCCTAGATACCATCCAAGTTTTTGACTATCAGGAAACCTTATTCCCTAATGCCCTAAATCTAATATATTGTTATGACAAAGGCAAAGCACATAAAAACATTCCCTACCCACAAAGAAACACTCTGTAAAACAAGTTAAACTCAAATAGGACAATTTTTTAGCCAGTAAGAGGTATGGATCCTCAGTCCTTCTCCATCACAGGAAACAAAGATATTTTTGTGTGCTGAGGCTAAATTTGAATTTTCAAAATACTTCTAGAGCAACAGAACCTCAATGTACTTATTCGGTCTGGTACCAAGCATTGAATAATCAAAATAAAGTCCTATATGGAACAATTTCCCAACCTGCTGTTTTGGGAAGAATTAAGTCCAAATTTGCAGAATACACAGAGAAGTGAACAATTTTTACATCTGCAGAATGAAGAAATTGTAATTTTTTCTGGCTTGGTTTTTGTTTGAGGCTAAGGAATAGATCAGTTGGAAGTTCAACAGGCTTGCCTTAATATACAAATAAAAACAAGGAAATCAGGAGCCAGCTTGTTTCTTGGGGATTGTACAGACTTGCACATCTCTTCCTGAGAAACTATGACATCTTTTCTTTAACTTATAAATGGTCAAAGATACTCTGGAGTAAGAGCAAACCTACAGATTTCTCACTGACGGCTGAATTAGTGAGTTGCTGTTCCTTATCAGATCAATCCTTGGCAGTCAATTCTACGCAATGATGAATATTTCTATTATTTATTTCTGAAGTGGAGGATCCTTGTGATTAAAGACATCTGCTCCCAGAAATAGCTGGAAAATGTTACGATGAAGCAAACATCACCCACACCACTCTGCCCGGCAGCAAGCCATCACTCTCTCCAGAATAACAAACTGACAGATCATTTTGCAAGTAGAAGTTAAGAAGCAGAAGTAAAACCTGGAAATATCCAAAGCCACCATCACACAGAGATCAACTCAGAGGAGCTGATAAATACATGGTGCATGCAAAAGGATTTTTTTACAACTCTGCAGACAAACCTGGGCATTCTAATAAAGCAAGAAAAAAAGTGCATTTCATGTCTCAAGACCTAACTATCCCAATTAGTCTTTTTGCACAATGCTGAGTTACAGAAATACGGGTAATTTTCATCTATCTTCCCTCATTCTCTTAAACCTTGGGGTCTGCTGGCCACAGCCTGGCATCCCTGGTGCTGCTGCTCAAGGCTGTATGAGGCAAGGAAAGGCTTCCAGCCCTGTGATCCCTGTTCTGCAGCTGCATGCTCCACACTGACACAGGGAAGTGGTGGTGGGGGGGGGCGGGTTATGGCAGCTAAAAAAAGCTTAAAATCTCTGTGGTGGATGATTCCTAAACATGGGTTGTGCCTTGGGATTTTCACTCATTGCCTCTCACAGTAATGAACTGGACCCTCCCAGGATAAGGTAGTTTTTTGTCACATAAGAAAATTGAGGAGATCCCTATGATTCTGTGAATAAGGGGACTTCTTCCTCACAAGCAGTTTCCCTTCTGGGAGGACCTCTCTCCACAGTCCTGCCTTTAAACTCCAGGTCTGTCTCACTCACCCACTGCCTTGGGGGACAACTAAAGATCAGAGTGCAGAACACCAGAACAGGAGGGTCAGGCTGGAGATCAGGGACAGGTTCTTCCCCCAGAGGGTGCTGGGCACTGCCCAGGCTCCCCAGGGAATGGGCAGAGCCCCAAGGCTGCCAGAGCTCCAGGAGAGTTTGGACACTGCTCCCAGGGATGCACAGGGTGGGATTGTTGGGGTGTCTGTGCAGGGCCAGGGGTTGGACTCCATGATCCCTGTGGGCCCACTCAGGATATTCTCTGACCCAATGATTCATGCTTTATCTACTCACCCCTTACAAGTATCACTATCTACTGGAAAAGAATACACAGCAATCTGCCAAATAAAACCAACGTTATACAGCAATTAGTAGAGAGTGTTATTATTATTTTATAGAGCATAATCCTTTTTATTAATGACTAAATGGGTGCAACAGCTTAGTCCTCAATGATTATGCTTCTTTACATTCCTGGATATTCCCAAAATAAATTCTGTGAAGGGATTTAACTCTTTATTTACCATGAGTCCAACAGGGCTTACTCCAGTGGAGGTGCCAAGTAAAACAGCTGAAGCAAAAATACCCACAGATTGAAGCATAAACTATATTTTTGTCAATATGTGACACCAGAATGTTTCAGTATGACAAGCCAGCCCACTTGTGGCAGAAGGTCACAGTCCTGTGGCACTTGCAGGAGTAGGCAAGTGAATGAACCACATGAGAAAAGGAGCGCACAGATAATATTGGTAATTTCATGAAAGCCCGGGTGAAGAATCATCATGGTAACAAGGAACTCAAGTATGTAAATTGTTAGAAATAGTCAGGATGCAGAAAATGAGGAGAACGAAGCAGTTCTTATGCTTGAGACGTGTGCAGAATTTCTCTTTTCTTTGTTCCACCTTTTGTTTGGGGGAATTCCACCCAGCTGCCCTGGCGAAACATCACTGACTGCAGAGCAGGGCCCTCACCTGCAGCTGCCCCCTCCACTCCTGGGCCAACAGACCCCCACTTTTCTCCTTTTGCTCTGCTCGCCTGTTTTTTTTAAACACAGAAGTAACATAAGCCATCACCAGCATTCACCAAGCGTTGTCAATACCCAGACCTCAGCAAGCAGCCACAGCAGACCAGCCCTGACAGTAAGTTCAGCACTGTTTACATCAGCATCCTCTCATTTGATGCCAAGCATACAGAGCTTATTCCAGCACTGTGCTTATCAGAACAAACTCTTGTTTCCTTGCTGGCCACCTCTTCCCTTTCCACGTGGGAGGATGGCATCTCATTCAAGGAATGCAAAAATGTTCCCTGCTGCCTTTTCCCTAATGAGACCTCTCCCTGTACACCCCCAAATAAAGCTTCCTGCAGAGACAAATTGTGCCAAAGCTGTATGAAATCTTGTCATCAATCCTGCAGCCAGCTTTGGTTCTGAATACGACTTGGCACTACGTTTTTATTCTATTGTGCACACATTTGCCAGTGGGATTGAACACCGCATAAAAATGCTTGGAGGCTTTAAGGACTTTTGTTTCAGTCCAGGTTTAAATAAGCAGAACTATGAGGTGATGGAAGCTTCTCTAGTCAGGACATCACTTAAGCCCTGTTGAAGTCCCACTGACGTCAAAGAAATATAAACATGTGCCTAATTTTAATTGTATGCTTAAAGGCTGGTTTGAAATGGGCCACAAATGGCCACATTCTCTCTTTGTTCTGAATCCTATGGGATCATTTCCATCAGGGTAATTAATTCTCATGTTCACATATTCATTTTTCCAAGACCAAACCCTCTCTGCATTCTCTACATGTAAACCATCCTAAGCCTAACCAGGAGAAAATCCTAAAGCCTGAGTACCTGACAATAAAAAACTGCATTTCTTATAATAAACTGTTGAAAACAAACCATTACTGTGCTTAATGATTAATTTGCTACGTCTTTGGTTTTCAGCTTTGCCTAAGGCTACAGGCTGCTCTTCCAGGCCATTACTTGCTACAAACATCCAATTTCCTACATGTTTCCTTAGGATTTATTATAACACTACTGAGGGGTAAAGGTCAACCAAACAAGTCCTTCTGCCAGAAGCCTTTTCCACCCATACTCCACCTTTCCAGAGTGGTTCTCAAGGCTTCTGATTTCTGTTGTCCCTTCAGGAATATCACACATCAGTAAATAATAGACACAGAATGTTATCATTTATGGAATATGCAGAATCATGGAATGGTTTGGGTTGGAAGGGATCTAAAAGTTCATCCTGTTCCACCCACTGCCATGGGCAGGGACACCTTCCACTAGCCCAGGTTCCTCCAAGCCCCATCCAAACTGGCCTTGGACACTTCCAGGGATCCAGGGGCAGCCACAGCTTCTCTGGGCACCCTGTGCTGGGGCCTCCCCACCCTCACAGGGAAGGATTTCTCCCCAGTATCCCATCTATCCCCACCCTCTGGCAGTGGGAAGCCATTCCCTGTGTCCCATCCCACCATCCCTTGTCCTAAGTCCCTCCCCAGCTTTCCTGGAGCCCCTCTGGGGGCTTCTCTTCTCCAGGTGAACACCCCCAGTTCTCCCAGCCTGGCTGCTGTCAGGGACTGACTCCGCAGTTAGTTGGTGTCACTGTAGGCAATGAGCATTCCTTGCTCTGGCTACTCTGGGTGGACACATCTATCTCTGCTCCCAGGCCAGCCCTGAACTCAAGCTCTCATACCACAGCTCTCTGCTACCAACCACACAAGAAAAAGCAATTAAAGTGTGTCCTGCTACCTAAAATACCACTGTCATTGGGATGGAATGTGTGTTCCAGGCAGGGCTGGAGGGATTCTCAGGTGCTGAGATAAAACCCTCAGAGCAGCTGTGCTTGGAGAGGCTCTGGCACAGGGAACAGCCACGGCTGCTCGGCAGGATGCTGTCCTCCAGCAGCCACTCCCAGCACAGCACTGGGGGGACTGGCCCAGCATGGCTGAGAGGAAGAGAGAACATGTTGCCCTGGTTTTTCACTGCATGCCTTGTTCGCGTTAGCAGTGAAAAACCAGGGCAACAAGAACAGGACAGGTTTTTTTCCCCCCTCTTTGTTCTGCCTCTCACAAAGCAGTTTGTGCCTGCTTTGCTTCTTGTTACCAGGCCACCCCCTCCCCATTCCTCATGTGCTGCTCAGCACCCTCTGATGTTTCCATTGCTTCCCAGAGAGAATGAGATGATCTGCAAGACATTATTTTTAAAGGATTCCCTCCCCTGTATCCTCCAGGAATATTTCCTCCATGACTTCGCCTGCTATTTTTAAAGACACCTGAAACTCTTCTTTCCCCGTCCAGTACATCCATAGAAGGTGAACTGTCATGGAGCCAAGTTATACTTTATATTTACCTACTTTATTATCCTCTCAGAACTCCAGCCTTCCAGACACTTACCTGCTTTATTTCTGGGCCTGAACTTCTTCCAGCTCTTCTTTGCTCAGAAGGGAATGACAGGATCTAGATGGAATTGCACAAAAAAACATTACATTCCACTCTGGTATGGGATGGGACCAACCTCAAAATCGTACTGGGTTAACTTCCTAATAACTGGGAAGTTACTTCTGTAAGGAAACCATAATTATTGAACATCTTTGATTTACTGCTTTTACTGATCTACTGATCAAGCTATTATCAGCCTGCTGGAAACTTCAAGGAGTCTTGCACTCAAGAGGGTAGAACTTAATTTTTCTCCCTTTTGACAATGCGTCATTCAAACTCTGTTTTATACTAAGCTGTCATCCCTTCAGCCAGTGGTTTTGCAAAACTCTGCTAGGAAGGGATGTTGGAATTTTGAAGGGACACATTACTATTCCTGTGTATAAAGAGTTGGTTTTAGCCCTAGCTTGAACAAAACAACACCTGAAGTTTTGAAAGTTTGATTCACTTTTGAACTCTTAAAAGCACACCTTGGATCCCGACCTTTTCTTTTTGAAATTTTTATTCTTTGGTGTAAAACATCAAGATGCTTTATTTTTCCTAAGAACTGAGCAGAAATTTTAACATTCTTGAAGGTCCCAGTGCTTGCAGTTCTAACTGAGCTCAGGTCATAAATCCAGGTTAACAGTGCTCAGAAAATCCCAAGCAGTCCCACAGACACAGAGGGCCATTAGCAAGGAAAGATTAGGTAGAAAAAAACCCAACTGCTCCTTCCCTCATGGAAACTATTTCCAGTTTAAACTCAGCACAGCGGTAAAAGCTCCACAGAACTGAAAGGATCTCGAGGAGGAGATCCCGGCACTGAGGCTGATTTGGGAACTGTTTGTTCTAGCAAAGGACTCTGCTCCTCCTCCATGCCAACTCTGACAGCGCCAGAACAACTCTGTGTTTTTACTGCAGTTATGCAAGCCTTGGATTGTGCCTGGCACACCAATAGCCTTCAACTCCCTTCCCAAATGTGAGAAATATCCGTGCCTTTTTCCCATCCACAGCCTGAAGTGACTGGATGGGAATGTAGGAGCAAAGGGTGAGAAGGAAGACCAGGAATTCCATCTGCCATGGTTAATTTTACCTTCTTTGAGTGCAACAGGCCCCTGGTGCAAATGGGGTGCACAGAGCATGATGAAATTCTGAACCCATCAGCACCACACAAAGCCTCTGCATCCATATCATCCACTTGGGTTAGGGGCTTGAAATAATCTACATCTAACTCAAGTTGACTTCAAGTTCCTACAGTGGCTAAGTAAGATTCTATCTACATTTTATCTACAGCCAGACCTTTCCAAAAGCACAGGCTATAGATTTCTTAGCCAGATTGAAATTAAGTCTAGAGCGTCAAACACACCAAATAAATCGTTCAAAGTGGGCTCTCAGAAAACCCTGTAAATACAGGTTTATGTGGCTGGATGTGCCACATAAGTAAATATACCCTCACACACTATATGAATGTATATAAATGTAAATCTATATAAATGTATCTGTCCTGGATGGCATAAGCCACAAACAGGCACGAAAAGCAAGGCAAACACAACCTGCATCACAGTGGATAATACCCATTACTGCCAACCAGGAGAGGTAAAAGATAGCCAAGGAGAAATACTCACCAGCTGAGGTTTCCCCTATATAACTGCACATGCTCAGGTTTAACAAATTCACAGAATCCCAGAATGGTTTGGGTTGGAAGAGACATTAAAGCCCATCTAGTTCCACTCCCTGCCATGGGCAGGGACACCTTCCACTAGCCCAGGCTGCTCCAAGCCCCATCCAGCCTGGCCTTGGACACTTCCAGGGATCCAGGAGCAGCCATAGCTTCTCTGGGCAACCAGTGCCAGGGCCTCTCCTCCCTTAAGGTAAAAATTGCTGCCAAGAAAGCTGGAAGATTAGGAATGATGCCTTCCATCAGGATGCTCATCACTCTCTGGTAGCCAGATGCTCTGCTGTATAGCACAGATGTCCCTATATCCTTGTTGATTCCAGATTTAATTTCACCTTGCTAATGTTTACCAAAAGCTGCAATTGTTGGGTATTTTCACAGGATCTGTCCAGCTCTTCCCTCTGTGAAAAGACAACTTGACTGAGTTATCAGCTCCAATTCTCTTCTCTTCTTAGATGATTTATCTGCTGATTTATCTTGACAACTCACAGCTGTGATCCTGTGTCTCTGCTTGCTGGAAGGACTGGGAAATTTGATCTTTCGGATAGTGACAGGCACAAACCTAAGACACAAAAGCCACTGTGTGGTGGTTTTTGCTAAAAGAGGTACAAGATACAGCCAAAATGTTCGCTGGGAGCGAGATATTAGGTGGATGGTTAGGATCAGGATTCAAACAGGATCAGGATCCTAAAACTTCAGCTGGAAATACGCTGGTTTTGAGAAAATTGAGGTCATACTCAGCCAACAACATGCAGCTGAGAGCCCATGGGCAAGAGTCATCCTGGAAGGAGGGGGTTGTGGATTCATGTCTGGAAAGCCAATAAACTGGGGCTGAGCACAGATGTACCTGAACAAACATGAGTACAATATTTCCACAGGTGAAAGACAATTCGCTTGCAGACCCCTCCTCCCGTGCATGGAATGACCTGAATATTTCTCTTAATTGAAATGCAAAAGGAGGGCCAACCCAATGAGCACAGATCACACCTGGTAACCAGAGCTTGCAGTCACCACCCTCAATCCATCTTGTTGGTGAGATTATCTGTACTTTGTGTCCCAGGCTCCCTGCATCCCAGGTATGGTGAATTTGGTAAGAACTCCAAAGTGTGCCCCTGCCCGGGGGACAAGGCAGAGGTGACAAACCAGTCCTGTTCCTTTGCTCTTACATTTGGGGGTTTGGCACAGGAACCTGAACAGTTCTCACCAGGTTGCACATGAAGCTAATGGCAAAAGCCTAATTTTAATCTCAAAGTCACCCTTCCTCTTCCACCTCTGGAAGAACTAGTTCATTTGTTTATTTCTCCAGGGATATCTTGGATAAAGCTTAAGGTGATAATGCAGTGCCTCACATAAAAGGGTAAACATGGAAATTTGTGACAAACTAGAAACATGCAAAACAAGTAATTACTTCCTAATATTATGGTCTCTTTTAAATAAAACCCTATATTGCCCCCATGTTCTGTCAGAAGAAGTGAGAAACTTGGTCACAAATACAGAAGCTTTGAGACTGGGATTAGGTGAAGATTTGAGAACATTCATACGATCTATAATGCCATTAATAGCGAAGACAGCAAGAGGTTTGCTCTGAGGAATACACATCTCCTTAAGCAATTTATCTCTGAGCCTAAGGGAAAGCATAAATATCTATGGTTGGTGTCTGGAAATACACAGATGGGTCCTCACCTTCTCTGAAAGAGGTGGGTCACATGTTGGAACAGCAGCAGAAGCATCCCAGGAAAATCTGTAACAAAATGCACACACCGGAATGATTTTTGTTCTGGGGCTTATGTCAGCAGCTTAAACCCCCAACAACCTCCCATTCAACCCTCTCCAGGTTCAGCTATTCCTAAAGCTTTTCCAGTAGGGTCCCACTTGTATTCACTCCTATTTTTTCACCCTTACAGAGATGTGTGGCTCTTCAGAGCTGAGTACATCAGAGTCCACTTTTCCTCATTATAATTCTGTGCATTAAAGGATGGGCACACAGTTGTGCCACTTGGAATGTAGATATTCACCAGACTGGATAAATCAAAATCCTTCATAAGCCAAACCTTATTTTGGCTCCACCTTTCCCATTTTTAAAGTTGTAAGGAGACAGCCCAAAAAGAGTCACTATTTCACCAGATGTGTGGATAAATTTTTTGTTCTCTCCCCAAAATGTTGATCTGTTCAATCTTATTTATTTTTGATTTTTTTCTTATTTACAATTTTCTATGTTTAAATAAACTTTATTATGCCTTACACATATTTATCTAGTAAAGTTCATAAAACATAAATACTGGAAACCTGGCCAGGAGAATGCTGAGGTCAGAGCCACGGAGGGGAGACAGAACAGGGCACATAATGGACATCACTATCCATGGCTTGTGCACCCCCACCAACATCAGGAAAAGGTTGTGGACTCCCCATCCCTGGAAGTGTCCAAGGCCAGGCTGAGTGGGGCTTGGAGCAACCTAGGATAGTGGAAGGGGCAGGGAGTGGAACTGGATGGGCTTTATGGTCCTTTCCAACACAAACCATTCTGGGATTCTAAAAATGGACTGAATCATACGTGTGTCCACACCCAGCTGACAGCAACTTGCTGGGCATTTTCAGTTGGCAAACATTTTGAAAACCAACATCTTTCCTTTTTGATAACGAAGTGGGAAGACAATGGGAGTGAGAACCTAAAGATAGATGATCATTTTTGGTCTTGCTAAGTTTTCACTGTTATTCTCTGGTCAAACAAAAGAACAACATCAAGCCAAAAATTATCACCTAGCCATGCCCATTATTCCTTAAATCCAGTCTCTGAGCTGAACACACCATCCCAGTGACACAGAGATGTCTTGGTGTTCCAGAGCTTGCAGCCCCCCATAATCCCCCATAAACTTTTCAGGAGGTTTCAGGGGTTTCTGACAACCTCAGGGAGCTGAACAGCTCCTCTAACAGGAAGGCAAACAAGGCTCACACAGCTCCCAGCCCACGTTACGTCATATGGACAAAAGGAGGAGGGGTGACCTCAAAGAACGACAGCAGTGGCTATCGCTCCTGCAAAATTTGTATGGATCATTTTAGGATGCACGTCAATTCAAATTTGTCATCTCATTTGCCTAGTGGCACTTTATTCAGTAACTAGACAAACTATTTACTTCTGTTTGCATTGGTTACCTTCATGTTAATTATTACCTTTCAGTTTTGAATAAAGTTTTTTTCCTTTTTTTTTTTCCTCCAGAGGTTTTTATATGCATCTCCCCTTAGCCACAATACCCAGCAGGTTTACTAACTCAAAACTGTGGGTGGGCAGGCACTGGCAGGGGCTGCCCAGTTCCCATCCCTGGAGGTGTTCAAGGAGTGCCTGGATGTGGCACTCAGGGCTCTGGCCTGGCTGGCAAGGGCTCGTTGAGCTGAGTGCTCTGGTGATCAGGCACAGGTTGAAGTGGATGATCCTGGAGGTCTTTTCCAACCTGAATAATTCTGTGATTCTAAAACCTCTCTAGGAAGCCACGCTTCTAATCCACCCCAGGTGCATGGGAAGGGCAGAGGAGTGACTTCTTTTACCAGGCTGGACTAAAATAATTTCAGCTCTTGTCAAAACAATGCACTTTGCATATACTCAGGAAAAGCCATTGTATTTTAAACAAAAATTATGCAAATGTGGAATACATTGTTTGCCACAAGCTTCAAATATGCTATTCCAGACCTGGAAATGGATATGGATATGCCAGGGATGACTGTATTTAAAGACATGCTCTCTAGCAGCGCTCCTGTTCATGAATGCCTAATCCCAGGCACAACAGGGATTAGAGCTCAGAGATGAGCACTCCATCCCAAAATCAGGACTGATTCCACACACTGGTAATCTTAAAAGAAGGTTAAAAATGGCTATATCAAATGTGAAATTCAAAGTGAGAGAAAGATTCACCTTAAGATAAGGACAGAGCTACATCAGGTGGAAAAGCCAGTTTTTAATGCATGGGAGGTGAAGACTATTAAAATTTTGGTTAAGCATCAGAGCAAAAAGGAACAGCTGAGAAAGAGTAAAATTAAAATCACTCTCCTAATTAAGTTGGAATCAGAACACCTGGGAAGGGGATGTTTTGAAATGTTCACCTGGATGAAATCCAAACAGCCTTAGGGTATGGAATGAAACACCTTACCTCAATCAACACAATTTTTGATGACTGCAAGCCTGAAGTTGTGTAGGGTTTTTTGCATAGGAAGTGGTTCCAAGTCAGTTAGATAAGTGTTACCCAGCAGCGTATGAAACCATTGGATCTGAGGGGCTCTGCAGACAGGCTTGTCTCACTCCTGTCCTGTCTCGTGGAAGAGAGTCACGTCGATATTAAACCAAATTTACAACTGCTCCACAAAGCAACACCACCATGAACATTTTAACTGTTCAAATTCTGATGCTGCGCATAAGTTTTTTATTTCACACTGACCTTGCACTGCCTTGTGCTGGGGAGGACTTCCAGGTAATTCGCAATCACTAAAATATTCCAGCCCAAGGATAAGTAGAGCATCCAAATCATTGCAATGTAAATCTCCATGGGGCTGCAGAGACTTGTTTGGGAGGAGGTAACAAATCACCTGATATGAAAATATTGCATGCCCAGTGGATTCAACACATAGAAAAGGATGTAATCTGGTTACCTGGTGACTCCTGCTGTGCTTTGCATTCATTCGGGGCTTTTTCCTCGCTTGGCATTGCTCACAGTCCTGCCTTTCCTCATTTACATTCACTAGTGCTACAGAGCAGGGAGCAAGAAGCCTTGGGCAAGGGGCCCAGCATTCCTGCTGCTCAGGTATAACAGAAATGTTCTACAGGTAAGTATTTCCCCTCTCTCCTACCCTCTGAAAAGTCTATGAACACTTAAAATCCCCAGGAGCTAAGTTGCAACACTTCAGAACTATTTTGTGTGGAACAATCCAGATTTGATGGATCTGGGCAGGAGCTCCAGCCTTTCACACGAGTTCAGCCAGTGGAAGTTCACGAGGTCTCTCTTGCCACATCCACACTTCCACTCCCAGCCACCCCACACGGGCCTGACCCCAGATCATCCCAGTTCATGGAGTCCAGGAGAGAGGGTGGAGGAGTGTGTTTGTGGTGAGAGGAGCCACAGAGAGCTATTTGCATGGCAGGTCTGGCCCTTCCCACAGAAATTGAGTCAAGAGGAAACACAGACACTGCACAGAGTCAGGTGCTCTTTCCCCAGAAAGTGCTGGACCCCTTACAGAGCTGCAGGCACAGAAACGCTCCCTGGCACAGCAGGGAATGGTGATTCCCACTGGCCCTGCCACCAGCTGCTGGCCTGGACACCACTGAAGGCCTGTCCCAAGGCTGTGACAGCCTTTGTGATGGCTGGAACCAGTCACATGCAGGAACTGCCGATGCCTCAAAGAAGCAGCCGCCCAAAATTAGCTGCCCAGACAGAGTTCTGTGCTGATGACATAAACCCTGCTACTTCCACCCAAACCTGGCTTCCAGCCCATCGGCCCCAGGTTGCTGGCAACTCTCTCCAAAACAATCCCCAGAAGAATGCCATCTGAAACGAAACCCCAAAATAACACACACCGCCAGAACGCTGCAAAGCTCTCATTTACTTAATGAACTCCCTGCAAGCAGCACACAGAGAGGCACCAGCACAGAGTTTCCACAGCTGCTGGAAACCACTGAACCAGACAAGTTGATTGTTCTCTGTTGGGCCTGTATGATTTATCTGCTCTACACTGGGGGTCAGGATGAGAAATAGATCCCAAAGTATAGTCAGGACCACCTCTGGATAAACAGAAAGATAGTGGAAGAGAGTCACGTCGATATTAAACCAAATTTACAACTGCTCCACAAAGCAACACCATCAAAATTCATGATATAGGATGAGTTCTGTGGAGGACAACAATAAGAACCATAAATTCACACACTTTACTTGTAAAAACAGTAATGCAGCTAGATATGAGTTAGTCCCTAACCTGGATACTTCAGTCCCTGGAACAAACACTCTTGTGCGAGAACACATCCTCTTGGGAATCGTGGTTGGACTTGATGGTCTCCAAGGTCTTTTCCAGCCTTAAGGATCCTGTGATCCCCAGTTCTGCTTTTCGCAAAGGGCTGTTCCTGCAAGCACAAGGTGCACCTGGCTGGCTTCAGGCTCCCCAAGTCATCCAAATGGAAATGATAAGCGGATGGCGTTCCTGAAGAGGGATGACTGACACAGCTCCAGCACTAAAAAGAGACTTCGGATGTTTTTCCTGGTAGATATAAACTCTCTGGGCTGTGGGTCTGATCACTTACAGACACTGCAGGGCTTGTAGCTCCTTAATTATTTTCTATTTCTGTAATTTTGATCATTATACATTTTCCCTAACTGCATATTCTAGGGAGAGGAGTCAAAGCCAGCGAGGCTTTATCTCCTGATGAGCATCTCCAGGGCACAGTTCCCCTCAGAGGCTGGATTTTAAGCCCAGCGAGCTGGCCAGGTTTTTATACCATTGCATAATTTGCCGTCTCAAAAAGCAGAAAAGCATTTGAACAATTTCCAGATGATTTGCCTTTGCTTAGAGTCATATGTGTTGGCAAGACACAAAATGATGTGATGTCTCCTTCCCAATCATCTAATTTCACTTTGAATAAAGCAGGAATTTCTCCAGTTTGTCTCTCCTGAGATGTACATTGTCTCGATCTTGTTCTGACCTGAGTAGTTTAACTCACAGTATTTCTTCAAGTGTTTCCAATTCACACTGGTAACTACAAATAATTTGAGTTTCTAGAGGTCTGTTATGGAAAAGGATCATGTGGCACAGTTTTAATCTGGCCGCTGAATCCTTTTCCCTCACCAATAACCAGCTCATTCAATATAATTTCATCCCTTTTATTTCTTAATTTCTTCCTGGTTTTTTGTTGTTTTTTTTTTTTTAATTGTAAGGGTATGCTGGAAGTGTGGCGAAGTGCCAAGCCATTGGAAAACAGTCCTTATTTAATTCTGGACATGAAGATGAGTAGAAAGGAGCCTTGGGAGTTCGGGTATAGTGCAGTGGGCAGAGCCTGCTCCAGGAGCCTCCCCACCCTGGTGCAAGCCACAGCCATAATTTGTGCGGGCACTGTCCATCCCAAGGGCTGCCGTGGGAGCTGTGTCATGGAACATTCTTCTCTGGCTGACACCAGATGACTCCTCCAGCCTCCAGCTGGGAAGAGCTCGAGTCAGTTTTAAGGAACTCAGTGTCTCAGTATCAATATTTGAATCCCCTCTAGGCCTCAGGGAAGAGCCCGGGGGTACCTTGGTGGCACCTTCCCTGTGGGCACCAAGGGAAGGGTCTCAACAAGGAGCTGCAGTGTGGAGCTTCCCCCTTCTCAAAGCACTGGATGTCATTGCTCTGGGGAGACCTTGGAGCCCCTTCCATGGCCTAAAGGGGCTCCAGGAGAGCTGGAGAGGGGCTTGGGAAAAGGGACAGAGGGACAGGACACAGGGAATGGCTTCCCACTGACAGAGGACAGGGATAGATGGGATATTGGGAAGGAATTGTTCCCTGTGAGGGTGGGGAGCCCCTGGCACAGGGAAGCTGTGGCTGCCCCTGGATCCCTGGGAGTGTCCAAGGCCAGGCTGGAGGGGGCTTGGAGCAACCTGGGCTAGTGGAAGGTGTCCCTGCCCATGGCAGGGGGTGGCAATGGCTGGGCTTTAATGTCTCTTCCAGCCCAAACCATTCTGGGATTCTGTGATTCCATGAAATCATGAATTAACAGACAACCTTGCAAAACCCTACAGAGCAGAGCTTACTGGGTGGAACAGCAGGTTTTGCACTGTTGTAAACTGATCTGGTAAATGCTCTTGCAAAAAAAAATTCTTATTTGCAGAAGTAATGTTTCCTTTCTTTAAAATGAATGAAAAAAGAGGTTAATGAATAAAGCTAAATAAACTTTGGTACCCAAAGGTGTGTTGTATGTAAGAAAGCATTACACTGAAACAATTTTCTACTCAGCAAAACCTGCTTCAGTTTCCCTTATCCAGTTTAATGTCCATGTATGGGGAGCAAAGGAAAATTCCAGATGATTGTATTTGCACAACAAAGGAGTGTGAGGCTGGATGACAAATTTCACTAAAAGTTAAGCAGGAAGTTGCTAAAAGAAAATTCCAGCATCTGCATTGAGGAGTGAAGTATTTGGAAATCTCTCTAAGGAGGCTTTTCTGTGCAGGTTTCCCACAGAAAAATAGCATTTTGATATACAATGCTACTAAAAATGGCACAGCAGAAGCAATTACCTTAATGTGAGTTGCAGCCAGTGACCAAAAGCAGATAAAATGTCAGCTGACATTTCTTTATGTAAAGCAGTTACAAAATCTCATGACGTAGTTCAGAGCTCCCTGTGATCAAATGTCCACATCAGAACACATGGAGGCTGCATGAGGAAAAGCAGGGGGTCCGCAAAAAATCCCAGGATCACGGGAGCAGGGAAGTCCACAGTTTAACTCCGGTAACAGTTGCCAATAACAATTGCCAATAAAGAAAACATCCTTTTCTTCAGTCAAGGAACAACAAAAAATATTTTCTATTTTAATAGGTACAGCTTATATAAGAAAAAAAATCCCGTAGATGAGTATATCCAAACAAAGTCTCTGAAAAATTACTTGAAATTTTCAAAAAAAGTTTTAAAAATCTACAAATCTAATCCAGAGTGTGGCTGCCAAAATCTTATGTTTATCTAATAGCTCATGTTTATGGTCTTCCCCTTTAAATTCACAATAAAAAGGAATTAAATGTCTTGTGACCTAAAAAAAAATGGGACAGATCGTAGCTAGGATGAAATTTTCTGTCAGCCTCTGCCTCAAACTACCATATAGGATAAAAATGTTGTGCTTCATCCTCCATTCATCGACACTCCTTGGAAAAAGCTCATCCTAGAAAGCTTCAAGCTGAGTTTAAGTCATTTAGGGCTTGTTTGCCAGGAACTAGTCAGGCAGGACTGAAGTTGTGACTACCAAGTGTGCTAATGAGGAAAGGAATCATCTTGTCTAATCCACTTCATCTGAACAAACAACAAGTTCTAAAAGCCATTTTGGCAGGGGCTTCATTCATTCCCTTTCAGTTAAAATCACGGGAATTCAGTGTCTGGGCACCTCCCAAGGAAAGAGCTCAGCCTTGCTTTGGATCAGGTGGAGATCCACATTGAAGCTGAGCAAAAAGGAGCAATTCTTATGTTCTATCCCTCCCTGGTTTGGTAACAAACTGATGTGTATCATGTCCCAAGCAGTGTGCAGATGCCCTGTAGCCATGATATAATACAGGTATCTGGCAAAGAATTTGCAAAGCAAACAGGCCTAGGAGAAACCTGGGTACCACACAGCACTGTACAGGTGTCTCATTTCACATCTCATCTCTGCAGGTAAATCTCGTGTAAAGTCACTCTTCTCACCTGTTTCATCACAGCCTTTGACTCATTACGGAGTCTGTCAAGAATGCCAGGGGATTAAAACAAGAACTCAGAGACATTAGTAAAAACAGAGGCTTGGAAAGGGTTTGTTGAGCAGGGCTTGCTTACTCTGTGCAGATCTTAATGATAAAATACAACCTATCATATTGGAAGCATTCCTCAGAACTCTTACTGGCTTGCAAATAAAACACAAGTTGTGGACTTATGTCATTTTACAGCAGCTGCAGTCCAAAGGGAAGCTGCTTTAAAAAGGCAATAAAAAAGGGGTGTGCTGATCTGGGCACGGCCTAGTTTCTAGCAGCAGGGGAGGGCCACAGAAAGTGGCTGCTGCGAGAAGCTGCTGGAAGCTTCCACCGTGTCCGGCAGAGCCAATCTCTGATGGCTCTGAAGATGGACGTGCTGCTGGCCCAATTAGAGAGGCTGGTAACGCCTCTGGGATGACGTATTTCAGAAGGCACTCAAACCCGCACACGGGCCGTTTTCCCAGGGGTGGCCATCCTGGCGTAGGCCGTGGCAATGCGCCGTCTCGGTGTGGCCCACAGCAAACTTTGCCTGCCTGGCCGTCCCTAGGCAGCCGTGCCACAGGCGGAAGGGCAGGGGCGGCATCGGCGTCTTCTCCTTCCCAGTGCCCTGAATGAAGAGAGGAGTTAAATAGCACCGGCGCCACGGCGGCACTGGGGCCACGTGGCTGGCAGCAGAAACATGGTGAGCGATTCCCCGATGCGGAGCCTGGATGAAATCAACCTCTCGGTGCTGCGAGATGCTGCAGGAATCTTTGAATTGGTGGAACTTGTTCACAGTGATACCTACGAGCAGCAATTTTTCTTCTGGTCGGAGAAAGAGGAGGAAGTGAGGACGTGGAGAAAGACAACATAGCAGCACCAAGGTCAGTGGAGAAAAAGAGGGGGAGGAGGTGTTCCAAGTGTCAGAGCCGAGATTCCTCTGCAAGCCGTAATGAGGGTGATGGTGAAACAAACTGCCCCCCTGTAATCCATGAAGTCCATGGGGGATGCAGAGATGCACTCGCAGCCCGTGGGAAAGGTACCCATGCCGGAGCAAGTGGAGACCAAAAAAATCCAATGGGAGACCCGAATAGAGAGAGAGGGCCCTTGCTGCCAAACTAGAGCAGCCTATCCTTAAAAGACTGCACCCCGTGGATGGGTGACCCACACGACAGCAGTTTTGGGAAAACTACCTGTGGGAGAGACCTTATGGCATAGCAGAGGAAAGACTCCTCTCCTTGAACAAACTGAAAAGATCTCGGGTAATGAAGTGACCAAACCCCCACACCCCGTCTCCCTTCGCTGTTGGTGGGAAGGAGGGAGGGACTGGAGGGGAAAAAGATGTTTTGAAGGCCTATTTTACTTCTCATTATCCTCCTCTGACTCTGTTAATAAGAAATTTACTTTATACCTTTAAATTTGAGCCTGTTTTGCCCTTAGAATGTTTTCTCCCAGTTCGTATCCCAACTCATGAACCCGTCGTTTTTCTTCTACTCCTCTGCCCAGCTATAGCAGAGGAAGGTGAATGGTTTTCGTGGGTGCCTGGTGCTGGGCCAGTGTCAAATGACAACAGAGGGGACTGAAATTTGATCAGGTCTTGCGTAAGGTCAGATGTAGATTTTTGTGCCTCCCACCTATTTCTTTGAACATTTTAAAAATATAATTCAAGGAGTAAAAACAACACCAGCTGAAGCTGATTTGGATAACAAGGTGTGCTCTATTTCCCTACACAACTGATGTCCACAGGTACCCCCCTGAGGTGAGCTCCCAGCTCACCCTCCCGCTCCTGGTCCCCCTGGAACAGGTGTGTGCCAGCAGCCCCAGCCTGTGCGCGAACATTCCTTGTCCATGGGATTTCTCCTGAGGGCAAGGCAGTCCAGCTCCCAGCTCTCACACGCTCTATATCCATACATATTTTTGCCTGGAACTGGTTTGTGTTCTGAACAATTCCAAAATTGCGGTAGCCTGGAAACCCCATAAACAAGGCACCTTTTTACTGTGATTCTCCTGGGGAAAATAAGCAAACCTCCCTTGTCTCCAGGCTAGGTAATGAGTACTTCTGTTTTCCAGCACAACCCAGGGTGCCAATGAAACTGGGACCCAAGTGACCAGAGTGCTCCGTGAGGACACAGCAGGAAGAGCCAGACAAGTGCAGCCCAGTTGCCTGGCCAGGGTGATCCCCTGAAAGCACAAAGCTATTTCATCATCAAACTCGTCTGTTAACAGAGTTCTGATACTGCAAAAGGCACAAACAGGAGCTTAAAGACACCGACTTCCCCCAGAGGTCCTTCGGTTCTCAAGAACATTTTCGGAACATCCAGGATTGTTATCGTACCCATGTCCGATCAGCCTCAGAGTGTGCTTGCTTCAGGAGCAATATATCCAAACTGTGACGGCAAACTTGAGATTGAGCTCCTTCTGCCATAAAAGAGCAAGAAAAAGGCACAGAACAAATGAATCTGGTTCACCTCCCAGGAAACTACTGCGCTATAAAACATGAGATTGCCACAGTCACGAAGGGAGGGAAAATACTTCAAACACATTAAAAAGGCTCAAGGATAAATTCAGTGCTAGTTCAGCTGGGTTCAGCTGAGCCATTGCAAACTGGAGCCGCACCAGTGCCGAGGGACAATGTTTTCCTTGCTGCCACTCCATCTCCTGTTCTTTTGGTGGCATTACTGAAGCATGTCAATCCTTATGAGTCACCACATCCTCTGTCCTGAACCCTTGCCTTGGCAAGTTCTGAATTTATGCAGTTAAACCTAAAATAAAAACAGGAACAGCTTCAGGGAATTGCCTCCTCCAGAAATGTCAGCGAATGCAAAAAGGCGGAGGCTGACGAAGGTTCTTTGTTCCAAAGGCTGCTTACCTGGACCAAGGGGTACTTCAAGCAACAGAAAGAAAAATAACACTAATTCTTTGCAAAGATGGTTTATGTGCGAAAAACCAGAAGAGCACTTAGTTGATGCATACAATCTCCACCTGGTGGTGAATCCTGCCACAGCAAACTTCCATTTCTAAGAAAAATTCTCTTTCCAACATAGAAGCAGTTCTTTACCCGAGACAATCCTGAAGCAGTAAGTGGGGAAGGGCAGCCTTCAGAGAAGCAGCAGTATTTTAAGTCCCTGATTTTTCATTATTATGGAAAGCTGAAGAACCCCTTCACTTCTGCTGCAGCTGACAGGCACACAAGTGACCTTTCCCAGCCAAAATCAGATTTGAGAGAGCTCACATCACACTGTATGCAGCATTGGATGGGAGGTGGGGGGCAGTGACTGGTTTTCCAGCTGCAGAAGTACTGCTTCCCAAGGGGAAACATCCTCTCCAACGGCTGCCCATTTTCTTGGATTACATATTGGTCAATTATAATAATTGAAAACTTTAAGCATCTTCAGTTATCTGTTATTTCCAGAGTCCTCTAAATCATAGCACAGTTACCTTTGTATTATCATTTTAGGGGCAATTGTCTGGCTGCACACAATTATTTCAGTGTTCTCCTTAATGTTGCTGGTTCTACATTCTAGAAACATTTGCCTACACACTTTATTAAAACACAACATCTCATTTGCCTGCTGTTTGCAATAAAGTCTTGTCATGTGACAGCATCCACAAAAGCTTTGTGAGATGGAACAAAATCAGTGTGAGATGGACATATGTATGAAAATGTGTGTAGACCCTTGATCTACAGTGCTGTGCATACTATAGCCTGATCCACAGGATAACCAGCATTCTGTAATTAATTGATTTGGCTTATGCAGGAACAAAATAGCACTTTTTTTACACTTGATAAGACAGAGCAAGATGCGGCTGTGGCCACAGCCTCCAGTGGTCTCTGGTTCAGCTGGGAGCAGGCTGCTGGCAGCCATCCTCTGCTTGAGTGTGTGACCCATCCTGTGGTTTCTGCATGCAAATGTACAAATGTGTATTATCTGCCTTTTCTTGATTATGCAGCCTTTCGTGTACTGGTCCTAAAATATCCAGGAAGTCCCACTACAGATGTACACAAATTATTCACTGACCACAATACAGTTTGGGGGCAAAAATAAGGTTATGTTTAAGTAAGCCTGAATCCACTTTTTGTCAAGTCACTGATTGGTAATTCAAATACCCTCAGCCTCACAAGCTATCTTTGAAGCAGCAATGGATTTTTGGTGTTTAATGCTGACCTCGAGGGTGAAAGTGCAGCTCCCCACTGCATGGTTGTGCAACCGCATGACATCCTCTTGCTTTCATCGTCGTTCCTCACGCAACACGGACTAAAAATAGTAGCTAAGCGTCCTGATTAATAAAAAATAATCTATGACCAAAAGATAAAGTATTTTCAGAGAAATTAGGGAAAATTTGTTTACAGTGCAAATGTACGGTGGGGGGGGTGGTGCTGGCGGTGGATCTACGAGGAAAAGCGCTGGGGGAAAGCCACTGTTTGTTCCAAAAATGCCTAATAACAAGATCTGGTCTTGTCAGACACACTAAATTCCCTAAAACTAAACTAAAACTAAATTCCCTCCAGCATTCCTTCCTTCCCGCTGTGTGTGGCGCTTTGCAGCGCCAGTACTCTTGCGGCCAGCGTGTGATCACAGCCCTCCGACCTCCTGCCTAATGAATTAAATAAATAATAAATCGTCGATCAGCGGAAACCCACGCTGGCAGACGCTCACGCCCTTCAGCCGCGGGCAGCGGGCGCCCCTCATACCTGCACCGAGCGGGGCCGGGCCGAGCCGAAACCTCCCACCGGTGACTCACGCGGCGCTGCCATAAATAGGGGAAGTGCACCAGGGGCCGGCACTGCGAGCTGCCGAGCCAGCCCCGCTCGCCCAGCCCCGCCATGCCGCTGCTGCCGCTGGCCCTGCTGGCCGCGCTGCTGGCCGCCGGCCGCGCCGGTGAGTCCGCCCCGCGCTCTGGATTCGCGCACGCTTTGCCTTCTCGCTTTTTGTGCTCCTCATTCTCTTGCCATTTCTCTGGTGTGTTGGTGCCGGATCCCCGCTGGCCTGTGAGGGGTGATCTCCCCTTCTGAGGGGGGAGCTTATTGCTGGCAGCAGATAAAAGGCGAATTCCTGCGCTTTTTAAAGCTGCTCCCTGGTAGCCCAGAGGTTACCGTGGATGGATGGTCGCTGTGATGCCTTCCTCAGCAGCATTAAACTCCAGGGCATTCTCGTTCGTTGTACAAAGTCCTGGGAAGGTAGGAGTGCATTGCAGTGGTGCTAACCCGAGCTCTGGTTGCCCCGCAGCGAATCCCTGCTGCTCGAACCCCTGCCAGAACAGAGGCGTCTGCATGACCGCGGGGCCCGATCGCTACGAGTGCGACTGCACCAGGACAGGCTACTACGGGCAGAACTGCACCACTCGTGAGTATCCCACACCCCTCTCCGTGGAAATGAAACGCATAATCCAATTCCAGCATTGCAAGTTATTCTCCATAAGCTAATTAAAAATAACCTTCCCATTGTCGCTCACAGCGGAATTCTTCACGTGGCTGAGGCTAGCACTGAAACCATCACCGAACACTGTCCACTACATCCTCACCCACTTCCAAGGAGCCTGGAATATCATCAACAACATTCCCTTCTTACGGGACACTATTATGAGATATGTACTAACGTGTAAGTGTGAATTGACTCTTCCAGCCTTCTTAAAACTTACTCCAGAATATTGCACTGAATTGATCTATGTATAAATCAAGCAGACTAAATTGCACTAAGGTTGAAACACCGAAATTCAAGACTTCTGCATGATGCACACTTGAATGAAACATGCTGAAGTCTAGCTTGATTCTACTTTTTGCAAGAATTCAGGATTTTGCTGACATGAACTTAGCACCCAATTGCTCATGTTAATAGTGAGATCCAGCTGATAAACCAAGATCCAGTCCTGTTATTCAGTAACTGTAATCGTATTTAACATCAGTAACTGATATGTGTGGAATTTACAACTACTGCCAAATATATGGAAAAGATCTGGTTTTGTGATTTGGAGACTAAAATGTACAGTTAAAAATAACCAAATGTTTATTTGTCTTTCAGCAAGATCACACTTGATTGACAGCCCACCAACTTACAATAGTGACTACAGTTACAAAAGCTGGGAAGCTTATTCCAATCTTTCCTACTACACGAGAAGCCTTCCACCAGTAGGACTTGACTGCCCAACACCAATGGGTGTTAAAGGTGAGGAATAAGTGAGACACATAATGATTGCTTGGTCTTTTCTAAGAAGAAAAAATAATTAGAATTTCCTATGGGACCTACTTGTCTGTAGCCTTTTTTCGGTGTAGTTGACTTTAAGAATAACCGTGTTTTTGGATATATTGTGTAAAGATCTAAAAGATAATTATTCTGGTCCTTGCTATTGAGTTACATGCTAAAAGCAGGGAATTTAGAAATTTTTAATAAAATCAAGAAAGTGAGTATAGAAAGGTAGGTAATTCCCCTTGTTTGTATGCTGCTGTCATTCAGTATTCCACTGAAAGTCTTAAGCCCTTTTGTTAGGAATAAACTTCAGTATTGCGTAAAGGGTTGTCTTGAATATCTCACTGTGTGTTGCTCCCACAGGTAAGAAAGAGCTCCCGGATTCGAAGCTGATTGTGGAGAAGTTTTTGCTGAGGAGAAAGTTTATTCCTGACCCGCAAGGCACAAATGTGATGTTCACGTTCTTTGCCCAGCACTTCACCCACCAGTTCTTCAAAACAGACCACAAGAGGGGCCCTGCCTTCACCAGAGCACTCGGCCATGGGGTACGGTCACTTCTGGGGACATGGCTTGTGCTCTTCAGGAGCTGCTGAGCGGCTGGAATGGCCAGAATGGCATCCTGCAGGTTGCCAGGGGACACAAACACCTGTGCACACAATGTGCCACAATCCCATGGGATTATCCCTTCTGCAACTGCTCCTCCGGCCAAATTCCTGTGCTCGGCAGTGTCTCTTCCCGGGTCAGAACCATGTGCTCTGCACAAGTGGTTCTGTTTAAAATACCTGCCCAGTGATCTCTTATTATTCCCAAAAATCTGCTTTCACCTAAAGCATGTTAGATGTAGTGAGTATCCAGAACTTCTTTGGACTCTGCCGGTTCCAAAGAGCTGTATCCAGCACTAAAGTATTGCTTGTGTACTGCTAATAGCATTAGTTTAAAAAGAACTTCAAAATCAAACTTGGATTTAGGATCTTACCTACAAGACAGACAGCCTTTGGAGAAAGAGTTCTTCGCTATAAGTGTCGCTTGTATGTCCAAACCAGAGCTATAAATTCTGTGTGTATGTATAGAAAGCTGTCTGTATAATAGAAAGTTGCTGACACTTTAAACAGAGTCCTTTTAAATTGCCGATATAACAACCTCCTCTTACGCAGAGATGGCTCCAGTTGCCAGGAAATAATTTGGCTTCATCTTAAATATTGGTGCATGATACTTATAAGGTAGCAGTAATATAATTAGAAGGTAAACATCTGGGGGGCGAACTCCTGTTGGTATCCGTAGAAGTGGGACCTATCCTAAAATAGCAAAAAATGCAGGTTGGCTTCATGTCCCAAATGCTTTTATTTTATAGGTTGACTTGAACCACATTTATGGAGAGACTCTGGAGAGGCAACTTAAACTGAGGCTTCGAAAGGATGGAAAGCTAAAATACCAGGTATGTCTTAGCTCAGAATTCCTCCCTTCTTACTGGATGGCGTAGATTTCCTAAATTAGTGCTGTGTGAATGGTGTAGGTGATCTAAAGTGTGAGTCAGATCTGAGAGAGTCAACAGAGCTTAACCAAAGTATCGTAGCTCACAACTCCTGGTGCTTCCCCCACGCACAGATGATCGATGGAGAAATGTACCCACCGACGGTGAGGGACACGCAAGCAGAGATGCTGTACCCACCCCACGTGCCCGAGCACCTGCAGTTCTCTGTGGGGCAGGAGGTGTTCGGGCTGGTGCCTGGGCTGATGATGTACGCCACGATCTGGCTGCGCGAGCACAACCGCGTCTGCGACGTGCTCAAGCACCAGCACCCCGACTGGGACGATGAGCAGCTCTTCCAGACCACCCGGCTCATTCTGATAGGTGAGAGCCACTGCTGCTATGTGCAGCTCAGGCCTGCAGAGCTGGAGTGAGGAGAAAGCGATCCCATAAATTGGGGTGGGAGTGGATTCTTCGTGGCCTGTCGCTGGGGTTGTGTTGATGTGCAGCTTCACCCCAGCTCTGCTAAAGATGGAACTGAAGAAAACTCAGGGACACTCAGTCCCCTCATCTGAGGGATGCAAAACTGAAAGCAGTGAAAAGGCAGGAAGCTCAGGTTCCTTTCTTCAGAGAAAGCCTGTGAGGCTGGATGACCTCAGGCTCCCTGATGTGGGGTTTGGGGTTTTTTTTTCCTGCTAGGGTTGGCTCAGCTCAGGTATGCTTCAAAAGAAAGGCTGTGATTAAGTCTAAAGTTCAGGAGGTTATGTAAAATGTAACTCTGCATAGTTCTCCTGTGTAATTGTGTGCCCAGTGGTATTTCATCTTATGTAAATGGTGATGTGCTCTAAGCTGGAAAAAACCTTGCCCCAGCTGAAACCAAAAACCAAGACAATTGTATTAAGTAGCTCAGAAGCTGAGATTTGCTTTCAGATGTCAACTTTATTTATTGTCCCCTGCTTCTCTCCTAGAGATATTGTGTGACTGAACACAGTGTAAATACTGGTGTGTGCTGTTCTGTCGAGGGTGCAAGGAGTTGTGTCTTGGGAGGGTGGGAGGGGAACAACAGGCTGTAGAAAACACCTCACTACCCACAGCCCAGAAATCTTGGGACCTGAAGTACTGTTCCACCTCTTAGTTACATAAAATACATGAATTGCTTTCTAGGAGAGATTACAGGAAAGTGTTTGTTGTCCTGATCACTGAAGTATATTTTAGAGCAGTTCAGAAATGGTGCTTTCCCCGCCACTGAGGAGAAGCAGTGCCAACATTCTCTCCTGTTCCTTTGTCCAACAGGAGAGACAATCAAGATCGTTATAGAGGACTACGTGCAGCACCTGAGTGGGTACCACTTCAAGCTGAAGTTTGACCCCGAGCTGCTCTTCAACCAGAAGTTCCAGTACCAGAACCGCATCGCAGCCGAGTTCAACACCCTGTACCACTGGCACCCGCTGCTGCCCGACACCTTCCACATCCACGACCAGGAGTACACCTTCCAGCAGTTCCTCTACAATAACTCCATCATGCTGGAGCACGGCCTCTCCCATATGGTCAAATCTTTCTCCAAGCAAAGTGCTGGCAGGGTAGGTCCTTCCTCAAGTTGATGGTGAACCGACAGAGGCATGATGAGCTGGGGGTGGGCCAGGGGAATGGGATAAAGCTATTTAAAACTAAACACTGGAAAGGCACAACTTCCTCATGACTCATATCAGGAGATCTTAACAGCTTTTCCTCTTTCATGAACAGGTTGCTGGTGGGAAGAACGTTCCTGCTGCAGTACAGAAAGTGGCAAAGGCCTCCATTGACCAAAGCAGGCAGATGAGGTACCAGTCCTTGAATGAGTACAGGAAACGCTTCATGCTGAAACCGTTCCGATCCTTCGAAGAGCTTACAGGTAACAGTCCTCATCCTTCCCAGCAAATGTGAGACATTGCCTTAAAATGCCCACAGAGTCCTGCAGTGGCATTACTGGGCTTGAGCAGGACAGTCTTGCATGGAAAATGGGATTTTTCCACTTACGGTTTTTACTTGTTGCAGGAGAAAAAGAGATGGCAGCAGAGCTGGAGGAGCTGTACGGGGACATCGATGCCATGGAGCTGTACCCAGGCCTGCTGGTGGAGAAGCCCCGGCCTGGGGCCATCTTTGGCGAGACCATGGTGGAGATCGGGGCTCCGTTCTCCCTGAAGGGGCTGATGGGCAACGCCATCTGCTCCCCAGAGTACTGGAAGCCCAGCACCTTCGGGGGCAAGGTGGGCTTCGACATCATCAACACAGCCTCCCTGCAGAAGCTCATCTGCAACAACGTGAAGGGCTGTCCATTCACTGCCTTCCACATCCTGCCTCCCGAGCCCACCGAGGCCACGATTAACGTTAGTACCTCAAAAACTGCCATGGAAGATATCAACCCCACACTTCTGCTGAAAGAGCGCTCTGCCGATGCGTAGAAACCCAGCTATCTATCTATTTATTTATTTAACTGTGTTATTTATTCTATTTATGGCTTAGTATTTAAAAAATTAACTTGAGCATCTTCATTGTGGGGGTTGCCTTAAATTCCTTACTGAGGTAAGGCTTCCATTTACGAAAGGGATTTTCTGTGTTTGAGCTCGACAGTGGTGAATCCCTTGTTTAAAATCTTCTGTAACAGAACGATGTATTCCAAAGTGGATAAAGGTTCCAACTTCTTTTTACTATTGTTTTAATACTTGATGAAGGGGAGTGGTGGTGATTCTGTCTGGCAGTTTTCATAGGTCACATAACACTAAAAAAGCGACTTTTTTTCTCAGCAACTTGAAAGCAGCTATTGACCTAAAAGTACAAGAAAAAATCCGACTTAATGAAAACTGCCAGAAGAGATTATGGATTTCATATGAGCACTCAAAAAGTAACAAAAAAAAAACTTGAGACTCACTTCTTTATGTAAGGTCAGAAAATACATTGTATTTGTTGTTGATACTACCTCTCCCTCACTGCATATAGGGCACTTTGTATCATAACTTAATGTCTGTTACATACAAATCTACTGCTGGATTTAGATGAAAGTAAATTTTTTTTACAATTTTTTTTAAAAAATGTTTTTAATGTTTTAAATATTTAAAGAAAATAGAACTTTTCCTGTATTCTACTTCTTTTTGAAGGAAGCGTGACGGATGTATTAGTTGTGTGAGGGGGTGAGAATGAGATACTGAGCTTAGCAGTAGCTGACTCTCAGGCTGCAATACAAGGCTGCTTGCATTTGGATAGGGATGTTTTTATTATGTAACTTTAGGAAGGTCTTGAATCCCAGTGCCTTGGGCTAAGTTTTTTTCATAGCTGTAGTTCTCTGGTCTACTTGATAATGTCATTTTAGTGTCTGTCACTCTTAAGGACAAGAGGACAGTATAGCTGGGGTTAGGATGTGGCTGTGGCTTTGTGCTCTCAAAAACAGGGGGGCTGTAAACTGAGCAGCTCTGTAAATGCACAGAGAACTGAACACAGAAGAGATTCAAGCAGCATTTCCAGACACAGAAGGTGGCTCTGCCTATGTGCACAAGCTGTACATGCAATTTGTACTTCTATTTATTGGGGGGTGAGAGGGGGAGGGAGAGAGGGAAGGATAATGTTTTATTTATAATTTATAAACAGAGGCATTTTAAGTAAGTGGCTTAAGCTTCTTTGAAACCGGCCAGCACAAAATCTCCTAGACATATTTGTCCTGATCCAGCACTAAAATATCTAGTCTCATCTGGGCACATAGGTGACACAGGGTCTCGTACCAGCACTTCAGACTTTGCATGTAAGGGTATCTTTTTTTAATTTCTAGAGAGGAAATGTAGAAGATGATCTTCCCATAAAAACAGCTGGGGAACTATAGGGAAAAAGAAAATGTCACTTCAGACTGGAGTAGAGCAGCAACCTGGTATTCTGTGCCCCTGCCCAAAATTCCTTGACTACTTGTGGAAAAGAACTTGAGTTTTCTATTTCATCTGAACTCTCAAGGACTTGTAGAGGCTTGTGCGTTGTACCAGCTCTGGCATTAGTGTAGTTTGTCTGTGGCTTCTGTTTCCATGGATTTGTGTAGAGCCAGCCATGCCTTGTGCTGGGTAGGTCTGTAACTGTGGCCATGAACAGCAGAACCAAGCTCTCCTGCAGTCATCGATACCAGTGGCCGGTCTGGGGTGGTCCTTGGTATGGATGCTGTGGGAGCAAGAAGGGCTTTGTTTTCTTTTTTCTGTTTGAAGCACGAATAAGGGAAAACCTTCTCTCCCGTTGTATCCAAAGGTGGTCAGTACTGTATGTGCTAAGAAGTGACCACTGCTTGGGCACTTGTTCCTCATGCAATTGTCCATCAGATCCAGCTCTGGGCACCCTTCAGAGCACCCTTCTGCCATTAACCCAGGAACAGGGTTTGGCTGAGAGTCAAAGGGGAGGCAAGTCTGGACAGCTGGAGTTGTTTTGGGGGTAGGTACAGAGGAATTCCTCAGACCGTCTCACTTGAGTTAAGTTACAGGCTGCTTCAGCAAGGACTCCTGTGCACCCTGCATTTTGTACTCCACAGCCACTAAATGTGGATGTTTGAGATTATTTATTTAAAATTCTGTGAATTGTTTTTCACTTTATTTTTGTAGGACAACAAGGTTGTTAAAATGCAATTGTTTATATAAATAAATTTAAAACATTGCCTTTATGGGTTCCTTTGTTTGTGTTTTCTTTCAGCAGTATTTAGGATGGATCAGTTCTTTAATTGATTACATGGAGAATTACAGGGCATTACCAGTGGCACTAAGTTCTCTGGTGTGTCAAATCCAAGATGCCTGTAGCTTCAGTTGCCCAAATGGAGTAATTTTTGTCCCTTTGGCCTCAAGTGAAAAAGGATTTCACTGTTCCATCCCTGGAGGAGCCAGCTCCTCTTATCTACAGCAGAGATGCCAGCGCTGCCCTGGCAGCTTCAAAGGGAAAGTACAGCACTGGAGTTGCACAACACCACCTTGGTGTAACTGACTTCCCTTCCTCACTTCCCTTTTCCCAGACTAGAACAGCCCAAAGCTGTTTCTTTTCGTGCTTGGCATTCTCCAGAAGGGGAAACCGCTTTGGGGAGCGGGTGACTGCTGGACCAGAGCAGGGCTGTGCTTCCTGGAAGCTGGAGCACGAGCTTGGACAATGTGTCCCTCTCTTGCAGTGAGCACCTTCGAGGCCACCCAGCCTGTTCCCTACATTTTCACCTCTGGTGAGAAACGAGGGAAAGGTGGGAAGGAGAGATCCCAAGGGATCACTGTACTGCCTGTCACTCACCACCTGCACCAGCCTCTGACCAAATGTCACCTCAGTCCCTCACAATTATCCCACTGCTGACTGTCCCCAGTCCTCCCCCATCCCAATATTGGTGCCCTGTCCTCTCACAGCCTCTGCCTAGAGACCAACCCTAGAGCCACAGTCCTTCACTCAGAGTCACCTTCCTTCCAGCCACCCAAAGTCCTCTTTGGTCCAAGCTCCTCCCAGTGTCCCACAGGTATTCCCAACAACTCTCTAGCCCTGAAAGTGTGACTGTTCTGCCTCTGCTTTGGAGCTCGTTTCCTTCTCCACAGGTGTGCAGTTCCTTTGCATTCCTTCTGTAGCCAGGCACCTAAACACCTCTAGCAACACTCAGTCTTCTCAACACTCAGTCCTCATCACTTCGGTGACCATTTTCAGCCCCACAAATGCAACGTCCTGAGGACCCGTGCAAAAGCATCACTTCAGTGCCTCTCCTGGCCACACTCCAGGCTGTGGGTGATGGGGGCAGCTGCAGACCACATGTGGGGCTTTTTTCCTATGACACCCAGTCAGCTCATTGTCCCCAGAAGTGAATTGCCACATCCCTGTTTTGGGGGGAAGCTGAGCAAGGGAGGAGTGAAGACAAGGCCGGTGGTTTCAGTGGGAGAGGACGGGCAGCAATCGGGCAGCTGCAGGGTCATCCATGGAGAAGGTGTTCTGGGTAACTGCTGCCCTAATTAGGGAAGGGCCAGCCCAGATGGATTCAAGCATGATGGCTGAGATAGCTTGATAGAGGAGGAGCTCCTCCTTCCCTCTGAGCAGGGGCATGTCCCGATGACACAAAAGGCAAGAATGTTCCCCAGAGGAAACCTGCCCTGCCAAATTCTTGCTCCCCAGCCTGGGTTGAGGGAACTGTTTCACCCAAGGCAGCGTGATAAAGGAGGGGGACTCAGCAGGAAGTCCATCCAGGCTCACAAGAGCTCCTCCGTGCTTTGGGAGCAGGTCACCTCCCATCCCTGCCAAGGGCTTTCCCCAGCACCACTCGCTCTCTGCCCACTGTGTAAGAATTCCTTACGTGCGCCGAATCGAAACTCTGCGAGCACCTGAGCAGATTGGGTTCTGCGCCTGAGCTGAGCTGAGCTGAGCTGACCTTTACACTGAGCTCCCAAGGCAGCTGCGTTTCCAGATTCCAGGGGACCTTTCTGTAGCAAACAGCTGTGAGAAAATGCTCCTTTGGTTTTCAGCATCAATCCAGAAAATTCAACAGGTGGCTGGAGAGAAGGAATGAAGTCGGCAAACAGCTCTGGAAAGCTTATTGCAAATCTGTGCTGTTTCCTTTGGAAAACCAGGAAGGGAAACACCTAAATGATGTAGGAATGTGTATATAGGACAGAAGAGAGCAGCCTGTAGCTCTATGCTTTAAATATGGAAAAGGAGGTGAACTGAGACATCCTACCCGCTTTGCTAAAAGGCATGAAAATAGCCACACAAGGCAGAAATGCAGCGATATCCCAAAGAAATATCATAGGGAAAAAACTCTCCTTGGGAAGAGCTGAATGCTCCTCTCTCTTTAATCTGAGGTTTCAGTTTGCAAATAACACATTAGGAGCAACAGGATTGGATTCAATTTGTAATTCTTTTCTCTGATCCTCTTGTTTTTTCCTATTAGCATAAAATCTGTGACTTCCGTGCTTACTTATAGAGTAAGTCCATGTATTTTCATTAATATTGGCAAGACACTGATCACAACCAAAACCAAACCAAACCACATTTTCCATTCTGTGATTTTCCTGTCTGAAAATCCTGAGTCCGCACTGAAAATCTCAGCATTCACTTCCAGCCAAAGCTTGTGAAAGCAGAGCCAGAGGTGGCCTGGGCACGTTGGGAGCTGAGCACCCTTGGGAGAGAGAACTTGTTAAAGCTGGTGAGATCTCACCAGTTTGCCACTGAGAGGGCAGGGTACAAAGCACTCCAAATTTGACTCATGCTGGTTCCTTTCATCCTGCGGGTATTCCCCATCCAAGAGAAAGCAAGGCAGGGAAACCCGAAACCTGGGGAAAGAAGGCAAATAATGTGCAAAGCATCTGCTTTCAAACCAACCCACTACATACCCACTGAGGATCTCTGGATCAATGCCGCATCCCTGGAAGTGTCCAAGGCCAGGCTGGACAGGGCTTGGAGCAAGCTGGACACCTGTAAGTGGCAGGGAGGTAGAGATGATCTTTAAGGTCCCTTCCAACCCCAACCAGTCTGGGTTTCTATGATTCTTTTCAGCCCATAGCAGGGCACATCTACAAAAAGTTGAAAATACTTTGCATCTTCTAACCAACTGCAACCCTAATATAGATATAGATATAGATATAGATATAGATATAGATATAGATATAGATATAGATATAGATATAGATATAGATATAGATATAGATATAGATATAGATATAGATATACATGTATGTATGTATTTTCTGTGTTAAATTACTTAACACTTACCAGAAGGGCTCTGGCAAAACATAAAGTGCCACACAACCAGGAGCATCCTACTTGCAAGTGCCTCAGATCTTTACTTAATAGAACCACAGAATCAGTAAGGTTGGAAAAGACCCCCAAGATCAAAGTAGCAGCTCGTGCTTCTGTCTCAGGACAAACCCCAAAATCCTTCCAAGGCCCTGTGGGAGCTGCATTCCTGCTCTGTATTTTATTTTCTCACAGTAACCAGGTGTAGCCCAGGCTCACGCCGTGGTGGATGTAGGTGTGTGCGAGCATCCCTGCCCAAACCTGCCCTGCTGGCAGGGAACTTTAACACCCATTCATTTGCCCCAAAAGTGCCGCATTTGTGGTCGACTTTCCTCTGGGAGCACCTGAAACCTTTGAAAAACACACACCCAAAAATTGCTAAAAGAGTGAAGGCAATGCCCAGGACACTGAGCAGCTGTGGGGGTGGGAAGGCCTGTTCCCCAAATGGTCTCATCTTCCTTTCCTCTTTAGATGTACCCAAAGAAATTATTGCATAGGCATTCATCAGGGGAACCCTGTGCAAGCCACACAGGCTTCAGATAACAGGGATATCTCTGATTTTATGCTAACAGGTCCTCAGAGATGGGAGGTGAAACCAAGACCACAAGAAGCACCACAACTTTGGGGTAAAAACCCAGCAAAAGGATCTTTTAATATGATTTTAAGCACTGAAACTCTCCAGTGAGCCTTGACAGAGCAACAAAACACGGCTGTTCTCCTGCAGCTCCAAAACCTGCCCTGAGAACTGACACAGCTCAGTGTCCCTGCAGTTGTGGCTTTCCAGCCTGTTGCCTAGACAAGATTAATTAATCCTGCCTAACAAATAATGGCAGAGTTTCTAAGTAGCACTGGTAGGCACTCATTAAAGCAAATCCTGGCTGAGCTGGCGCAGAGATGAAATACCAGCTCTTACACAAGGCGGGGATGTTCCGTGTGGTGATGCCATCACATCCAGAGCTATTACGTCCAGAGAGGCAGGGAAGGAGAGACCATTCCAACTAAATCAGGGCTAGGATTTTTATAGCATGGAGAATTGCAGTGAAAACAGGAAAAAAACTCCACATTTTAAAATTAGAAATGGACTGAATTTTCTGAGTGTCCAATGAATTGGTAGAATTTCAGGCAAACTCAGGGTGTGTTTCTGGCAGTGGGACAGTGAACCATCTTTTCACTGCTTGCTAGATCAAGTGTTTCAGTGTTTGTCATCATAACTGACCCAGGCTGGATGGGAAAAAACTATTTCCTAATTTGATCAGGAAGAAGAAGGTCTTTTTATAAATCAAGAGAAGGATTTAGCATCATTCCAAAAGGAAGATGGCATTATCGTTTAGTAAGAAACCTTGGATATTCTACATAGTCTTCACTCTATATCAGGAATGGTTTTCATTCAATTTTAAATTGAATCTCCAGCTCAGTAGGTGGACATGGATAAAACACTGAATTGAAGTTTCCATGTGTTTTTCCTGTCTGAAGAAAGAAAAAGGGTGCTTATCTCGTTCTGAGGAAAATTGGAGGGGCATATGAAGTTGATGTCTCCCATAACCGTGGAACAAATACCAGAACACTCAAGGGCAGATGGGACTTTGAAAAGTGACTATGCTTCAGCAGAGCCCCAGGGTTTGGTTTCTGCAACTCCTGGGCACTCCTGAAATCATCTCTGGAGATTTTTTGTCTGGCGTGAAGTGTTCTGGATCACTTAGGAAGGAGGTGCCAAATGTGTAAGGCTTTTCAGTTAAAATATCCCTTTAAATAGAAGAAAAATTAGGGCAGGGAATAGTTCACAGCAAGCCAAGATCAATAGCGGTTCACAGCCCAGTTTTTAAAAGCAGCAGCAAAAATATTACTATTTCTCATGTGAATAGAGAATAGAAATCCCCAGGGTTTCTGATTTTTGAGGAAGTTGGCTTCCTCTTTGAAGTCACTTCCTCATTCACCCTTTGTTGAAAATGTTTCTCATAACCCCTTTGAACCTTCTTTGCAAATAAGTGAACATTTACCACCATTTTCGTTAGTATTTGTTTATTCAACAGCTCAGTCTCCCGTGCCTTCAGCTGGCAGGTTCGAGGTGGCATCGGTCAAGTTGCAGATGATTTGCATGACATTGGGCTGCTGTAAACATCATTTTCACATCCCCTCCTTCCGTGAATGCAATGGCAAGAGAGGTGCAAAGCCCTTTCCCTGTGGAATTTGTTAGAGACTGAAAATCTGTAGGTGTGATTCGACAAAACCAGCACCTTGGGATGCTCAGTGCTCTGAACCAATCTGAAAAACTCTTCTGAAGCTGTCTATCAGATTTAGAACTGACTTCTGGAAAACTCAAGAGCTTGTCTGCATCTCCTGACCTTGCAAAAATGGACAGGGGAAGCTCCCTGGAAAAGGTTCCCATGAGATTAGTCACTTCTGATTTCAGCCACATACTACAAGACCAAACTCCAAAACAGAATTTTAATTATTTTTCAGATTTTTTGTCCTCTTCACTTAGAGACCAGGAACCAGAAGACAGACTGAGGAATGGTTTCATAATAGTTTGTCTGAGAAAAAAGAGCATTGAGAGAAGGATATGCTCCCCATCACATTAAATCTGTTGGCTCATTCTCAGTAACTACAAAATTTACTGGGGGAACTGGAAGTCAAGTAAATCATCTTGAGTGACTAATAAAATTTTTATTTATTTGCCTCTAGCTTCATTTTCACGAGAGGATCCTTCCTTTAAAAAAGAAGCTACATTGCTCATGAATCAGCAGCAGAATGGGTAGGCAACATGGGAGATTATGAATGAGATTCTTTATTATTAAAGGGCCATTAACATGCACACTTTGACTGAGCAATCTATCATTGCCTGACTCGCACAAAGCCAGCCCCACCTTCCAGTTCACAGCCACGCTCAATTCTCCTCAAATCAAGTTCTTCTTACTCCACTGGTGATATTTAATCAAAAATAATTTAATGACTGCACACTTTGAGTCCCCTAACAAGCCCCCTCCTCGTTTCCCCTCCCTGCTTCTCATAACCCTGACAGGGCACAGGTTCCAAGATGATAAGAAGTAAATTCGTTTAGTTGTAAAACAAGTTCATAGAAGTCAATTTTTCTGCAAATTTTGCTTTTTGATTCTATTCAGCTGATTTTCACCCATCTAAAATCTATCTAAAAGCTTGAAAATGTGAAAATTTGGACTTGAAGCCCACTTCTTTTTTTTTTTTCCAGACAACACTTTTTCATTTCTATCCTTAGCCCTACTTTTTAGAAAGGAATATGGTGACCATTCCCAGGGGAAAAGGAGAGCTGCTTTGTGTTTATTGCTTTCTAAGAAAGAACTGGAGCGTGTCTCCAAAACCAATATGAAAAGTCGTAATAAACATCTCCTAAGTTTTGATCCTCATAATTTAAAATACTCCTATGCAGACCATGATAAAGTATCTTTTAGGCTTCTTGTTTAGTATTTAAACAAGGATATGTGTGTAGTACTTAAGCAAGCGTATATTATAATTAAAAGAACATTTTTGGTTTAGAATAGAATATAACATACAGATGTTGCAATGAATAAAAGTAAAGTTTGAAGGAAATACAGACCTATTGAGGTAAAGAACTGCGTGTCAGGCAATAAACAGCTTCAGCCCTACTTCACAATGATATCAGAAGCCAGAACAGGTGCAATGAGACCAATTAAAAAAAAAATAAATATATAAATGACAACAGGGGAACACAATAGGAAAAATCCATGGGAGCGCAGTGCTGAGGTTCCCCTGGCTGAGTGCAGCACTGAGAAAAGCAATGTGAGATTTTACTCACAAATTAATTTTTTCTTTTTTGTAAAAAAATATATTTACAATCTCCTTACAATGTCCCTGCATGGATAGCCAAATTCTTAACCTTCTCATCCCTAAACACAAAGTCATAGGATCATGGAATGATTTGGATCTTCTTGTCCCACCCCCCTGCACTGTTTGCAGCCACAAGGACAGAGTTGCTCTGTTGAGATATCGTGGGCCACAGCCAGCACTGTGGACCCAAGCGGGGCCCTGGACTTTTCCTGATCTCCAACAAAAGCATCTTTGAGGGGAATTTTATTTTGCTCCATAACATTACGCATCTCGAGTGGACTCAGGATGAGTAAGGAGCGGACGTGTGGAGCCGCATTCATCCGGAGCTGGAATCCCCTTCTCTCCCCGCCCTGCCGTAGCAAACAGGAGTTCATTTCCATCTCCTTTGTGTCCTGGGAAGCAAGGAAACCTCTCAGCTTGAGCCCATGGAAATTTTCAGACAAATCTGTCTTTTGTTGGAATGTAATACTTTAGAGTCAAGCCGAGTTCAACTAAAGTGTCCTTGGGAAGTGTTTCTCAGGTCGAGCAAGGAATGTGTTGGCCAAAGCACAGCTGAGGCCTTTCCCCTCCCCTCCATCTGCCAGAGACAGCAGAGGTTTAACCTCTCTTGGAGGCTCTTGGGCTCATGCTTGGGATCAGCTTTTGTGGTGTCTCAATCCTCCAGGTAAGTACATTAACTCCAATAAAATCACCGTTACAGGGTCACTATTTCTCCATCAATTCCTTCCTTTAATTTAAAGAACCCCACAACTTTAAGTTTCCATTTTTCTTCTGCCGTAAGATGGGAACATTTTTATAGGATGTCAGATCTTCTCCTGCCTACCACTAGTCCTGGAAGAGAGTTCTTTGGGCCAGTTGGCAGAGAGAGCATTACTTGGACGGTACGTTCCTAGACAATGCTCTAAAAGGAAACAAAAGGCCAAAATATGATTGCACCGCTTGGATCGTATTTCTTCAATTATCAGAGAAAAAAGAGGCATTTAACATGGTATGTATAAGTTGTTTGAGGTTTGAAAGCCTAAGGAAAATTAAGATATTTAATGCTGCCCTCAAATGAACTGGGACAAGGAGAAAGGTTTTAAAATTCCCCCTGTATGCGAAGTGGAGCCATTGTCAAGCACAAAAAGTCATGCTAGAGCATGGCAAAAGTGCCTCTGGGAAGCAACCCAAATTTATTTAAATTGAGTAGGGAAAACCCTACCTGTTTGTTGTTGTGACTGTGATGTCAGCCTGTGAAGGCGTGTGAAGATACACACACCAACCCGTTCATACTTCCGAGCCCTACGTGGCGTATCTGACGCACCCAGGAGGGCAGGACGTGAGGGGTGCTGGCTCTGCTATGGCACCATGGCTCCCTCCTCCCTTCCTTCCCAGAGCCTGGTGCAGAACAGAGCCCTGGAATGCTGGGGGGATGCAGCCAGTCATGGACCCAACTCTGGAGTCACCGAGCAGAGCACAGTCACAGAGGGGTCCTCACACAGGGAACAAGGCAGTCTGACAGAAAAGGGAGACTCAGGCTTCCTGAGGGGTCAGAAAAGGTCTGAGAGTCATGAGACACTTGGAATATTAACAAAACCCAGTCCTTTGTGTGATGCCATGGTCCTTGGGGCTCCCACCACGGGGCTGTGGGTGCTGGGAACAGCACAGTGGGATGGCCACCCCAGCACATCCCAAGTGTGAGGAAACCCCTGGCACTCCCTGTGCACCTCTCAAAGGACACCCCTACAGGACACCAAGTTGAGCACATCACCCAGGGGTTCATGGACACAGAGAAGAGGGGGAGAAGCACAGGTAAGACCCCTGATGCTACCTGAAGTCAGTGGGGCTGACCTCGGGTGTCCTGGCAGCAAGACTGCTGTGGAGCTTTAAATTGAGAGCTTGGACAAGGGAGGCACCTCCTGGATGAGGGCAGAAGAGCTCCCTGCTCCTTCCTGCCATTCCCAGTGTTTCCTCACTCCCCTCTCCTCTAGCAGAACTCTCTCCAGGCCCAAGGATCTGGAGAAGTTTCCTGGAAAGGCTATGCAGAGCAGACATACATTTTAATTGCCAGCATTCACTGCTTGACTTAGTACCTTTGGAAGAGCTCCACAAGCTCACTTGGTTGAGCTCAAGACCCATCACCACAGTGTGGGGATGCACCCCAGAAATGCATCCTCTGAGGTGGGGATGTTCTAGAAGAAGGATACGGGAAAGGGCATTGCATTGGGAGCTTGTCCATCAGGGTCTGCCAATGGATACATTTTGGTAGACATTGCTGCATGGAAAAGCAATTTGGAGTCCTTAAGGCTGGTGTTACCTTTGTCCATGTGCAGCTGGGCAGACCTTGCAAGGACCTGGACTAACGTCTTTACTTTGTTAAACTTGTTACTGTTCATTAAACTCACTTATGCACAGACTTCTTTAGAATTTAAATACCTGTAGCCCTGTGCCTTGTTGTGTGTTAATGGGTAGTTCCTGGGAGTTAACACCAGCCTGAAATGGGATCTGCTCCACAACTGCAGGAGGAACATCTCAGCAGCCTTTCCTTAGTGGTCTCAAACATCAGCCCTTTGTCATCAGTTCTCGCACCTTTTCCATGCATGCAGTGCTCCATTAATTATCCATATTTATAGCCTCCTGGTGCCCAGAGGCCTCTACGGGCAGCAGCTCTTGTGGTCCAGAAATAGAACGTTGCAACACAGATCCTCACGTGAAGGGCTTCCTTTTCAGAAAGACACAACTCAGCAGAGAAACAAATCATCCAAAGTGTGGTGGCTTTCCTTGTGTAGGAAAAAAAATATCACAAGGAGACAGAGTCAAAGATGGAGCAAAGGAGGAAGAGGAACAGGAGGGATGAAGAGAAAGCATAGGGAGAAGAGAAAAAAGGAAAGAGGGCAATGGAGGAAGGGGAAGGCTCTGGGAAGAGCAAACAGCAGAGACATGTCAAAGTGGGCAGTCACCAAGCAGGAACAGTCAGCAGTGGACATCACATGGTGTCCATACTCCCAGCTGGACAAGGTCATCAGGGATGGGGGCAGGAAGGGCCGGCAGATAGGATGTGGACATTCAACTGTCCCCATGGAGCTCCAGCTGCCTCCAAGGATAGCCCCCTTGGACCAGCTCACCCAGTACATCTGCAGGGTCACCATGGGACTTCCCATCCTCCCTTCACCGCTTCTGATTTTCACCTCTTCCCCGCTCTTGATTTTCTTTTCCTTTCCCTTTTACAGAAGAGCCCTTGGTTCTGAGGGCTCTCCCAAAGAGATTCGTCTGTCAGGGCCAGTGCGGCTCCTTTTGACAAATCCCAGGAATCTTTTCCCCCTGAGGAAGGAGGCAAACCTCCTGTCTGATCCTTCTCCGTCTGCTTTGCAAATACAGCTGAGCTGTGACTCAGAAGACAAAAAAAGAGCCTTTTCTCCCCAGTGTAGCCAATGGACAGAGCTGTGCAGCTACAGAGGATGATTCAGAGCAACTTGGATGTGTAAAACCTTTTGGTTTTTGGAAAATCTTCTGAAATCATTTGAAATTGTAAAGGTCCCTGAATCATCTGTGACTTACACTGAAGCAGAGGAGGGAGAAATATGGACTGGGGTACTTGGTAGTGTCAGAATACGATGAAAATTTCATGGTTTCTCCTTACATTACATTGAATTACATCAAAGATGGACCTATGAGCCTTTTGGATCCCTTCCAACTCAGGATATTCTGCGATTCTATCGTTCTACATAATGTGGAATTGTAACTTTCCTGGCTTTTAGAGGGATTTGAATGCATAGAATAACCAAAAAAAGATAAAAATTATGAAGGCAGAAACTGTTTATGTCCTCTCGTGCTGTCACTTATGCTGTCACTTTATCTGGGAATAAAGTACCCAGAGTGAAACATTTCATGGGGAGAATAAAGAAGGGCATAATCACGTCACTGCAAGCCAGAAGTACTGCAAGGGCCCCAATAAAGTGAAATCACTCCAGTTTGGAGCCAAAACACTACAAAATGGGGGTTAGGAAGACCTTGTGAAAGTCTTAGAGAGCCAGGAGTTGTATCACAGTGATTGGAAAACTTCTCACAGCCCCATCCCTCTTTGTCCAGCTCCAGAGAAGTGGCATAGCACCACTCTTGTTCCAGCATTTGGGAACAGCACCAATGATTTCTTTTGTTGTTGTTGTTTTTTTCCTTATTCCTGGACTCTGACAGTGCCTGGCACTGGTCGGTGAAGAAAGTGTGAATTCCTGGGGAAGGCAGGGATGGGTTTTCCATGTGCTGCTCTACTTCGTGTGGCACGGCTCTAGCACAGCACACCCAGACCCGGCTCAGACTCCAAGCAAGGCTTTTTCCTTCCATCCGAGAAAAAGAAAGCCTTTAGTGATCCCAACTAATCGTTGGGCTGCCTGGCAAAATGTGATTTATCTGCTATGCTTTTACCCATCACCACCCCACCTGAGGTACTCTAAATGAGAAGTGCAGTAACACTATGTATCATATGGAGTATGGACATGTTATAAACTCTATTTAAATCCAAACAAAGGACTTCTAACAATGCCACCTGAAAGGTCTCTGAGAGCAGTGGATTACATGCATAATGTATTTACATGTGTAGGTGTCATCCACCGCTCCTGACCTGTTCTGATTCAATGGATTGTGTACATCAAAAGCCTGAATTAAGAGAAGCTTCACCTTCACAACTGATTTCTCTGCCTGCTATGAATCATCAACCCCAAATCTTTCTTGGACCAGAAGCAGACAGCAAGGCTGTCCAGGAGACAGCTTAGGTGTGCGTAAGCAAGTTTAGCACAATGAGGCGAGTCTGGATCCAAAGCCTGAAGCTTGTTCAAACATTCCTGCTCTCACTCCTGATGGGAAAACTCTATTTCACTGGTATTAGTGTGGCATCTGTGTGTTCATCCCACAGGCTGAAATGAAATAACCTATAACTGCTTCTCCATGGGCTTAAATCCCTAAAGGAAATACCAAGGACTTGGCTAACTTTTGAAACTGATGATAGAGGGGAAAAATTCCTTTCAGGATCGTCAGGAGAAGCCATTAGAGACCTGAGGTAATTTACTCCCAGGCACCAGGACATGTGTGCGGTTCTCCAGGTTTCTTGTCTTCATAAACACTGTCTCCATGAAGAAATGCTCTCAGGGAAGGACAATACTTCAGGGCAAAGTTTTGGCAACAGAATTCATTTTCCTAATCGGTTTTGCCTTGCATGCCTGGCAGAAATATGACAAAAACTCAGGTTGTCACCTGAAGAGACCCAATCTCAACGTTGGCATCTGGCCAACTTGCAGAGGTAGAAAAGAGAAGACACATGCCATGGACAAAGTCATGCAAGCACCTGAGACGCTTGGATATATCGATTAGATTAGATTAGATTAGCTCAGTTGGTTAGAGCATTGTGCTGATAACACCAAGGTTTTGGGGTAGATCTGTGTAGAACCATTCACTAAAGAGTTGGACTTGATGATCTTTCCAACTCAGAACATTTGTGATAATAAAATTAGTGGGAAATGTGCTATTCTGTGCTATTCTATTCTATTCTATTCTATTCTATTCTATTCTATTCTATTCTATTCTATTCTATTCTATTTTTTTTTGGAAGAGAACTGGTGGGAGAAACTGGTGTCTAGGAAAACCCAATCTGGAAGGGACCTCAGGAAGATCCTGGTCCAACCTGCAGCTCAAAGCAGGTCACCTCTAGGGTCAGCCCAGAGCTTCACCCATGACGCAGATATGAGCAGGTGGCATTTGGAAGGTGACTGGCACTGCAGTAGTCACTGCTTCTCCTGACCCAGCTTGAGGCCTATTCAGCTCACCTGATGCAATTCTAAAACAAAAGGATGACATTTTCCACACAACTTGTAAAGCTGCACCACATTTTGGTGTAATGGCAAAGCCCGAAGTATAAATAGATGTAATAATTAGTTGGATGAATGGAAGAAGGGCCATTCATTGATTAGTAACAATAAGTAAATGCAAGTCAGCGTGGTCACCCTTACGCTATGGGCCTGGGCTGGGGGCGTGAGCAAAAGCCTGCAAATAAGAATTGCTGCCACAGGTAGAGGACCAACAAATGTGTCTGCAGCCTCAGCTACTCTGCTCTCCTAAAAGCTTTTTCCAAGGCAGGGACGTGAGCGCTGACACCATCACCACACCAGTGCCGTGCAGCGCTTTCCTTCCGCAGGGACATTTGTCTGCTTCTGTCCAAACAGCCCCTCCCTGGGTGAGAACAGCCGCAAGACCATATTCCAATGCAATTCCATTTATGCCACCAAGTTATTACAGAACCCACATTGGCTTACACATAACTTTCACAAATCCGTGTTTTTAAGGGCTTAACGTGTTCACAAAAGTATTGTTCATGGTGGCAGGCTATAAAACTGTGCAATAACCTGCCAAGGGAAATTTCAGAAAATTTCTCATCTGAGTCATCTCCATCAAGGGCATGAAACAGAGAAAACCTTTGAAACAAATTACCGGTTCCTGAGTTGGAAAAATGACCAACACCCCACCACACACACACACACACACACACATGCACACACCAGTGAAGTAAGGTCTTTCACATCACTAGCTTTTGTTTCTCTGTTGTTGTCCACACTACTGACTCACTCTTGTGGCATGGCCGAGAAAAAAACCTGTCCCACATGGCACATCAACAACAGCTCTTCCAATTTGCAGGGAATTCCAACATTTTCAGCTTGGGTTTGATGCAGTTCAAAGAAAAATAGGCTTTCAAGAGTTCCCATAGAGTTGAAATTCTCTAAAAAGAGATTTCATAAATGCCAGCATCAGGAATAATGAGAAATGAGGGTGGCTGGGATGGATTTCAGCAGCTGTTGATGGATTTCATCATCTTCTTTCTTTGGTCATGCAGCTGTGATGCAGCTCTTCACTGTCTCATAACAAGACTTGTTACAAAAAAATGACTTAATTTAAATTGCTCTTCGCACTCGTGCTCACTCAGAAATCACAAGAGTCCCAGACTGGTTTGAGTTGGAATGACCTTAAAGCTCTTCTGGTTCCACCCTCTGCCATGGGCAGGGACACCAGGTTGCTCCAAGCCCTGTCCAGCCCAGCCTTGAACACTTCCAGGGATGGGGCAGCCACAGCTTCTTAATTAATTAATTAACTAATCCAATTCTCTGTATCTGAGGAGCTAATAAATACGTGCTTAGAAGTATATGAAAACATACGAATCATCTGTCCAAGTTCCACATACTCAAAAACTGTAGGAGCTAGAACCAAATATTTGTAGGAAGTGCCTCCATCTAGAGAGGGAAGGTAACAGAGCACAGAAAACCCTTTAATGCTTTAATCCATTCGGCGTTCGAGCACGTCCCTCTTGGCCTGGCTTTGTTTCCGTACAATGGAAATCAAACTGTTGGGCACCAAGCAGCAGCACAGGCCTGTTTACTTTGAAAAGGAGCTCCGCAAAGCCATGGACCAATATTTTGTGCTTTCTTCAGGTTTCAGTGTTTACAGGGTGGCTCACACAGTAGGTATGTAAACATAGATTAATCCATTAGACGAGAATGTATACAAATAAATGATTCTATTTCACTAATTTCCCCTTAGACCTGGCATGTAAATGTCACCATGGCCATAGCAAAAATGTCCAGGGATCTGCCCAGGCCTGCAGAATATCAACAGCATCACGTAATCAGATCAAACTCTGCCTTCTAGAATAAACACTTTTAAAAACTTTTTTCATATGTAAGCAAAGTTTCTTAGGCTTCTTCACTTCTATAAACATTCACGGCAGCTCTAAATACTCTCACCTGGCAACTCCTGCTTCAGTAGAACCACTGACAAGAGAGCACTTCATCCAAATACCATCTTGATTATTTGACAGGGTTAGTAGCCAGGTGAGAAGCTGAAGACACAGTGCTCCCCCAGTACAATGAGAAAGCAGAAATTCAAGTGTCACAATGCGCCTTTAGGTCTAAACAGAGAAGGAAATCTCTGCCTTGAGATGTTTTCTCTGTTCACAACTGAAAGCAAGTTCTCACAAAATAGGAAGTCTGGTCTGGGGATGTGGTAGTCCACAGCAGCCTGGTCTACACTGAGCTCCAGACTGAGGAGGGAGCACACAGAGCAGGGAGCAGGGACAGTCTGCAAAGGAAGGGACTGGGACACATGGCTCAGGCGTGCATGGGTGCCATCAGAAGGCCACAGCTCAAGGGACTGGGCCAAGGGCAGCAAGGAGAGTTTCTAAACCTATATGGGCACAAAAGCTGGAGAAGGAAAATGTGTCTGAGGGGGGCAGACGATTTAGTGACTGTTGATGCAGGTGGGAATGAGATACTCTGTTTACTTTGCCTCACTGTTCACCAGGAAGGTCTCCAGGCTCCAGAGCTTAGAGATGGGGCTCAAGGAGGAGAGGATCCACCGGTGCTGGCAGAGAATTGAGTCAGGGTATCTCAAGAAACCTTCTCCTACAACGTCCATGGGACCTGATGGGTGGCATCCACTGGTGCCCAGAGTGCTGTCTGGTGTCCTTGCAAGACCTGTCCATCATCTTTGACAGGTCATGGAGATCAGGGAAGGACCCAGGGGATAGACAAGACAAATGTCGTTCCTGGAGTCTCTTCTCTGCAAAAAGATAAAGGAGGGTGGGGAAAGTAAATTGTATCATGGAGTCCCAGAACAGTTTGAGTTGGAAGGGACCTTAAAAAGCTTATCCAGTGCCACCCCCTGCCATGGGCAGGGACACCTTCCACTAGCCCAGGTTTCTCCAAGCCCCATCCAAACTGGCCTTGGACACTTCCAGGGATCCAGGGGCAGCCACAGCTTCTCTGGGCATCCCTGTGCCAGGGCCTCCCCACCCTCACAGGGAACAATTCCTTCCATGTATTGAACCTAAATTTCCCCTCAGTCAGTTTGAACACATTCAAAGGATTCAAACGGACCTGAAACTTCTCCCACTCTTTCACAATTTTCTTAAGCAATGACAGCACTAAAGAAGTTGCAATCAGAAGAATGAATTTAGTTTCATTGCCTTCAGCCATTGCGTGTTATGTCGCAATTCATTTCACTCTGTAATGCTTCCTGTTACAGTAGCTGGTGTAAATCACCCCCATTTTGTTTATAATGTGCATAAAAACATTCTTCATACATAATAATTCCACAACCAGCATTGAAAACAGGTGGATTTCATTTAATCCCTTGACCAGTCACTGACGACAACCAAACTGGCCATAAAAAAAGTAAATAAAATAGTTTGGCCATCCGTGGTTTAGGGAATCTGTTTTCTTTTACATCCTGCCTGGGGCAAGGGGAAAAATATTTAATTCAAGTGATTTTCCTTTAAGGCTTTAGCAAGGACAATTGGAATTATGCAATGCAGCCTCTGAATTTGCAGTCTCCTTAAAACAAGCTCTGCAGAGTCTTGAAAAGAAATGCAGGGGAAAAAAAGGAATGTTGTCTCAAGAAGGAAAAGTTCCTATAGCTCCTATTGCCTGGCACAGAGAGCGAAGTCACATCCCCAAAGCAGATCCTGGCACTCTTCTCACCTCTACTCCCAATCATCTGTGCACTCACTGGGGCCTGGCTGGAATTGTCTTGAGGGGTGTTTCTTGCTATTCAAACACAGAACATTTCAGTGTTGTTTTAATTTTGTTGGAATCTACTCACACTATCTAAGAGACAAGCAGAGCAACAACAGTGGATTTGAGGCCCACGCCTCAGATGGGTTTGAGGCTCCCCAGGCTGAGCAGGATTATCAGCTCAGGAATTTATTAGAGTCGGGCGTTGCAGTGGCCATTTCTACATGAGGGCTGACCTTCACCTCTCATTCCAGGCAGGAGGAAGGTACAATGTGCTCCCAGGGCTAGCTCCATCCATGGAGGCTCTCAAGACCCAGCTGGTGCCAGCCCTGAGCTGCCTGGTCTTACCCAGAGCTGACCTGCTTTGAGGGGCGGTTGGACAGGGACTTCCTGAGGACACCTCCCGGCCGACTGATCCTGTGACCCCCCATGGCATGGACAGGGTGCCCTGTGCATCGGTCACTCAGCACTCACAGTGTATCACCAGTCTTTGACACAGCTGACTTCCTGCACTTGTGCAAAGCCATTTCCCTGCAGGATACATGATCCAGGAGCAGGATACTCAGGCTGACCACACCAGCAGCTTCCTCACGCTTACACAACCCGTGACTTACGAGGAGTTACGCACCATCCATCCTTTCAGCTTCCACGAATGAAACACCAGTTTTCATGGATTTACAGCCCTTTCTCATGACCAAACGTTGTCATTGGTTGGATGTGTTAACCTACGCTGCAATACCCAGAGCTAGTCACGCAGTTATTAGTGGTCTGTTAATCGTGCATCCATTTTCTGTGCAACTGAGGGGAAAAATAGCTGTATAAAGGTCAGATCCTGCTTTTCAGCTCTGATCCAAACAGTGACCTGCACTTCCATTGCTATAGCTAGCTTTGTACATGAACAGGATCTGAGAAACCCTTAAAGACCCTTAAGGGCCATGGAGAAAAAGAAATACTGAAATTGCAATCCAAAAAATTCCTCCAGTCTCCAGGAGCAGAAGGAGCAGCCCCATGTTGATCATTTCCAAAGTCCTTGGCAGGGACAACACCTGGTCTCACCATGTTCTGTGGTAACTTCCAGGGTGCTCTGCTCCTTTGGCCCTCATGATTTGCTGATAGACATTGGCTTTGCAATAGCTAAATCCATGGAGAGAAAAGTAAATATTTTGGTTCAATGCTTGAGGAATCCAGATTTTCTGCACACCATGCTAAACGCTGGCACCTGTACATAGATCCCTGACAGCAGCATGAGAGGGAAAGAGTTGCAGTCACTGGATTCCTGCCGCAATGTCCACGTGGAAGGTTCATGCGATCCACCTCAGCAGCCAACAGCAGAGGCATTTTTGACCAACAGAAGCAAAAGCTTGGAGAAATCTGTCGCAAAGAGTGACATTTATGGGTGTCTGAGACATCAGGTTGGCTTCAGCAGGTGTTGGAAAAGTGTTTGCTCTCACTGAACTCCATCACCCACTGCAGACACATTTTGTGAGGGGCTGCCCACACCACAGCCACAAGTATCACAGAGGCCCAGAAACTCTTGCATACCTTTTCTCTGCTAGGAAAAGCTCCCTTGATTGAGGTCGTAGGCTCAGAACACACAGACCAGAAGAACTTGATGAAACTTGATTCCAGCCACACCGCAGCTCATGAGCCCTCATATCAAGCCCACATGGGGTTGTTATCAAGCTCAAGTTACCCAAGAGAACAAGCTGTTCATTGAACTGGTTTGCATTACCCCCCTCACTCTGCCTTTCATCTCAGATCCTTTCTATGAAGTACTGGAAGTGTTTCCTTGTGGACGAACTCGTTGTTCTGAACCCGGCAATTGCACTTATTTAGCTTTTCTGAGTCTTTGATAAGATACATGGAAGGGTTTCATAAACCCCAAATCTCTCCCTCCATGTGATTCAGTAAGGTCAGTGGATAAGGTTGTTCCTAGAGGCATTAAAGGCTCCCCTTCCCTAATATCTGCATTTCAATCAAGTTATTCATATCATCAAGGGTTGAACTTGCACAGCGAGTTCTACACACCAGTAAAAGTGCAATAAACCATTTTCACTGGCTCTGTCCTTCACCAGAGCAGACAGTGTAGGGAAATGCAAGTGATTTGCACCTTTTGAGCAGTTTTTATGCCTGTTTGTTTGCTGGTGCTTGACAAATACATTAATATCTGACCGAGTGTCACTTCCATTTTTTCATGCTTTACATAGAAAGAATCAGAATAGGCTGGTTTTATTATGAAAAACTTTCCTGTTTCTTAATGCAAGTTAGGACCAGTTTTTAAATATCCTCCACTGTGAATGTGGGTATAAAGGAGCCAACCAGCCCTCTGAAAGGAAATCACTGGGTGACCAACAGGGTTTAAAGCCCCCCAGCCCTCCCACTGTGTCATATACCATGGTTTGCCACTGCACAGAGTTAACATATTCTCTTCATCCAGCAGGTTATGGGAAGCAACAGCAAAGACCTGGCCATTTCCAGTGTCTGGGACTGTGGGACAAGCAAGGGAAAGCTTCTCAAAATCACCCAGCTGTTGCAGATTTTAGTAGGATTTTAGAAGAAGAGCGGAAGCTCCATTCATCGTCCCTGCTGTCCTCAAATGGGAATTAAAGTTAGTAATGTCATTATTTCGGGGAAATATAAACAGTTCCTGAACAGACTGGCTGCGTGCAAGCAGTGGCTAGGAATAAGGGGAACCCCTGAATTTCCTGGAGAGGGTTTTTTCAGCCAGCCGAGGGGCTGATGCAAGATGCCTGAACCTTGCACATGCTGCCAGTGCACGATCACCGCTATGCCAAGCACTGCTCAGTGCCTACCCACTCACAGGGGCATTTCCTGGGCTGCCTGGGCACTTCCTGCTCCTGTTTCCAAGCCTTCCTGACTCCCAGTGAGGAGAGGAAACAGCTGTTTTCATTCACCCTTTAACCTGCTGTGTGGGGAGAGGGGTCAGGAGTGTGGGGGCTGTCAGGCTTTGCTGGGCAGGGAGCACCATGGTGGAACAGCCCTGGCACCAACGCCAACCAGCCTGGAGAGAGGAGACAGGGCTGAGCTCACCAGGGGCTGCAGGTCCTCCTGAGGGACAGCTCCAATCTCTGCTGCCTGTGACAGGGACAGGACCCAGGGAATGGTTGGAGCTGTGTCAAGTGAGGGTCAGGCTGGAGATCAGGGAAAGGTTCTTCCCCCAGAGGGTGCTGGGCACTGCCTAGGCTCCCCAGGGAATGAGCATGGCCTCAAGGCTGCCAGAGCTCCAGGAGTGTTTGTACACCGCTCCCAAGGGATGCCCAGGGTGGGATTGTTGGGGTGTCTGTGCAGGGCCAGCTGGATCCATGATCCTGGTGCGTCCCTTCCCACTCAGGATATTCTGTTATTCCGTGACTGTGAATCAGACTTACATATGGTCCATGCCACAGCACCCTTGTCTAACAAACAGAGAGGCCTTCAGGAGGGCATCCTGGATGGATCCTGGCAGAAAAAACAGAAACATGAGGCATTGGGAGACCCATCTGGAAAAGTTGCTTTTGACACAAATCCTCATATCAACCTCCTACAGGACCCTTGAAGTTGAAATTATCATGTATTTCCTAGAAAACTAACACCAAGACATGTTACAAAGGTTATTTGGTGGGTGAGACTCCCCGGAAAAATCTCTTTTACCTTGTGTTCGAGAGATCACCAAGGTAAAGCATGTCCCAAGGAGAAGCCTGCTGGACACCTTTGGCACAGCTGAGTTTGTCAGGCAGGCAGTCGCCCTATGGCCCAGTTGGCTAGAGCAGGAGCAGCTGTGCTGAGACCCCGGATGCACTCTGGACATTTTCCATGCTTCAGAGAATCGTCCCCAGAAGGCCGATGCAGCTGAAGTGGTGCTTTTTGTGCATCAATCAACAAGAAGCCTTTGGCACTGACTCAGTGGAAGTTACCCAGAGGATATGTGCTGATCCCCTTCCTCTCCCACTGGGAACGGGAATCTCCAAACTGCTCATCTCCTTGTATGGGCAGCACAGGAACAGTCCTGGCTGGGAACGTGGAGGTTCACTCTCTTCCCCCTGATTTGCAAACACTTTTCACAGGAGAAGAATTCTTGTGCATGGTGGTCACCACAAAACCTCATGTATGATTTTCATGTCACAATCCTCAAGTTTAACCCCAAACTCCTGGAAGTTTGCCATAAATACAGTGATGGGGACATGGATGCACCTTGGCTGACGTGTTGCCAAGTAGAAGGGGAAAACCACTGTCTGCAAGTGGAGGATAATTGCTGGGAACAGTCACAGTTCAGGCAAATCTTTTCCAAAAAGAAGGCCTCTTTATAAGAAAGGCCTTTAAAAAGCTTCAATGAAGCTGAACTCTAAAGCAGAAATTATACTGAAATAGAAGTCGGGCTGCTGCCTTCCTGGTAAAATTCAGACTAAAAACTAGATGGAGAATTTTTCAAAACTAAGATATGATCCCAGAGGTGGAGCCTCTCTGCTCTGGAGCCAGGCTGGGAGATCTGGGGGTGTTCACCTGGAGAAGAGAAGGCTCCAGGGAGACCTTAGTGAGAAGACAAGGGAAATGGCTTCCCACTGCCAGAGGGCAGGGATAGATGGGATATTGGGAAGGAATTGTTCCCTGTGAGGGTGGGGAGGCTCTGGCACAGGGTGCCCAGAGAAGCTGTGGCTGCCCCTAGATCCCTGGCAGTGTCCAAGGCCAGGTTGGATGGGGCTTGGAGCACCCTGGGCTAGTGGACGGTGTGGGGTGGCACTGGATGAGTTTTTAGATCCTTTCCAACTCAAACTAGTCTGGATTCTATGATATGTTGAATCATAGTGGGGTTTTACAGTAGAGGTTTGTTGGCTGTGATCTCTGACATGTAGGATTTTAACCTCCAATCTGAGCATGGAGTGCACTCAAATACACACACACATCAACAAGTGACAACTCATTGAACACGTTAACGAAGAGATTGGCTCAAAAGTTTACAGCCAAATGTGGATTTCAACCATCAACAGCTCCCCGTTTCTGACACTACAGTGGCTGGGGAAGGAACTTACGAAACTAATGAACAATCTTTCAGTTCCCTCTTCAGTTTGAAACAGTTTGAATTAGGGACCTTGAAGGCAAAGTTAGAGAATATGAACCAACCAAAGCAAAAGAGCATTTGTATATTTATGAAGGAAAGAAGTTGGTGTTTCCAGCTGTGGAATGGGACCATTGCACTACCAGTCCCCCACGACAAGTGCAGCACGAGTTTTCACACCTCCTAGACCAGACATTCACCTTCCTTCCAGGACTGGAAGTAGGGGAGGAGGGAAGTCACCTTTTTGTGACTTTTGTTTTCCAAACACGCCAGTAATCTGAGTTGTCTGCTTTTATCACCCTACATCTGAAACAGCCTCAGCTCCTCAAGCAGGTGCTCTCACAGCTCAAACCTATTTCTACTCATTTTTACCCTGTTGGAGAAGAGAAAAAACTTCCTTTTGTTGGTGCTTCTACAACCAGCAGCTACCAATGAATTTATCCTTCATTGCAATTATTTGTAGAGCTAAGATTTTTATGCAAATATGTCTAGTTGACTATTTGTAATTATTTAAAAATAATCTTTTCAATTCAGTCCTTCATTGTAAAGCTCAAACGTGAAAGCATGGAGACATATGGAAATCCTAAAGCCTTATGGAAAAACACCAATATTTATAGTAAAATTATTTGCAGACCCGATCTGTCCTGAGTGGAATTCATGGTCAATAATTTTTTGCAGTGAAACTGAGCTGTTGAAGGGCTGAACTCCCTTTCACAGTGTTGGTTTGGGGATAGAATGATCAGGTGTGGAGACCACACTCACCCTTGAGATTTACCCTGCAACTCCCGTCCTCCAGCTGCAGATACCGACATCTCCCATTGTACTGCAAGAGATACCATAAATATCAGGAGAATGACCCAATTTCCCAGTGGCCAGAGCGATGGAACCCCACAGACCTGTCTAATTATGTGATTTGATTCAGGTACTCCATGAGCCGTTTGTGCTGAGGGAAAAACTCCAGTGCTTCTGAGACATCCATCCGTCATCCACATGGAATTGTCCGGCTGTCCCAACAGCACCTCCTCAGCCCTGCATTGTTCAACCTGTCCTCTATTTAAACAGTGACTCAAAGCATAGCCAGTGGCTCCTGGTTTGCTGAAAATGCAAATGGAGAAAGGTCCAATGATCCCAACCCCGAGTGTTCTTTCCTGGCTCAGCCTGGAAGAGCCTCAAATCCTCAAGGTCGTTTGGGTGGGGAAAGTATGGAAAAGGCTTGTGGGACATGAAACACCTGTCACACCTGCGTGGATACTGGCTGGTCACACACCTTCATTGTCCAAATCCATACAAAGTTCCCTGCACCAAAATTCCAGGGGCTGTCTGATCCTTGGTCTTGGAAAGCCACAGATGGGAACAAGACCACACAATTATTTTTAGGCACCACCACAGGCTCTCTTCTGGCATCTGGACACTCTGACTGGCCCAGTCCTGGCTCTCGTCCAAGACCTGGGCACTCTGACTTGTCCAGGTGGTGCTCTCTTCTGAGAACTGGGTGCTCTATCCTGTCCAGTTCTGGCTCTCTTCTGAGAACTGGACACCCAGCTGGTCAGACTGGAAGGCAGGATGGTTCCCAGCCTCCCAGTCATCGCCAAGACAGCTTTCCCAAAGTCTGCTCTGGTCACTGGGATTCCCAGTGGCTCCCTCTCCCAAGAGCAGGTAAGCAGGCAGGTTTATACCAAATCCCTGGCTGCTTTAGCCATGAGTCCCTCAGAAATTGCTTATTTTCCTGAATTCTTCTGGGTGTGAGGAGCTCAACATCATATCTCCCTTCTCCATTATGGATTTCTTTGGTTGAGATTCATCCTGGATCCCTCCCTTCTTTCTTCGACTGAGGCCTTCAAAATTTTTCTGGCTTTTCTTCCAGAATCTGAAAGTGAACACACCACTTGTGAAAATCCAGATAAAAAGGTTTCTTTCCACAACTGCCTTGTGCTGAATGAAAGCCAAAATCAAAGAGGAGGGAGCTGCATGCCCTGCAATAGGAAATCTGTCTTGAACAGCTCTGCAGAATCAAAAAAGCAGCTGAGAACAGCCCAACTTGTATTTCCAATGGATAAGAAAGAAGAGAAACCATTTTCAAATCCTCCCAGAAGATACAAACTTTTTAAAACATAACCCAGAACTCTGACACTAAGGAAAACATACAAAAGCCCCAGAAAATCTAAAGAAAACCCCAAGGAAACAAACAAAAGATTGACTTTTTTCTTAGTGAAACAATTGATTAGCAAGTTGTGTGTAACATTCCTGCTGTATCTGACTATGCCTGACTCACAGGCACTGAACTTCATGGAGGATTAAGAAAAGTGAAACAGAGAGGTTTGCTTCACTGTTCATCATGTATTTCAATAAAAACCACAGTGGAATAACCCTAGATGCCAGTAGGTGCAAAAATGCACTTTAATATTACCTCAAATCTGTCATGGGAAAGCAGCAAACCAGTGTGAATTATAACCTCCTTTATTTACCTGTCACCTTTTCTTCTGTAACTCAGGGCAGGGTTAAGCTTCTCGCCTGTATTTATTTAATGAGCTGGATGTATGCAAACCTGACCAATAATTGATGTAACCCAGGTCAAAATTTATTTGTATTGATAGATGATTTTACATTTTACACCCACAAGCATAACTTCAATCCAGTACAGCTAAACCATGCCAAAAGCCAACACCAAACCCCAATTTTGCAGCCTGCTCAATGCTGTATCTGTACTTTCCTCTTCCTGGGAATTTAGAGAGCTCTGGAAACAAGTAATTATAAAACTATGTATGAATTTTTTTAAGGTGTCTCATTAAACTACAAAGTGATAATAAAAATGCAGCAGGGAGGAGAATTACAAGTCAACTCCCTCTAGAAATTTTCCATCGCATGTAACAGTTTTAGGATTGTCTTGTTGCAAAATAGAATTTTGGGTTTTTTCGTAATGAAAGCACCTTTTTCTACCATAGTGCTGGCATGTTCTCTTTCCTGAGAGTGATTTTGCCGATTAAACCAAGGGGTAAAAGGATGGGGGATAGAGGAGCAAGACAGATGCTGAAACAGGCACAAGGAACATGTGAAATTTCCAATTATTTCCTAGAACTGTAAGAGGATTTCTTTAAAAAATCCGCGATTTCTCCTTAAATATTTCCAGCTAGTCTAATAATAACTTCAAACAAATAAATCAACTTCCTCTCCTAGAAAAATCTGCGGTCAAGCTACCATTTGCCATTTTATATTTCTCTGACAGCCCTACCCTTTACACAGAAGAGCTCAGGGAAAAGAGACACAAAAGTTCATGAAACATGCAGCACCCAGAAGGAGGAAACTATTTTTCAATGATCATCAAATTAAGTACCTTAATAACATACACAGAAGAGGAAATTTGGGAGCTGAAAGTGCACTTTAGTGTTTCAAACTGTTATACTTCAAGTTTCTGTTTCACTTGGGGGATTTTATCCCCCCCTCAGCTGAAGGTAGAAGTTATGGAATCTGGTTTATTTGTGGCTTTAGGTTAATTTTAAAGCAAGTACTTAAATATAATTACAGACCAAAACAAGCTAGTGCAAGAGGAGCTGATCTGGATAGATCCAGAAATAGATTTTAATTTTATTTTCTGTGGCTACCAGGATGGAGGAATCCAACCCACTCAACCTGGCTTTAAAAAGCACACAAAGGAAAAGAAAAAAAGCAAAAAGCTTCAAATTGTTGAAGCTGCCTCAATGTGATCTAGAGCAGGGCTATAGAAACAAAATGTTTTCCTTGCACAGGTGCGTAAGCTTTGGGGTTTGAGAGCACAGGGGGACCCGTCTAAACCCTATAAAAAAAACAATCACTGTAGAAACCCGGGCTGTACCAACCTTACAAAGTTCAGATTTACTGATTTGATGGTAATTCAATGGCTTGGCTTCCGAGCTACCAGGGGAACACGTGGTTTGCAGAGTCACAAGACAGTCCCTGCATCCCTGCCAGATCCGAAAGGACTTTTCCTCACTCCCAACAGCCCCACCAAAAGTACCTGAAACTTCTTATTTCTCCCCATAAAAACTCATCCCGTTTTTATTGCCAGCCTGTTGTTGCAGATTACACCTACAACACACATCCAGGGAGTTGCCAGGGGTGTGATCCACGTGCTGGGAATGCAGAGCCATAGGATGGGACCGAGCTGGTGGCATGAGCTGCATCTGGGGCTTCCCTACAGCATTCCACAGGAGCATTGTCCCAGAGTGGTGGAGGGACGCTCTCCACTGGCATGGACACTGACACTCCACAGCTGGCATGACGAGGGGTCAGAGCAGCAGGAAATCATTAATTAGTTATTAATTAATTATTAATAACTAATAACGAATTTATGTGTCTGCACTATAAACCATTAAACACAAAGAACCTTGGGCCAGCTGTGTGCCTCGAGCAGTGTTTTCTGCTGAGAAAGGTAATTAAAAAGCAGCTTAAATGGTAGGGAGCAGAGAGAATTCGTTTGACCCACCACAGAGTCACTCTGAGCCCACAGAAGAGGAAGGGCTCAGAAGTCGGATGTTGAGCCTGACTCTGGAGCTCCAGCCTGCATGTGAAATGAGAAAAGTCTGTGTCCCTGTTTCCCAGAGGCATGGGCAATGCGTTCCCAGCATCTCCCTGGATATTCAACTTGTACTGGTTCTACTGTCCTTTCTCCTTTCTTCCCGCAGCTTCAAACAGAACCGTCCCAAGCCAGCTGCTTTCCTTGCATGTCCCCTGGCCAGAGAGGCAAAAAGCACAGGGTTTCCACCAGTCTGGAATTAAAAGCACCGAGCTCCTCGTCTGGAGGAGCCCCACAGACTGTATGAGGGATTTCTGTGGGGAGAAAGAGGAGACGTTCAAGCCCTGGTCAAAACAAATGTTTTTGTTTCAGTGAGCGAAGTTTGGTTATTCCAAGCTGCATTAAATCAATAAAAGTGCAGCTCTGTAACCACTGCCTGAGAGAGGCTTTGCAGTGACCTCAGATCAATTCCCTGGCAGCAGAAGTGGCACCTGGAAATACCAAACACGTGGAAGAAATGCGCTCAGCAAACGCTGTGGATGTGAGTCAGCTCCCCAAACCTTATCAGTGCCAAAGTTCACCAGTTTGGTCAGCCAGGCTCCATCCCTGGGCTGTAGATGAGGGATGGATGTGCTCCCGGGTGAGTCACCCCACACACTGACAGATGTTCGTGATGTGTGGTACCAGCCCTGTTTAGACAAGACTTTCTTTCAGATGGCTAAATTTAGACTAAATTCATTCTCTCCAACCATGATCTCACCCCAAACCTGTGAAGTCTTGCCCTTCTTAAGGCTGCAGGAGATGTGATGATGTGCACGTGTTGGCATTCCAGCATCACTGAATAACTTGTTCAAAATCCAGGGTTAATTCCATTCGTGCCACGTCCTGGTTACCAGTGGTGGATTAATCATCCTCAAGATTTCTGAGGCAAATACCAAACTCCCCTTTCTTACACCAGCATGCACAATCTGTGGTTGATTTCCAGCAATATTGACCATTTTAATGACTCCAGATTAGATTTCTAGGAAGCATAAAATTTGCTCAATTCTGCAATTATCATATGTGTTAAAATCACCAAAATATACGAGCTGGGCCACCCAGGAGCCACCATCGCCTTCCTCCGACCAAAAATCTGCCAGAGGAGCAGCTCCTTTTCAAGACCAAGGCTGGTTGAATAATTTCCTCTAAATTCCTGGTCCAGTCAACAGTGATAAGGGTTCAGCATTCTCCTCATCATCTCAGTAATTAAAATATTCTATTTTGAATCCAACTGAAAATGGTTCACTTCAGTGAAGTGCTCTAAAGCCCAGCACAAGGAGCCTCATGACTCTGAGGCCACACAACTGAACACCACCCTCTCCAAAATGAAAAAGAAGAGGAGCACCTTGGGGTGGGAGGAAGTTTTATTTCCTAACCTGCATTTGATGGAAAATGATGTATTTTCCAAAGCGCTCGCAGTTTGCATGGAAGGGAATGGCTGAATTTTAACCTAATGTCATGGACACTTGCATGTGCAAGTGGATGAGGAGCTCCAGCTCAGCCAGGTGCCCCTCCTGCAGCCCCTTCTTGAGGGGGTGTGAGGGATCACTTCACTTCATTGTAAAATTGAGTTGCTTCAGTGCGATAGATGTAACAGAGCACTGAGGAGACATCAGAGCTTGTTGTTTGTTTCAGCCACTGCCTGCTTCAGAGGAGGCCTCCCAGGAGATAAAAGCAAGTCTGCAGTGAGAAGTGACAGAGTTCTTTCTTTCAGTTCCTTTGGGCCCCACTGCCAAGTTTCATGATTGTGGTAGGAAATGCTTCTGAGGAGAGCAGTGGCTGTTGAGCAGAGGCTCCTGCACACTGACAGAAAAGGAGGGTGGTTTTCCCCTGTTAAAGGCTGATTCCCAGCAGTGAGGGGATGAACTGCAGTACCACACACAGAAAACCAGGATTAGACTTCTTCTTGAATGGTTTACACCTAACCCTTCCCTCCCGAGCTATCCAGCAGGGTCTTTGGATGTGAGGACACCTGTGCCACTGGGAAGCACCAGCTGAGAGCTGAGCCCAGGCCACAGCACCAAGAGGCAGAGCCATGTACGGGATCCGGGATGGATCGGGCCAGGCATCGCAGAGAGAGTGCCGGCAGCTCCCACGCCTCCCTGGGTGTGGCTGGGGCAAACACAACCCACTGCAGTCAGTTTTGTCTGTGTTTAGCACATCAGCCCCATAAGGGCTGCTCACTCAGGCGCTCAGCCCACACCAGCCCAAATCTGCCCACTGGCCAAGGCTGAGATTTCACATCTGGGCACATACGAGGCTCTGGCTGGTAACTGGGAAATTGTGTCAGTGAACAGACAGCAAAGTCGTGTTCTAATTTTGCTCTGAATAATTAACTAAATGGGTTAATTGTATAAAATTAATTGCTAGTGCTTGAATCATTACAATCCATTTTGGGATCATCAGTTCAGCTAAGAGCTGTATTGTATTTCACAGCCTTTCACTGCTTTCCTCTCCAGAGGAAGAAAGGAAAATTAAGTATGATACAAATAGCCAAAAAAGGGAAATTATCCACAGCCAGAAAAACTCAGTTCTAGCACTGTTTTGGAGGGAAGTCAGCTGAGGAAACTCAGCTTGTCTTGGGTCAGCTTTGACAATAAGAATAAGCAGTCACAGAAAGGTGCTGTGCTTCCAAACTTCAGGGTTAGTCTGGCTTTCCCAGCTCTGTTCGTTTTTCAAATTACAGCCCTGCTGAAAGCAAAGTACACTTGTGTCAATGCTTCCATCTGTACCTCTTCAGAGTAATTTATTTCCCTCTCACTTTCCCTTTATTTTTCTACAGACTCAGAAAACGCTTTTGTTTCTGACTTTCCTCCATTCCCTTTCCTTTTTGGCTTTTTTCTCCCCTTAAAAGAATGCTTGCAGACTTAAAAATGGGTTTTCTAGGATGATTTTTAGAGAGCTCAGCCTCTCTGCTGAGGGCTGGATGCTGCCAGCTTTAGAGGAAGTTTCTCCTATTCATTTTGCCCGCAGATGCTCATGTGTCTCGATGACCAAAGCACCCTCAGCCAGAGGAATCCAGGGGAGAACCCCTATTTTATCACCTTCCTTGTCAACACAACCAACCCAACACATCATGAGTGAGCTGTAGGGTGGAACTGGCCAGCCCCAGCTGCTTCTCCCATCAGCCCAGAGCTGCTGCAGTCACAGGGTTCCTGCATAGGCAGCAGCTCACGTATGACATTCCTGCTCTGCCTTCCCCAAACCACTCCTGCTCTGCCTTCCCCAAACCACTCCTGCTCTGCCTTCTCCAAACCATCCCAGCTTTGTCTTCCCCAAACAATTGCAGCTTTGCCTTCCCCAAACCACTCTATGCCCCCTCCCAGGGCATGGAGCCTCCCAGGCTGCCCCAACAAATGATGAATTAAGACAGCCCCAAGTTCCTCCTGCAGCACACGTTGCTGTGCACTAAGGACTGGGTTTTCCAGAGTGCTCCCCCCATCACAAGGATCAATTAAATGTAGCCTCCTCCCCACATTCCTGTGCCATGTAGGGCTCGCTGGGGTGTCTGAGCATCTTGTGATTTAATTAATAAAAATTAACAGTCAGGTGACCATACTGACGAAAGGTGAGGAAAAAGGGGCGAAAAATGACAACTTTCTCTTTGGTACAACTTCCCCTTAAGAGAACCATTTTCTGCTAAGCTGAGGGTGCTCAGGTCTAGAAAGCTTACATGAGCATCCAGGTATTTGCTAATTCCTTCAATGCAGATGGGACCCCGGGGGGGGCCCTGAAGTTCACTGCCTCTTCTGTTTGCACAGAGATCCTCAGGACTTGCCTAGGGCAAGGGAATCACAGAAACATAAAATCATTAAGGTTGGGAAAGCCCTCCAAGCCCATCGAGTCCAAGCTATGCCTGATCTCCACCTTGTCCCCAGCACAGAGCACTGAGTGCACATCCCGGCCTTCCTTGGGCACCTCCAGGGATGAGGACTCCAACACCTCCCTGGGCAGCCCCTGCCAAGGCCTGACCACCCTTTCCATGAAAAATTTCCTCCTGATATCCAACCTGAGCCTCCCCTGGCTCAGTTTGAGGCTGTTCCCTCTGTCCCTGTTCCCTGGGAGCAGAGCCCAAGCCCCATTTGGCTGCTCCTCCTGTCAGGGAGTTGTGGAGAGAGAGTTCTCCATGAACTCCATACCCATGAATTCCTATTATTTGGGTCAAGTGTTTAAAAAACTCATTGTGCACTTTAAAATAAAAAAAAGTTGCATTTAGAAGCCAGGGGGTTTATCCTATTGCAGCCATAATCATAGGGAAATGTCCTACCACAGGGCCTGTGGTTGCTAACAAAAAGGTTTTTGATGAGGGGCAAGAATAAATGAAAAAAAATACCCAAAAGGGGTGGAATCTGCCGAATTTTTATGCACGGAGGAGTGCAAGGAGCTGGCAAGAGCTGCTCTGGTTGGAAGTGAGGAAAAGACGCCCAAGGAAAGCAGATGGTGCTTGTTCCCTCAGTGATGCTCAGCTCCAAGGAGTCTCGACGTGCTCTCTCTTGCAGCCCCAAGCCATGATCAATTTGACCCAAATAATTTGACAGATGCTGGTCCAACCTATTCTTAAAAACCTCAGAGATGCCACACCCTCAGACCCATGCTTTGCTTCCATCAGAGACGGTCACTGGAGTTTCCTACTGGAAATTAAACCCACAGCTTCTCGCTCTGTTGTCTGTGGCCAGGAAGGAACAGCTCATTCCCTTAATCCCTTTCAGGGACCTTTCCCAACTAGAGGACATGCTTCTTTCCTCCAGGATCCAGAAGCTTGTCCCCCATAAAATGCAACTTAAAACTAAGGCTATAGATCGAAGACCATAAAATACAGTGTAGAGAAGCAGAACTATAGTTACAGGACTCGGGATCTTCCATATCCATTGAAAACATTCTTGCTTCAAAAACCTTTAAAAGCTGTGTATGAGCTAATCTGTTTTTCCATTTTTCTTTGGTGATCAAAGTTCTCCAGACGTTGCTCCTTCTTGCCAACATCCTCTCCACTTTAACTGAGCCAGAGCTCGTTAGCATCCCTCAGCCACCACATCCTGAGCACCCCAAACACAAAGGGCCTTCTCCACCAGCCAACCCCCAGCCCAGCACCAGGAGTCTGCCCAGGAGCCGCTTTGGGAGCAATGCAGGAAATCAGCCAGCAGTGCCAGGGGAGTGGTTTGACAGTGCCACAGGTGGGCTTCGTAATCCTTCTTTCTCTCCAACCATTTCCCAGAAACCCATGGATTTTTGGGTCTCAATCAACCCTGGGATCAAACTCAAACTGGGCCTGGAGCTCCATGGTTGAGCATGAATGGCAGCCTGGGGCCATGGGCAGGGGTGAGGAAGCCCCAGCTGAGGCCACCCCACGTTCCCTGAGAACACGTTTATTAGCTCTTAAATTCACCTTTTACAGGTATTTCCATCCATCTCAGTGTCTGGGGTTTATCAACGTAAATACCCGTCTGCGTTATTTATCACAGCACCCGACAAAATCTCTATTTTCCTGGAAGTATTGGCTGCGCCCACAAACATGCTTTTATTTTATTCAGTCTGTCTATTAAAATTCATCATGTTGATGATGATATGTTGATATGCCTAAACCATAAAATAGCAAAGAACTGCACTTCAGCTGAAACAAAACTTCCAGGATACAAAATGTTTCCATTTAAGATACGTTTAGTAAAAGAGCACCAGGAACAGCAAAGTTAATAATATGCTTTGCTGCAGGATTATTTGCTGTGCCTTAGTCTCATGTGTAGTTGAGACCAGATGGCTTGTCTTCAAAGCCTGGACTCGCCCTGTGCTTCTAATGGGCTCATAAAAGTTCAAGGCAGCAGGTTCATATTCCATAAAAATCAAACTGCCTTTGAAGCGCTGCAGGAGCGTGTCTGCTTCCTTATCCCTCACCTGTTCATGTCCCAGGCTGGCAGCTGATATCCTGAGCATCCTGCTGGAACAGGTACTCCAAAAACTCCTCTTGATAGATGGGATAAACGGCGGGCTGCAGCTCTGGCAGGAACCTCAATAAATCCTACATGTGCAGTGGCTTTCTCTGGGGGAAACATCCAAAGCTGTGGTCAAGGTCGTTCTCCTCCACAACGGAGGCACAAAGTGACATCCATGGAAACATCAAGGCTGGTGGGACCTCCTGAATGAGAAGGAGGCCTTGGTGGGCACCAGTGGGATATTTCTGAACACCCCACAGCTGGGTCAGGCTGCTGAGAGCCTTTCCAGGGAAGCTTTGACACCTCCACATGAGGAGAGCACATGGTCACCAGTGCCGAAGTGCTCTCCCTATGAATTCCTAATTCCCCATTACACTGGGTGCCCGCTGCCTTTTGCTGAGGGCAGGAAGGAGCTTGCCCACACAGTCTCTTTGCCATGGCCCTCTGCACTCCTGAGACTCCTCCTGCTCCCGGATGGATGAGGCTCCAACCACAGCAAAGGTCCAAGAGCAAGGTGACTGGGGCAAGAGGAATGTGCTGAGCTGCACTGGAACAGACACTGGCAGCTCTTACCATGCCCAGACACAGGAGGAATATTTTCCACATTCTTCCTCTGTGTGTCATGTTTCTGCTCTGGTCAGCCAGAGCATTTTCCTGCTCTTCTGCACCATCAGAATATTCTGTGATTTGATCTGATCCATGCAGTTGGTGTCTCCAGGCACATGCCTGACTCTGGCCACGTCTTCCCCTGCCTTTACACCTATTTTTTTTGCCTTTCTTGGGCTCTTCTGGTCTTCAACCAGGAAACCTCTCTGAAGCATCCAGAAGTTTGCTAAGAAGTGAAGGTCCAAAGGTGTGGCCTCACCATTGAGGCACAACCACAAAAGGAAGGCTCCACAGGTCTGTCTCCCATTTGAATTGAGATTTTGGCTTGTGCAGCTGACAACAAGTTTTTAGCATCTCTTGTTTTCTGCTTCCTGCAGAGAGAACAGGACTGGGCAGACTGAATTTGCAGTAAAGGAGAGTCCAATGCCTGTGCAGTACTTGCCCAACATTGTCTGGCTTTGAATCCACTAAGCAACAACATTTGTCTTCTTTAAAGATCCATTTCAAGCAAAAAAAAGAGAAAATATATCAGCAAGAAAATAAATTCTCTTTTGAACAAAAAAAAACCCAACAAAAAGTAGCCCTTCACTTATTTTTTCACTATTTCAGCAGCTATTTTTTAAAAATCGAATGCAAAAAACCACTTTGAAGCTCAAGTTTTGTTTAGCTTCATGAGGGAACAACTCCATCCTTAAGCCTGCAAGGCAGCACTGGGCAGAACACTCATCTTTAAATATTTACAGTCTTACTTAGCTAAACACTTCAATTACTTTAAAAAATGGATTCCAATTGTGCTTCGTAAGGAGAATCAGACAGGTCAACCTGGAAGATCAAATTATTCTTTAGCAATTTAGTAAATATTTTAATTTTCTTTACTTCGGTGTTAGATTCAGGTACATTCAAGACAAATATTTTGGAACACTGATGACCCCTGCAATCAGGGAAACAAAGAGAATGCTGGAAAATTCGGGTAGCTGGTTGTGTGGGGCCCAAGAGAAAAATAGGCCTAACAAAAAAGTCTTTGTAAGACAGCATGATCCAGCATTTGGATTAGGTAGGCTTCAGAAAGGAAAAATCTGACCTCCAATTAAATCATCATGTTAATTAGCCAATGTCAGTCATAAATCTAAACCAGCACTGTGTGCTAAGGGCAGGGAAATGAGAGCAAGCTCAGGGCCCCTGGATTGCCCCCAGAGAAACAGCTGCTGGATGAGAGCAAAGCTGGAGCACAGGGATTTTGTCCTGGAAACAATGCGGGGTTTGGACGCTCTCCATGGACATTCCTGCATGTGTCCATGTGCCTGTGTGCATCCAGGTGCCTGTCCAGCTCCATGGGCTGGGGAGCAGCCCCCAAAAAGACAGCACACACACAACAGTGGCATGTCCCTGCTGAGATGTTCCATTGGCTTGTTGGGAGGTCACTCTGCCTTTTCACTGGGAGCAGGGATAGGAATCTTCGTCTCTTCTCTTCTATATGCCAAGGGAAGTAAATGCACCTTCCAGTTGCTGGCAATTGCATATTCTTGAAAAATAGGAGTTTTTTTCTATTCCTACATGAACTTTCCACATGTGCCAGCCTGGAGGATCCCTCAGGAGCCACACTGGCTCCTCCCTTCCCATTCACACATTTCCTCTTGGAGGAAAACTTCCCCATCCTCTCCTGGCTGCTCCCAGAGAAGGACAGTGCATGTTACCTGGGAACAGGGCTGGATGTCACCTGCAGAATCACTCCCCCCCCACCTCCACCAAGTGTGACCACAGGGTTCTTCAACTTTTGAGGCACTTTCTGAGGATGTTTTTGAGGAACATTGACAAGAGCTGAGCATCATTGAAAAAAGTTTGCCCCAGTTTCTCTTCTCCAGAAGCCAAGTGCTGCGACTTAGCTCACGAGGACATGGAAAAAGACTCAGGCAAAAGACAAAGAAACGTGAAGCTCTTCAGCCTGCTTGAGATGAGCGCAGAGATTGTGTGGAAAAGGTGAATTTCATGAGCAATGGTAAAGTCTTAATGCCTAAGTTCTGAGAGGGGTTTCTCAGAGAGACTTCCAGAGCAGCTCAGCTGTCTGGAGAAGCCAGGGGCCACTCCAGGGTACGTGACAAGATTTGTGCTACAAAACCTCCCCAAGCCCCCAAAAGCCAGGATTGCTTTCCTGGCCTTACAACTGCCCTGTAAACCTCCAAAATCCCTTCCTCTCCATTCCTCAACCCCGAAGTTGTAACACGGAGTGACACCAGACCCACAGGGACCTACACACCAGTTCTATCCCACGGACACCACACAAAGCTAGGTGGATGGATGGATGGATGGGTGGATATGGATGGATGGATGGATGGATGGATGGATGGATGGGTGGATATGGATGGAGATGGACGGATGGATGAAGATGGATGAACGGATGGAAGGATATGGATGGAGATGGATGGATGGA
>VZRR01010579.1:46708-70732 GCA_013398015.1 Oreocharis arfaki | reverse complement strand
GGTGAGAGGGCGGGAGAATGACGGTAAAGAGAAGCGGACAGATGTGGCGGTTCGGGCGTGGGGTGGCTGCGAGAGGAGCTCTGTGACCGCGGGGGTGCGGGCGCGGGGTCACCGGGCACCGGAGCGTTCCGGGCCGGGAATGCCCAGCACGGCTGGGGCCGGGCACCGGCGATCCCCTGGGCGGTGGTGCCGCCCTCGCCATTACCCCTTGGGCCCCGAATGCCCCCGGGGCTGGTGCCGCTCCTCGGAGCGTTCTTCCGGGGCTGCTGCGGCCTCTCCCAGCTCCGGGAGCGGTCCGAGCTGCCCCAGAGCTCCGCGCTGCTGCCGGAGCGGCCGGAGCACCCTCGAGGTCTCCTGGATTTCCTCGTGGAGCGGGGATTCCGGCCGGGGAGAACATCGGGGGCTGTTCCGCGGGTGCTGCACTGGGACTGGGCGGGCGACCGCATCCCCCGGGCCGGGGCACCGGCGCAGCTCCTTGGTTTCGGTTCCAGCACAGTTGTCCAAGACCTGCTGCACACCCAGTTTGTGGAGAAATCTTGGGGATGCTCCCAGTCCCTGGCATTGGGTCCAGCCTGGGGGGAAGCAGAGATTCCCCCTTTGCTAGGGGAAAGGGATGAAGTTTTTGGCCGGTGCAGAGGGGAACAGAGGCAGGATTTTCTCCACCCGCGGGTGGGTTCACTCCTCACCCAGAGAGGTCAGGCCTTTCCCGGGGTCCCGCTGTCGTCCTCCAACACCGGCAGCTTCATTTTCCAGCCTGGAGTTTGTAAACCAGAGCCAGGTGTGGGGAGAAGGCAGCAGGGTCACAGCAGGGCAGTTCCCACATCCCAGGGTGATGGGGTGAGGGCCTGGGAGCATCCACGTGTGTCCCACCGGGACAGGGGTGTGCGTCCCATCAGACAGGATCCGCTTCCAGCGCTGCCGTGGCCAGGTGGGAACAGTCTGTGTGTCCCCTGCCCACCACGGGCTGTGGGGAACCCCTTTGAGCAGGACTAGGGCATGGCTGGGACCATCTCCTCTTCCAGCAGCACATCCTGGGCAGTGGTGCCCGGCTTCATGGCAGGGGTGGGATAATGGGCTTGGGGTGGGCACAGGAACATCCTGCGCTGGCAGCTGCTGAGGGCCTTCATCTGCCACACTTGGCTGCAGAAGGTGGCACCTGTCCTGCCATCCTGCTCTCCCAGAGAAGGGATTGGGAGGCCTGGGCACAGCTCGGAGCACACCCAGCATGGCCTGGGCACTGCCCAGGGTGGGACAGGGTGGACAGGACCCTTCTTCCGCTGACTGCCAGGTTCTGTTTTCTCTCCCCGAGTGCCAGCATCTCCTCAGCTGCCCTTTGTCCACCTGTTTTATTTGCTGTCAGAACAACCAAAAAGCCTTCCCAGTGTGTTGGGTCCAATTCAGCAGCTCCAGCTTTTAGTTCAGTTTAGCTTTTATTAATAATAACACATAAAATAAATAAAAATTAATTTTGTTTATAATTGGAATGTTTCTTTCATCCTTTCCCACCTGGTCTAGTGGAAGTTATCTCTTCATGGCAGAGGGGTGGAACTGGTTGATCTTTAAGATCATTTCCAATCCAAATCTTTTTGAGATTCTGTGACTCTCTGCGGGGCTGCTCCTCCTTCCAGGAACGATTTGTAATGGCCAGAGGATGTCCCCGAGGGCCCCTGATCTGTGGCTCCGTGTCACCAAGGTCCCAGTGGTGCTGCTGGGGTGTGGCACTGCTGCAGCCTCTGCTGGCACTCGGGAGTCCCTCGGAGCCACCCCCCAAAATTCCCACCCCATGAGAGAGCAGCAGTGCCCCGTTAGTGGAGTTTGTGAGCACCGAGGAGAGAAATGCTCCCGAGCGGGGAGGGAGGGATGAGCTGGGAGGGAGGGGAAGGATGAGCTGTTCTCGGAGCTCCCTCCTCCTGAGCTGGGAGGGAGGGGAAGGATGAGCCGTGCTCGGAGCTCCCACCCCGTGCGGGACAGGGTGTGCTGTGATGGGCTGAGCTGAGCCTCTGCCAGCGCTCCCGTGTGCCTGGGCTGGCTGTGCTGTCACTGCTGAGGTCCGTGGCTGTGCCAGCCTGGGATGAACAAGCTGGGGAACAGGTTCCAGCAGCGTTACAGCAAAATCCCCCTCAGCCCCTGAGTAGTGAGGGTGGATCCTGCTGGGGCAGGAAGCAGCTCCTCACACAGGAACCTCCTGGGCAGGAGGCTGCTTGGGGTATTTGGCTGATTTGCACCAACCCTCCTCCCCCACCCTCTCCCCTTCCCTCTACCCCCCCCAAATTATTTTGTTTGGACTCCATCTGATCTTTGGTGACTTGGAGAGCAAGATCAAGTCTGCCCATGAATCAGCAGGGTTTTCCAGGCTGTTTTCTGAGTGTTGATATCTCACTCAGGAACTCACTGGACCTTCCTTCCTTGTCGATTTTCCCTTCTTAGGCCCTGCTTAGGAAAGGCTTTTCTCCATCCAGCACAGTGACCAAGGCTCTAAGGAGCAGAAGGCTCCTGCCTCTACCTCTGCAGGTTCCTGGTCTCTGTGTGCTGGGAATGTCCATGTGTTTGCCCTGCTCAGTTGTGTGTCCCAGTCCCTTCCCTCCAGGACAGAGCTGCTCAGGGCTGTGGGATCAGCTCTTGCTGGAGCCCTCCTGGAAGGAGCTGCTGCTGCACCCAGGAGGGGTTTGGATGGTCTGGTTCTGCTGGGAGCAGGGGTGGGGTGGGAGTTGTGCTCATGTCCTCGGGGAGCCTTTTGTCCCGGAGAGCTTTGGTGCATCCAGCAGTGTGGAGTCCTCCTCTGGCAGGGCCTGGCTGTGTTGGTGTCGGTCCCGAGCAGCCCCTGAGGGTGAATTTGGGTCCCTTTCCCTTTGGGAAGGGTAACTCCTCTGTGGCTGCAGGAGTGCACAGCCCAAGCTCCTTGCGGAGTGAGATGGGTCTGGATTGACCCGGGGCAGCGCTTGGAGCAGTGGCAGCCGAGTTTTGCACCCATCTCCCGGACCAGGTGCTGCAGGGGGGGACCCGGGGGCCTCTGGAGCTCGCAGAGCTCTGCAGGGAGCTCAGCCTTTGGAGCAGCTCCTCCCTGGCCGCACAGCCCGTCCCATCCCTCCCTCTCCAGGGAGTGGTGCTGGAGGACTGCGGAGCTCCCTGGCTCTCCCTGAGAGGGGGCGGGAGGCTCCGCAATTCCAGCTCCTTCAGAGCCTGGCGACACTTGAGCCCCCGTGAGCCTCGTTTAAGAGCTGCCATTGGCATCACTCACCTGGAGCCCTTCTTTCCTGGCTGAGGAGATTCGGGCAGGAGCAGCTGGAAACTGGAGCTGCCAGCTGTGTCCCGGCAGCTGGACGTGCTGAGGGATCCCTTCCTGTGGCATTGGTGAAGACATTAAATACCCCCGGTCCCAGCAGGGACCCTGAGCTGTCCTGGGGCGCTCAGGCCGCACGAGAGGGACTAATTTGGCACTGACTGTACAGCACTGGCTATTCCTGAGGGAGGCCATCCCAGCCCGTGTCCTGCAGCACCCACACTGGAAATGTCTGGCCAGGGAGGGACGCTTTGTGCTGGAGGAGGCAGGTTTGGGATGTGGCCCTCCTGGGGAGGAAGAATGGGAGCCCGGTGGGGTCCTGGGTTGCTCCATGGCTTGCTGGGGGCAGGGCTTGGAGCATCCCCTCTGCAGGGTCAGCTCTGCTTGGTTTGTTCATGGGAAGTGACAGGAACTGGGGCTCCTTCTCCAGCACACCTGGACAGGAGGGGCAGGGGACAAGATGGGGACAAGACGGGGACATGATGGAGCCTCTTTCTGACCCTCGGCCCTGTCTGCACTGGCTGCCATTCCCTCCTTGCAGCCCTCCATGTGCAGGGATGCTGCTCCCAAGGGGAGAAGCTCTACTGTTACCAGATTCCAAGTCCTTGTCCTCTGTTCCTGTGGGGTTGGGTGCCATGGGGGTGTGGGTGCCTTCCCTGTGCCCCCCGGCTGGGGGTGTTGGTGTGAACCCTCAGAGCTGGGGTCTCTCTCCTGCACAGGACAGGGGTTCCGTGGAGGCTGGAGGGGGACACAGACAGTTCACATTCCCTGCCTGAGTCACCACAAAGGCTCTGGCTGGAAGTGCTGCCGTTGGCGCTGCAGGGAAGGAGACCTGGACAAGTTTGGGATGTTCCTAAGCCCTCTGCAGTGTCCCAGCAGTGGTGGCAGCCCAGCAGGGCCCAGCTCAGCTGAACCTCTCAAGATGTGGGCAGTGGGTGCAGAGCTGCAGCTCCCAGGGCACTTCCCACCCAAGGCACTTTTCCTGCAGGGAGCGTGTCCGGGTGCAGGAGCTTCTCCAGCCCTGAAGTGGACCTGTCAGCCCCGAGCAGAGCTGGATGGACGTGTCCACCAGATCACAATTTCCTGCCTAATCTTTATTCTGGGGCTGGTGACATGAAAGGCAAACCAATGCCATGCAGCAGGATGGTGTCAGCCCTGCCCTGCCCTGCCCTGCTGAGGGCACGTCTGGGGAATGCAGTGGGGGCCAGATCTCCATGTGTGGATCCTCACAGGACACGGCCTGGGGGCCACAGTGTGGGATTAAACCAAGCCCTGCAGTGCCTGATGGAGCTCCCTGGTGTCCAAAGAGTTCTCTCTGAAGCCAGGATGCAGCAGGGCAGCACCAGTTCAGTGAAAGGTAATGCTGTGTGTGCTGCTCTGACAGCAACCTTGGGAGGCACCTTGATCCATGGAAAAGATCCTGTGACACCACAAGGAGCTGTTTGATAAGGAAACCATCTCCACATCTGGGCAGCTCAGCTGCTGTTTTTGCTGTATAAATGGACTTCTGAGGTTTCTCCTTGGTCTGTGCCCAACCCTGGCACTGACAGAGGACTGGAGGTCTGCCCAGGAGGCCAGAGGTATCCAAAACCTCAGAGAGAAAGGAATATGCTGAAATTGGAGCTGTCCAGCCTGGAGAAGGGACAGCTCTGGGGAGAACCTTAGAGCCTCTTCCAGTGCCTGAAGGGGCTCCAGGAGAGCTGAAGAAGGACTTGGGACAAGGGTCTGGAGTGACAGGACAAGGGGGAATGGTTTCCCACTGCCAGAGGGCAGGGTTAGATGGGATATTGGGAAGGAATTCTTGGCTGTGAGGGTGGGGAGGCCCTGGCACAGGGTGCCCAGAGCAGCTGTGGCTGCCCCCGGATCCCTGGAAGTGTCCAAGGCCAGGGTGGATGGGGCTTGGAGACCTGGGACAGTGGAAGGTGTCCCTGCCCATGGCAGGGGGTGGAATGGGGTCAGCTTTAAGGCCCTTTCCCACCCAAACCACTCTGGGGTTCTATGAAATAAAACGAACAAAACCACTGTGAGCAGCAAACTGCCACTGCTCGCAGTGGCTCACACTGGTTTCCCTCAGCCTTCCAGGGACTTGGGCTCCTCCTCGCCCTGGGCAGGCTCAGCCTCTGCAGCAGATGCAGATTTGCATGACAGACCCAGAGGCTCTGACCTGGGAATTCTGCTACCTTGCACATGACATTTCCTCTCATTTCCTCACCCCTGTGCAGAAAAGCCTCAATCTGACCTGGCCCAAAGCTCCAGTCTGGACAATTCCATTTCCTCCAGGATGGCCTTGGAGTAGTTGGAGGTTCCAGATGTGGTGGCTTGTGCAGCTTTTTGTTTTCTGTGCCCCTAGCTCTGCCTTTCTCCCCTTTGTCTGTGTACAGCCACCTGCCCTCTGTGTGGTCCTTTTGATGGGATGGTGCCTCTGAGAATCACAGAATCTCCTGAGCTGGAAGGGATGCACAGGGATCACCCAGTCCAGCCCCTGGCCCTGCACAGACGCCCCAACATTCCCACCCTGGGCATCCCTGGGAGCAGTGTCCAAACGCTCCTGGAGCTCTGGCAGCCTCGGGGCCGTGCCCATTCATTCCCTGGGGAGCCTGGGCAGTGCCCAGCACCCTCTGGGGGAAGAACCTTTCCCTGATCTCCAGCCTGCCCTTCCCCTGACACAGCTCCAGCCCTTCCCTGGCTCCTGTCCCTGCTCACAGAGAGCAGAGATTGGAGCTGCCGCCCCTGCTGAGGTTTGACCTCAGCTCTTTTTCTCCAGCTGAACAAACCAAGTGCCCTCAGTCACTCCTCACGTGATTTCCCCTTGAGACCCTTCCTCATCTTCTCCTCCCCCTTTGCCTGGTGCTGCTGCTGCCCCTGCTGCTGTCACTGCTCAGGGAACCCCAAAGTTCTCTGCTGTCGTTGTCCCCCAGATCTCAGCCCCTTCGCTGGCTGCAGCAGCCACTTCCCCCCGTCTGCTGCAGGGCTGGCAGGGGCTGAGGGGGTTCTGCTCCCCCAGCCTGGCCCTGCCTCTCCCCTGCCCACGCCCTGCTCCTCTGCCCTGGCGTGGCCTCTGCCCCCGCCCGCTGCTCGGGGAGCAGATGAAAGCCGAGCGTGGTGCCTAATTTATAACCAGCTTGGAAGTCAGCTTTGGCAGGGCAGAGCACGCCAGGAGATGTGGCAATGCCCAGGGAGCTGCGCTCACACTGCTTATCAAAGGATGCTTGAAAGGCTCAGCAAAGCAAGGGGAGGGTTGAGTTGCTTCATTCCAGCAGAGGATAAACTCCTCTATTACAGGGACACGTGTTCGGGACAAGGAGCTGAGAGCTGGATTTTAGAACTCGTCCAGCCGGGAACTCACAGCTCCTGGAGCCTCGTCCAAAGGGAGCCAGGCTGAGGAGAGGGCACCTGGCTCAGCAGGGCTGCACCACCTCCATGTGCCACCTTCTGGAAAAGTGCCCAGAGAGCAGCTCCTTGCCTCTAGCACAATCCCAGACGCAAGTCAGTCCCACACCGATGGCCCTGGGACCTGTGGGCAGCAGGAATTGTGGCCAGCACTGACCTGCTGCTGCCCGGGCAGCCTGGGCAGTGCCTGGCAGTGCCTGACCTGACCATTCTCCTCCCTGCCCTAGAGCTGAGCCCAGAGCCCTGGGCACGTGTGAGCAGCCAGCAGGGATCACAGACCACAGGGCACAGCTGGTCACATTCAAACTGGTCCCAGGGCAGCGTCCAGAGCTTCCCTGTCACCCCCTGTCTCTGCTGTGAGGTGCCACTGCCCTGGCTGCTGGCCCTCTGTGCTGGAGGGAATCTCACAGTGCTTGAGGAAGTGCGGGATTTGAATGGTCCAGGGTGGGAGGGAAGCACGAAAAGTCTCTGGGTCCTTTCCCTGCCCCAGTGCAGGATACTGTGACCCCTCAGAAGGGGGCTCTGTCTTCTCCTTGAAGGCTCCAGTGCAGCAGTTCCATGGGGCAAAAGGCACTTGCCTCAAATCATCAACAGCTCCTTTTTTCCGCTCAGATGCCTCTCTTCAGGGATAGGAACAGTCCAGGAACTGTTCTCCCCATGAACCATCCCCAAGAGAGGTGGGAGTTGAGGTGCAGCCACAGGGCAACGCTGGCTGTGAAACCCCGGGAGCACGTGGAGCCTGTGGGACACTGCTGTTCCCTGTGGGCATGGCCAGGCACTGAGGGAAGGTGCTGTGGTGCTGCCCAGGCCATTCCAGCAGCTGTCTTGGGCTTTTGGGGTTTCTGGGGGCCTCGGAGAAAAGGGTCCCACACTGGATCCTCTGCGGGTGCCTCGAGCGTGCGACGTCCCTGTCCTGGTGTCCCTGTGCTGCAGGGAGGGTTCAGGGAGCAGCTCCAGCCCAGCCCAGGCTCCTCCACCATCAGCTCCCTCTCCAGCTTTTTCTGAGCTGTTCCACCCAGCTCTCTCTGGAACAAAGCCTGGGGTTTGTGCTATAAAAAACCCACCTCACCTTCCCTCCAGTTATTTCTGACACAGGAAAAACCCCTCTGAGAACAATAATTATGTCACAGGCCACCACGAGGGTCTGAGAGCAGGATCCATGGACACAACCTGCTCTGAGGAGGGACGTCTCCAGGCAGGATGGCTGGGAGCCCATCCATGGATGGATGGTGGATGACCCAAGGGCCCCAGTGCAGTCTCTGTGCCTCTTGATGTGATGGCTCTTCCAATGTTACTGAGCAGGAAAGACCCTCTGGACACCCATGGGTGGGTGGGAGTCCCCTTGGCCAGTGTTTCCTTGTCCCAGCCACTGGGACAGGACTTCTCATCCTGGCCAAAGTTGAAAAAGTGTCCCAGTTGCAAATTTGTCCTCTTTGCCTTCCCACAGCTGGGGCAAATGCTTTGGATGCCATGTGCTGTGCCAAGAACAAGAAGTTTCTCTTCCCAAGGAGGTTCCCTCCTCCCAAAGCTGCTGCTGGGCTGCAGCAAGGGGCTCTTTCCTCTCCTTTTCAGTTCCCCACAAGGGCAGGAAATTCCCAGGACATGAGGCCTCAAGTGGAATATGGAGTAGAAGTGTCTGGAAAACTTGTGTTAAACCCCATTTCTGCCCAGAAGGCTCTAAATTTTATTGTATTTTGTCAAATCAACTTAAATTGGAGATTAAAACCCATTCAGAACAGCTGCTACTCAGTCACTCCTGAAACCTCCTCTCTGGTTCTCCAGAGCAAACATGGAGCAAATGTGAGACAACCATGGGCCTGGTGCGATTACAGGAGGAGCACGAGGCACTTTGATCTACAGAAGCAATGTAAGATTTCCTTTTCAGCCATCCCTAAGCAGCAGAGCAGGCCCTAATGAGGTAATTTTAATGGAATTACCTGTGTATTCCAACCTCAGCAGCTGCAGTGTGTGGAAAGCACAGAGAGATTGCTCCTCAGTGCCACAGAAGGGGTGAAGCTCCTCTGCAGCCTTGGCAACTTCCCCTGCCCAGCAGGAGCCTCAGGATTGCAGAAATGGCAAAAAACCACAATAAGCCCCTGAATCAGTCATGTTTTGCTGTCAGACCCCTCAATGCCCCCCTCTGACAGGAAGGTTTGCAGTCCTCTGGATGTTGTGAGTTTGGAGTTTAAAATGGCTCTGCTTGGCCAAATTTGGTTGCACAATGTTCACCCCTGGTCTGTGCATGGAAACTCGCTCCCAGTCCATGGAGTTGGTTAATTTGCTTAAACCTCCATTTTTCCCTTTCAGGGAAGACCTTTGGTGCCAGAGGAAACCAAACCCAGGGCTGAGGGAAGAGGTGACTCCAGCCTGGAGAAGCAGAGGTTCCCCAAAAGTTCCCCAGAGATTTCCCAGAGGTTTCCTCGTCCCTCTGGGGAAGGCCCAGAGCCCTGCAGGATGCTCTGGAAAAGGAGGAGTGACTCTGCAGCAGCTGCAACAGGGACAATTCCAACTGTCCATGAGGAAAAAGCTTCTCCCATGAGAGCTGGGCAGCCTTGGGATGGGATCTTCTCCGAGAACTCACCGGGGCAAGGACTGGAGTCACTTGAGCCAGACTTGCACTGAGCCCTGCTTTGAACATGACCTGGGGCTCAGGAGCTCCCTGAGTCCTTCCAGCCAGGACATTTCCTGCTTTCCCTGACCTGAAGGGCACTGACAGTTCCCACACGTGGAGCTCATTGCATCCTGCAGGAGACATGAGAGAGGGAGATGTCCCCTGACAGCGACAGTTCTTCCCTGGCTTTGGCAGCCTGGAAGCTGCTTTCCCTGCCCCAGGACAAGGCTGTGTGGGACATTCCTGCACAGATGACTTGATCAGGCTTCTCCATTCCAAACAGAGACATGTGGCAGGAGGGCAGAGATGCACTCTGGAGCGTGAGCCTCCTCTTGTTCTCCTTGGCTTTGTGCCACGGTCAAACATCAGACCCTGCCTCAGGATCAAATGCCTTTTCTGCCTCTGACTCCACTCCGGGTTTGCCAGTGAGTGTCACCAGCTCGCTCTGCGGTGCCTCGGGCTGCAGGAGCTCAGCCAAGCAGCTGGGAGGTGGAATCAATCCCTTCAGCAAGGCCGAGGGGAGGTCACACCTGCCCCGCCCCGAGCCCCTCCGGCCGGGGGTCCCAGCCCGGGGTGTCCGTGCTCACTCCCTGGGATGTGAAGCCACGGGGAGAGGGGCTGCCCTGGCGATGCTCAACTTCCCACAGCAGCCCGACCTCCCCTCACATGCAGAGACAGGACTGCAGGAGTTCAACCTGGTGCTTCAGCACATTTCCAGTCCAGAGGGGATTTTGCAAGGACAAACCTGGCAAAAGGGACTTGGACAATCAACACCAACTGTGCAGGAATGACTTGGATGCTTGGACGTCCCCATGGATGTCAGGGAAGCTCCTTGCTCATCTCTAGCACTGTTCTATGATGATGGTTCAGGTGCCAGGTCATAAATTCTCTCGGAAAATCTGTTTCCCTGTTCAGTCTGAGGGTGAGCATGTGGATACTTGTCCACCTTGCAAAGCCAATCCAGGACGGACTGCTCCTGGAAAGCAGGAATGAAACAGAGAACCTCTGCAGGCCGTGCTGATTGGCCTCAAATGTGATCTCTAATCCCCGGTGTTGGGTTTCAGTGTTAAAACAAAAGATACCCTTCAGAAATTGTGTCAGTAGTATGACTTGCATAAACCTATGGAGTGGTTCAGAGTAGTTTTTATTTAACAGGGTTTCAATGGTTATTTAGAAAACAGAATGAGCTTCCGGGTTATCGTGTTCATCCTTTCCTGCTGGGATTATCACCGAAGTCCTTCTCCACTGCTGTCAGTGGGTGCCAAGAGAGTAGATAAAACTGGGGAGAAGCAGCTCTGCCCCACACTTGGCATCCGGTGCTGTCTTCATCCCCCCTCCTTGGGTTTGCCCCTGGCATCACAGGACCCCTGGGTTTCTGGAGTGGGATGAAGGATGAGCCGCATGGGTCAGCCCTGCTCTGTGTGTCCCACCTAGAGGGTGTCCCCAGAGTGGTGCTGCCACAGCCCTTGGCATCCAGAGCCTTCCCTGGTGGAAGTCTGGTGCTGCTCAGTTGGTCCTGGGAGTAACTTGGGAATCTATCTGTGCCCTCTTCTCAACCATCTTCTCTTCTGCTCTTTTTTCCAGGGCTCCTCATAGCAGCAGAGGCTCTCGGGGGTTGCAGTGGGATGCCACAGGATGCACGTGGGAGGAGGAAGGTCCCCATCAGCACAGCCTGGTGCATCCCACCCCAGAGAGGAACCAGGTGCTGTGCAGGAATCAGAACATTCCCAGAGCAGACAGCAAGGAGGGAGGAGAGGCAAAGTCCTGGAGCAGCTGCTTTTCCAGAGGAGGGGATGACCATGGATTCAGTATGACTCGTCTCCCACGGCACATCCTGGTGGGCAGCAGTGCCGGGCAGTGCTGGTGCCAGGACATGGCAGGCATGGGGTCAGCCCGACATTTTCATCTGGAAAGGACTCACCTGTGTCAGCAGTGGCAGAAAGATCCTCCTGGAATTCAGGGCAGGAGGCCAGGCCTGGAGATGGCAACACTGCAGAGCTGTGATCCCAATGCTCTGCTCCTCCCCGTGACAGGACAAACACGGCGGGGTCACTTGGCAGCCTGTCGTGGGGACACAACCCTGCTGAGGGGCTGGCACGTCCCCAGGGGCAGCCACGAGAGCCCAGCCCTGCGGGGGGACCAGCACAGGGCACGTGTCTGACCCAGACGCTCGGAGCAGCTCCCACTCTGCCCTCCCAGCAGGGCCCTGTCAGGGGAAGGCTCTTGCAGCAACCCCGGCTATTTGGGCCCCAAGAACAGGCTGCACCCCCGACTGTGCCACGAGCACAGGGAGTTCCTCCTTGCACCCATGCCCTCCCACACGTCCTCTCTGAGGATGTCACACCCTGCCATGGAGCTGTCACCAGCACCAAGGAATTCCCGGGATGGGGCCAGCTCCAGGGATCCTGGGCTGGGCTCTCTGTGCAGTGTCCTGGGGCTCAATCTGGGTCTTTGCTCCCAGACTCAAGCTCCACCTCAGGGAGCTCCACCTTGGGCTGCTGGGCCAGGTCTGTGGCAAGGAGGGGCTTTGCCAGCTGGGTGCCCAGCTGAGTCTGGGTGTGCAGCATCTCCCCCCAGGGCAGCTCCTTCCCAGAGCTGGGACAGGAGACAGAGCAGGGGCAGCTCCCCCTGACCTGGGCACAGCCTGGGCAGAGAGGACTGGGAAGAGATGGCAGAGAGCAGCAGCTCCTTGGCCTGTTCTGGAGAGGCTCCTCAAGTGAGATGGGTACACAAGGAGATGAAAACTGGGTAGGTTGGCCTTGTCCTGGAGGAGAAGCAGAGATCCTTCCTGCTCCCTCACCATCCTCCCCTCCCAGAGCACCTCCCTGGGTCCTGCCCTTCTCTGGCAGCTGCACGGCCACTCCTGGTGACTGTTTCCAGAGTGACCTGCTGACCATGTCCCTTTTTCCCTGCTGACCACATCCCTTTCTTTTCCCTGCTGACCACAACCCTTTTTCCCCACTGTCAGGCCTGCACAGCCCTCAGCGCTTTCAGCAGTTCAGAGTTGTGATGTTGTTGCTCATCAGAGGTGGGACCTGCTTGTCAGGGGATGTCCAAGCATAGGGAGGGGCAGAGGGGACAATCTGTGTCCTCAGCTGTGACGGTGCTGAGTCTGGAGCTGCTGTCAGGCCCCTGCACTGAGCTCTAAGGGTGCTCTCCAACCCAGAGCCACCCTGTCCTGCCTGGTGCCCCCCTGTCCCCTACATCTGCCACCAACAGGGGCAGCAAAGGCAGGGAACCAGGAACGTGAGCCCATGGAGGTCCAGCTGACAAGGACAAGGGCTTGGCCTGCCCTTCAGCCCCAAGGCGGACTGGAAAACAGGAGACAAAGGAAAGGCTGAGAGAGCTGGGTTTGCTCAGATTGGAGAAGGGAAAGTTTGGAGAGATCTTACAGCTCTCTGCAGCCAATTAACAGGAGTTGACAGAGAAGATGGAGCAAGTCCAGAGGCCATGGAGATACCCCAAGGAGCCCCTCTGCTCTGGAGCCAGGCTGGAAGAAGTGGGGGTGTAGACCTTGAGAAGAGAAGGCTCCACCTTAGAGCTCCTTCCAGTGCCTAAAGAGGCTCCAGGAGAGCTGAAGAGGGACGTGGGACAAGGGCCTGAAGGGACAGGACTATTCCCAAGGGGAAATGGCTTCCCACTGCCAGAGGGCAGGGATAGATGGGATATTGGGATGGAATTCTTCCCTGTGAGGGTGGGGAGGCCCTGGCACAGGGTGCCCAGAGAGGCTGTGGCTGCCCCATCCCAGGCAGTGTCCAAGGCCAGGTTGGATGGGGCTTGGAGCAGCCTGGGCTGGTGGAAGGTGTCCCAGCCCATGGCAGGGGGTGGAACAGGGGGAGCTTTGAGGTCCCTTCCAAGTCAATCAATCCATTCTGGGATTCTGTGAAGATGGAGTCACACCTTCTGAGGTGCATGGCGAGAGGAGAGGTGGCTGGAACAAGCTGGGACATGGGAAAATCCTTTTAGATACCTGAAAAACAATTCACCATGAGGACAGTCAAATACTGGGAGAGAGGCCTGGGAGGCTGTGGAATCTCCATCAAACCTCCACTGGACAATGTCTGGAGCAACTGGGCCCTGACTTGGTTCAGCCCTGCTTTGGGCAGGGGGGCGGCCCCTTCCTGGCTCACTCATTCCACATTTCTGTCAGGGAACCCCTCAGTGATGTTCCTTGGTCTTTTCTCTCCCTTACACAGCCCAGGCTTTCAGCTGTCTGGATGCAGCTGCTCTGCCTGAGGCATCCTTCTGTTTTGGGGAGAAATCAGGGATTTCCTTACTTTCCAAGCTCCCATGCACACTGGGAGATCTCTGGGGCTGGAGAGGTGTCCCTGCTTTGCCAAGGGCCAGCCCATGACCTGCCTGGCACTGTTGCCTTCTTGTCCTCCCACAGCACCACCCCAAAAACCTCTCAGTGCCACACGTGTGCAAGGAGTGGAGGGGAGGTTTGGCTCAAGAACAGCCTGGCCACAAGTCTCAGCAGGCTTCTGCCTGGCTTTCCTCACCATGGCAGCTCCGTGCTCCCTTCCAGCTGGGTCCTGTTACTCTGTTGGATCTGAGCTCTCTATCTGCCCCCTTCCTGTGGTGCTTTCTGGTCCCACAAAAGAAACACTTTCAAGGCAGGCAGAGTGAAACCAAGGTGTGCAAATCTGAAGAGCAGGTTTCCTCCTGGAGAAACCGTGCCAGGCTCTGGAAAGTCTCGGCTGTGCTGGGGCGAGGATGAGTCACTGCTCAGAAAATGGCTTTATCCTGGGAAATACGAGGGATTCCCGGCGTCCGCACCTCTGCCCCTCCTGGCGACCACCTGCCCGGAGGAAGGATCAACCCCCGGTGCTGAAATAACCCCCAACAGCTGGACTTCCTGACACCAATCCCCAATCATTCCCCCCAGCAGAATTGGAGCGCTCCGCAGGCACTTCCAGCTCAGGAGCGCCCGACAAGTTTGAACAGGGAACCTGCGCCTCTCTGGGAGCAGCATTGGGCCAGCGAGTGCTTTGATTGCGATCAGGCAGCTGGCAGGAATCCCAAGAACTCGCACAAAAATGCTTTGAAGAGCCCAGATGCACAGGGCGTGTCCCGGAGTGGGTGCGGAGCGTGAGTCACGGCCTCGCCGTGCGCTGCCGGCCGCGCTGGGGCAGCGCCGCGACCCCCGAGCCCCAGAGCACCGCCCGGGACCCCATGGCACCGATTGCATCGAGCCTCCCATCCCTGCCCATCGCACCCGAGTGCGGCACGGGGTTTGCGTCCCCTTCAGCCTCGCCCGCTCTGCCCGAGAGCTCCAGACACAAAGGCAGACAGGGAATGCGCTCGGGGCGCTGCTGGATGAAAGCTCTGCTGCTGCTGCTGCTGCGCCGGGGCTGCGCTGGCCTGGCTGGGCTGATGCTTCCCCCTGCCCCTCTCAGGGACACCCCCGGCCCGACACCAGAACCGCGGTTTGCACGGGACTGCAATAAAAGCCTTTGTTTAAGCACCTTTGGATCTTCCAGATACGGGTTTGGAATCTGTTGCAGAATCCCGGGAGATTCCCTCCCTTGGGCTAAACCGTGCGAACTCGCCCCAAGAAACCATTGTTTCCTGAAAGCCTCCCTAAGCTCCCTGTCCGCAGCTCCGCAGCCCAGCTCAGCATTTTGGGCGAGTTATGAAACGGGGAGATGCCAGAGCGCAGTGACGGGATGCGATAAACACGCGGCTCTCCCGCGCGGGGACAGGGACAGGGCTGTTCCCCGCCCCGGGCCGAGTGACATTACAGGTTTGCGAGAGCTGGCACTTTGTTGTGCAGGAGCCACCTGACGCTGACAGCCTGTCATTGATTTGCGAAAACACCGCTTGGCATCGATATCGAGCTTTCAGGAGAAACAAGTGGGGCAGAGGAAAACAACAGCCGGGCATTGCTGCGCTGCTCCTGCCTGCACCGCGAGAGCACGGCCTGATCCCCACCCCGTGTAACACTCGGGAGCAGCAGGAAAGGAGGGCGCCCACTCACTTCATCCACTCCATCCCACTGGGCATCACCCACCCTGCCCTGGGCAGCACCCAGCCTCCTCCAGGCTGGCCTTGCCTGGGCATCATCTAAAAGTCCTGCCTGGGTGGGTGACAGAGCAGAGTAAAGCCTCTGCATCCCATGGTGAGGTGTCAGGAAAGGTGGGGAGAGGGGACCAAAGGCAAATAAATACCTTCCAGTTGCTCTGCTCCTGTGTCTTATTGACAAAACCTGGCTTTCTACTCCTGGGTTTCATGGGAGGAGCATCCTGGAGCATGGAAAAAGACAGTGCACAATGCTCATCTTTCCCAGGAACCTGCTCTGTGCTTTCTGATGCTGCTCTTGTTCCTATAAAACATGAAATGTAGACACAGATCACCAGGGAAACACAAAACCTGATGGATGGGAGTGAAATAAAGCACCAGACCTGAAGGCAGCCAGACCCTAGGCACTGCTGATTCCCACTGGAGAGAAACTCCACACGTCCTTTCTCTGCTCCTCTGAGTGTTGGCACAAACACCAAGCTCTGGGTCCTGGGGCACCCAGGAAACCTCTGCCCTGGGCATCCTCCCCTCGGCCTCCCTCCTGATGGGGACTGTTCCTCTTCTGTATCAGCCTCCTGTGGCTTGGCAGGAGCTTTGTCAGCACTTGCTGTGACCTGAAACTGGTCTCACCAGCAGCGAGGTGCTCGGTTCTCTGCAGACGAGTTGCTGCAGTGTGGCTTGGCAGAGGGAAAACTCTCTGCTCCCAGCCATAGCCTGGCGTGTCATTTCTTGCACAGCCATTTTATCTCCTATTCTTGCTAAATGTCCTCTTTTCCTCCCTGCTACCCCAAGCTGCAGGCAGAGATTGCCCCAACTGTGCCCTGATTTCTCCATAGGCCTGTCCCTCAGACATGTAGGACACCCTTTGGGGAGAGGTCCCTGACTCTCCAGGGGGCTTCGTCAGGACCCCCCCTGGCCCCTAGAGCCGGTGTTCTGCATTCCTGGGCTCAGAGGGGTGGATTTGCAACCTGTGCAGGCAGAGCTGGGATCTGGAGCGGGCGCTATGGGGCCCTACAGGCAGGGCTGTGTCTTGGCACTGACACGGGGTTGGTGCAGTTTGGACTGAGGGAAATCCCGGACCCCAGGAGGAGCCGTGCGGGAGATGCCCCACAGCCCCCTGGCAGCACCGTTTCCTACCCAGACCCACAGAGCCTCACCCCCGACCCCGCTCAGTGACCGTGTCCGTGCCCAGCCCTCGAGCCCCCCACCTCGCCCACTCCCCACCGGCACCTCCACGTGCCCCTGGCCCCGCGGGGCTGGGCAGGGGCTGGGGGAGGTTCGGGGCCGGGAGCAGCGGCGCGGGGGTGCCGGGGCTGGCGGGGAGCGCGTGGGTGTGTGCGGGCAGGGCTGTATATCCAGTCTGGCAGAGGGTGTGACTGCTCACACGCCGGGGAGCCGAGCTGCGAGCAGCAGCCCTGAGACACCCTGGGCCAGGGGACGCATGGCAAGGAGCGGTCTGGGGGACTAAGCCCAGCACAGACGGTGTTCGGTGGCCTTGTGTTGTCCGTGCAAGTGAAGTGCAGCCCCTGTGCCCGCGCTCTCCAGCCATGCTCCACTCCCCGCTGAAAACGGCGCTGGCCTACGAGTGCTTCCAGGACCAGGCCAGCTCCACGCTGGCCCTGCCCTCGGACCACAAGCTGAAAACCAAAGGCACGGGGAAGCAGCGGGTCCAGGAGCAGGTGATGATGACGGTCAAGAGGCAGAAGCAAAAGTCGTCGGTGTCATCGAGCGTGGGCCACTCCAACCGAGGTAAAGTCCCACAGCGACAGGGACGGGGCTGGTGCTCTGGGATGCTTTGGTGGGGTTTGTGGGGGGGGACAGACCGCTTGCTTCTCTCCTGGGTCACCTCAGGCAGGCAGTGCCAAGATCTCTGGCACTGGATGGAAGGGTTTAGTACAGGACACAGAGGTGGATGCACCAACTCTTTCCTGCCTGGAGCTGGTCGCTGGGAGTGCTGCTCTGCTCCACGTCCCTGAGGCTCTTGGACATTTCAGTGTGGTGCTATAACCAATTTTCCCCTGGCTCTAAAGCTGTCTGGTTTTGCAAATCCTTCCTCTGCAAGTGCCCCCATGGCTGGAATTGCCCAGCACCCCCTCCCGTGGATGGGCAGAGCTGGCCGTGCTCCTCCTCCACCCTGCCACGGGCCGGAGCTGGGGCTTTGCTGCCTCCTGAGCACTGGGCAGCTGCCGAGCAGGAGGCTGTGCCCACACACTGGACACAGACCTCGGCTCAGGACTCGCCTCTGGAACTCCCAATGCATCTCCCATTTGCAGGCTGAGAAGTGTGGAGTCTCTGGGACCCTGGTGGGAGTGGTAGGAAGGAGATGAGTTGAGAGAGGTATCCCTGGTGTTGGTTGGTGGAGGTGTCTCACAGCCCCCTCCACTGTGCCCCTGTTGGGGTGCAGGCAGTTCCACCTCTGTGCACCGAGTCTGTGGCACGGAAACGAGCAATCAGCTGAGCCCTGCAGCCTGGTGTCCCGCTGGAACCCCTTCCTCTGTGGATCAAGGCTTGGCAAATGGTTCTCTCTGCCATCCTTGTGTCTGCAGAAAGCTGATCTGGAGGCAAAGCCCAGCCTTCCCCAGCTGGAAGCTGCAAACCCAGAGGGTTGTGACAAAACCTCCTGGCTCTTGGAGGTGCCTTTTCCAGCAGCCAGAGAGATCTCTGGCCTGGCTGAGTCCGCCAGGGAGAGGAAATCCCGAGGCTTTGGGGTGCTGGATCTGGGACTGAGCATTCAGCAGAGTGAGCAGTGTGGAGAGGGGTGCTGGGTGAGCTGAAGGAGGCTCTGATACCTCCTTTGGGAGCTGTGCCTTGTCCGGCAGCTCTTCCACGCTGGATTGTGAAGCTGAATTCTGTGCTGGTGAGGTGCCATGGTCCAGGGACATGTTCGGGGCTGGATTACCAAGAGTAGCTGTGTGGCTGTAGGCTGCTGTGGGAAGTGTGGAGGTGGTGCTTCCACGGGAGCCATCCCTGCTCTGGGAGTTGCAGCTGCTGGAACAGAGGGAGTGGAGCAGCTCCAGAGCGAGGGCAGGTGGGGTCTCAGGAACAAATCTGTGCTTCCTCTGTTTTTGTGGACACAGACTCCAACGGGTGAGGAGGGGCCAGGGCAAGGAGAACTTTCCTCTGCCACCAAAGTGGAAGATGGGAATCTCCTCCCGCCTCTGGAGGGTTTATTGCTTAAGGTGTTACAGTGCCAGACCCAACAAAATGAAATATGCAGCAGGATGAGCTGAGGGGCTCTGGATAGAGAGGGCAGTGGGCAGAGGGATCCATAGGCAGGAAGGAAGGGAGGCAGAGGGGGATTAACCTGCTTGGAGAGGAGCCCAGGTGAAACCTCTGAGAGAGCCCAGGTGAAACCTCTGAGAAAGGAAAAAAAAATAGCACATTCTCAAACTGCCTGTTTCTGCTCAGCAAGCTAAACCCCTCCTCCAGACACTTTGGGGAACGTCTGGGAATGGGAATTGCGTGGAGATGTGCAGCTCTGGTTTCTGTGTCCCAGGGAAGCTGAGTCACATCCCACTCCCTGGAGTTGCTTGCAAGCACAGGGCCCAGGCCCACACACCCCATTCCCACCAGGGGTGATTGGCCAGCAAAGGTCCTGGGGGCTGATTCATCCCAGGGCATTCCTGGATGGAATCCCAGGAGAGTGAGAATTTGCTGTTTGTTCCCAGGGTTGTCTCCTGGTTAGTGTTGGAGAGGCTCAGGCTCAGCTTTCAGGTGTTGGGTTTTACTGCTCTTGCCCAAAGATCAGCTGGGCAGCCCCGATGAGGAAAATTAGTTCTTCCTACAGAGAGGCTGTGTGGGTCTGTTGAATGTAGATTCTTCCTGTCCAAACCCTCCTCCAACTTCAGCTCTCTGCATCCCCTGGGATTTCTCAGAGATGCTCCTCAGAGGCAGCACAAGCTGGGGAATTCCCAAAGCCCCTGACAAGTGCCTGAGTGCTTTGTTCCCTCTGCTCCAAGACAGTCCCACAGTGGGGCTGGGCGGGTGCTGGGCCAGGTCCAGGTTTGTTGCTGTGTTTGGAGCTGTGGTTTGAGCTGGAGCTGGAGCAGGGCCCAGAGCTTCCCCCAGCTACACGAACCATGTCCTGGTGTGTTTGGGATGGGGAGCACGGACATGGAGCCCTCATGCACACAGCAGGGTGGGGGTGTTGTATCCTGTCACTGGAGCTCCTTCAGGGCTCGGCACACACTCCCTCGGTATCCCAGTGATTGATGGAGCCATAAAGGAATTGGTGATTTGGAGTCCAGCAGGTCAAGGTGTTGTGGCCCCTTTGGAGATCTGGTGTCCTCCAGGGCAAGGTGGCCAATCTGGGCCCAAACTGGTGTGCCCTGGGGTGGGACAGTGAGCAGAAACCTGCTGCCAGCAGAATACTCCTGCAGCCCATGGGGCCCTGGCTCAGCACAGCAGCTGCAGCTGTTCCCAAGGGTGACTGTGGAGTCTGGCATCTGTGGGGTCTGTCCTCCTTGGGGTTCTGTGGGCTCTGCTCCTGGGTTTATCTGTCCTTCTCCCCATGGCAGTACCAGACTAGATGGCTCCCCCTGAATTTGCGAGTAACGCAGATTTCCAGGGAAAATTAATTTCAGTGGTATGGCAGAGGAAAAGGCCAGGCCAGGCTGAACCAGCTCCTCATAGCCAACAGCTCTGCTCTGCAAAGTCCTCTGGCTAAAGGAAAGTTCTGCCAGTGATTTGTCACTGAGGGGATGCATCCAAGGAGTGTCAGATCCAACTGTCCTATGGCTGAGGTGGGATTGAGAAGTTTCTGTGCTGGCTGTGGCTAAGAGGACAGAAATCCTACCAAGCTCTGATGGGATCTCACCTGGCTTTGGTGGGGGATCAGGACTCTGATGTGAAGGGAAGAGGAGATTTGGGAGATGAAGAGTCTTTTTAAGACTTCTGTAACTTCCCCCAGCATGAGATGATTCAGTGAAAGGTTCCACTCTCCCACAAACCTCAGATTATTGGGATACAAAAAAATCCCCAAGCCCATTAGCTCATAGGCCAGAAGGCAGAACTGGAGTTTTGTCATTCCTGCAGGAATCTCAGTGTCTGGGATTTCACTGACACTTCTCTCCTAGAAGGCACCCAGGCTTTGCTTTGTGCCTCCCACAGGCCTCTGCTCTCCCTGTGTTTTTCCTATGTTTAATCATCCTTATTGTTTAAAGCCGTGCATAGTTTATGATTTAACTTGCCAAGCCTGCACTGCCAGTGCCTGGTTCTTGTCTTGCCTTTCCCTGCCACAGATTAATATTTATTAACAGGCATCCTTTTCCACAATCTCCACATTGGCTCTTTGTGTCTGGCTGGCTTCGGGAAAATGGTGCTTTGAACAAACTCTCCTCCTGCCATCAGTGCCAGCTGCAGGAGAGGAGAGTTGCCTTTGAGGAAAGGAAATAACTCCTCAAGAACAGCTACACTGGGTTCGATGGCAGCCTCAGTTTGCTCTGCAATAATGGAAAACAGGGATGGAGAAGGGGAGGAGAGCAGTGGGAGCAGTGTAGGGGGCTCACAGAGATGCACTGCAGGGTCTGGCACTTCTTACCTGCTGTAATTGGATTTTACCCTCATGAATTGTCCCACTGAAGATAAAAGAGATTTTAAAGTGTCTAAATTTTAAAGGAAATGCCATGGGGGAATGATAATTTGGAGAGGGGGGAATATGAGCAGCTTTCAGGGGTGTTTTCTGTCCACATGGTCACTGGGAGGCTGCACTTCATCTGTGTCGTTCTACCACATCTTTCCAGCTCTGTCCCAGCTGTTGAGGGTCCTCTGTCATAAGGAAAAGCTGAGGGATCTGGGGAGGCTCAGCCTGGAGAAAAGGAGGCTCAGGGGGGACCTTGTGGCTCTGCACATTCCCTGACAGGAGGGGGCAGCCGGGGGGGGTCGGGCTCTGCTGCCAGGGAACAGGGACAGGAGGAGAGGGAACGGCCTCAAGCTGTTTCAGGGGAGGTTCAGGTTGGATATTGGGAAAAATTTCTTCCTGGAAAGGGTGGTCACTGGAGGGTTTATTGCTTAAGGTGTTACAGTGCCAAACCCAACAGCTGCCCGGAGCAGTAGTGGAGTCCCCATCCCTGGGAGTGTTCAAAATACGTGTGGATGTGGCACCTGGGACATGGATTAGTGGTGAACATGGCAGTGCTGGGTTGAGGGTTGTACTCTTTGATTTTGGAGGACTTTTCCAACCTCAGTGACTCTGTGATTCCATGGTTCTGTGCTATCTGCTCTGAGTGCAGTGGTTTGAATTGGCTCTGTGTTTGCCCAAGTGCACGTGGGCCCTTCAGGGACCTAAACAGCTGCTTGGGTGACAGCAGCTGGGACACAGACATGTGGACATAGCCAGAAAAAAGCACAAGGGGGGCATCTGCCACTAAGAGCATTTCCACCCTGGCCCAAATGGTTTTTTGAGATTGTCTGGGTTTATCCCAAATTCCAAGGGTCTGTGACCAGGTTGTGTGGTCTTTACTCTTGAGGTATTTGAAAAGAGGGATCTCCTTCCTGTCCCTGAGGGCTGGGGGTGCAGCTCCCAGCTGGCTGTCAAGATGAACCAGGCAGAGAAGTGTCCAAACCTGCACAAAAAAAGATCAGGTTTTCTTCAGCCACCTCCACCAGAAAGTCCCCAGGTTCTTCCTGGCCTCAAGACTGAGCTCTCCAAGCAATAAATCCCAGTTGTGTGGTGGCAGGAGAAGCATCTTCTCCAACCAGCAGGGTGACTTCAAAATGCCTTGAACATTTGAGGTTCAGTGTAATTATGTGTTTATAAGCTCTTATGTACAAGTTCTGGGAGGTGAAGGCAACCCTTCCAGCTGGAGAACATAAACTTGAACCAACTGCCTGATCCCCTGACTTTGGCCACGTAGCGGTGAATTTATCGAAGAAAATTACAGCTGTGCCTAAACTGGCGTATTTTGGGGGTCTCCTTGCTCTAACCCCAAAGTCCGGAGTGCATGGCAGGAACAGATCCTGAAAGGAAAAGTGTGGTCCCCAGGCAGGACTGGTCAGAGGCACCTGTGAGTCAGGCACGGAACCCCTTTTTACAGCTGCTCACTCAGGAAAATGCTCCAGGTGCTCCCACCTCCAGTTATAGGATGTTTACAGAGAGCAAGAGGCTGATTCAAAGAAGGAATTCCCAGGAAATTATCATGGAATGGCTTTATCTTCCTGCTCAGATATATGGTTATCAGATAACTCTGTGCCCTGGGGAATCATCTGGCCCAAACTCACCACTTCCAGCACTGCCTTACTGCTGCTGAGGCCCAATGCTGATGTCCTGATGTGGAGCTGAAGGGAAATCCCAGGGTGGAGAGGGAGCACAAGGTGAAGGACACGGCTGAATCTCCCATTGCATTTCCATGGCCACTTCCTTGCCTTACCAGCGAGTTCTGTGCAGCTTTATGTGCGTGAGGCACTCGGGGCTGGGGAGATCTGGGTGAGGAGCAGTGCCCACCAAGTCTCCAGACTACGGAAAAGGAGCTCCTGTGGTTTCCTGCGCAGGCGCAGGGCTGGGAGCCGACCTGGCTGTTGCCTGTTCTCCATCCAGGGATGTTCTCCAGGTGCAGTCCCGCTCCTCTCCCGCTGACAATAGAAAGCAAATCTCATTATTTACACCACATCCACGGGAATCATCTTCCTGAGAAAATGCAAGAATTTTTAGCCACAAACCAAATCACCATAACAGGTTCTGGGTGCCTCAGGCAGGGCAATAAATTAGGTTTATTCCAAGGATCAGTGGCTGGAGGAGACCTGAGTGGCTCCGGGGCCTTTGTGGTCGAGCTTATCCAGTTTATCTCAGAGATGAGTCTTATCAAACAATCACAGAGATTAGGATATTTCTGACATTACCCACCAGTTTAGTGCATAAGTTAGGACAGGTAAGGCCTGATTTTGTACTTTGTTAGACATTCAGAGCTTCCCCTGGAAGTTAATTGGGGTGTAGGGTTTGCACTTCCTCATAACGGGACCTGGGATGCCACAATTATTGAGCACTTCTGAAAATGAAACTGAAATCACCCTAAACTCCTTTGGACTATCCAGAGGAGGTTAAGGGAATTCCTTTGTGGAGAGAGAATGATTCACTTCATTTGTCTTGTAGTGATGAACATGGCAATGAGTAAAATACTGTTAGGAGGGATCCAAATGTTGCAGTGCCAGAGACTGCTGGGAGAGCTCTCGGAAGGGCTGGGATAGGTAAATCCAAACTCTGGTTAAAGCACTGAGAAATAGGAAAAACGGCTGATGGGTTCCTCCTGATCCAAGATACTTGCGTCTTTAAAAAACATATCTGAGAGCCAGTCTCACTTATTCCTCCAGCATCCCAAAAATAATGACGGGGATCTATACATTTTCTGGAAAAGAAAGTATAGACACACAAAGTGATCTTTTAGAGATGAAATTGGAATTTGAAGAGTGCGATGAGGTTTTGTAGTGTTTGACTGTTTTAGATCCCCAGGTGTTAAACAGACTTTATCCATGGTGTCTGTTAGTGACTACTGATTGATTTTGGCAAGCCTTGCTCAGGCTGCTCGTGCTGATGGGGTTGGTGGGATTCAGTCATGGAGTGGACTGGTGAAAGGGTCAGGGATGGGTTCTGCCTTCAGAGAGGGAAATTGTATTTACTGAGAGTCTTCCATGGCCAGACATTCTGGGACATGTAGCACAAAATGTCCTCAGGTTCCTCTCATCCAACAGCTTGAGGCCACCAAGTTGATCAGAGGAAAGGAACCCCTCG
>VZRR01010579.1:20629-46589 GCA_013398015.1 Oreocharis arfaki | reverse complement strand
GGCTTGGAGCACCCTGGGCTAGTGGAAGGTGTCCCTGCCCATGGCAGGGAGTGGAACAAGATGAGCTTTGAGGTCCCTTCCAACCCAAACCATTCTGGGATTCTGTGATTCCATGACCCCAGACTCTGACCCTTTCTGCTCCTCTGCTTTGGGTTTTATGGCACTTGGTCTTTTGTGCTGCAAAGCTTAGGGTGGCTTGGGGGTCTGTGGTCTGAGGGCTGGATTTCCCAACAGTGACAAGGGCTCCCCTTGCTGCCTGTATTCCCTGTGTTTCTGTTGAGATTTATAACACTGTCACTTTTCCATAACTAAACTTGTTGTTAAAAAAAGAGCTCTGTGCTCTGAAAGGGCCCTGCTGGGAATCCTTTCTCCTGGGAATCCTTTCTCCTGGGAATGCTTTCTCGTGCTGACCATGCCTTTTCCATTTGCAGGTTCCATGTACGATGGTGTAGCTGATGGTTACGGCTATGGGACATCTCGGGGCAGCTACTACACCAAAACCCAGACAGGGAACAGCAACTGGGGATACCCGGTAAGACACTCCTTTATCTGGGAATTGTGGCATGGTCTGAGGTGACCTGGACATGGAGAACCTCTCACAGTCATGTAGGGAGGTCACAGTGCTTCAGAAACTCTCCCGAGAAGGATCCTGGCTCTCCTAGAAAGGGATTCAGTGCGGTGGAGGAGGATCGAGGGCCCCACAGCTGTTTTATGTGGGGATTTTGGAGTGGAGAAGATTTAGTTTGGATTTGTGGGTTGATATCCAATGGCACAAGTGTTTGGAAGCTGCCTGAAGCATCAGGGTTGGGTTCAGACTATCACAGCTCAGTTCAAGCCTGGAGCACATCCAGTGCTCACCTGGAGGAGTTCCCATCTTTGTTCCTGTGCACCAAGACATGGCTGAGAATGACACGAATGTGGCTGGGGAATGTGGATCAGGGATTTGCATTAGAACTGTGCTGCTGTTCCCAACCTCAGTGCTACTGCAGACCCTTCCCAGATATTCTCCGTGCTTGCAAAAAAGGGGGTCCAGTTCTTCCACAGTGATTTCCAAAGAAATTATTGCAGATTTCCAGAAAAAGCACAGGTGAGATGGTAGCTGTCTTTGTGCAGTGTGAGTCTGGACATCCCATGGAGCTCCTGGTGCTTGGTGACAGACCCCTGGTGCACAGTGAATCACTCCAAACCACCCCACAGTCCACTGGGACTGTGTACTCGTGCTGCCCCTCCACTTCAGGCTTGTGTTCTGCTCTTCCCCGCTTTCCGTCAGCTCTAAAGTAGAAAGGAGCAATTCACAGATCTGGGATTTGAGTATGAGAAAAGCAAAGGGCTCCTTTCAACAGCCCTGGGACTGCAAAGCAGCTCCATGTCAGCCATCAAAGGCTTGAACCAGGAAAGATTTTGGTGGCTCCAAGCACACAGACAGGGCTGCAGCTTTTCCTGATGGTTGCCAGATCGTCTGCCTGCACCAGCATTCCTCAGCTTCAGAAGGATTTATCTGAGTCTTTCCTAATGGCCTTGTAGCACGATGGCTTCAAGGCAGTGGTGTCACTTGCTGGGTTTGCATCGCTGGGTGTTCAGTAGGAAAGCTGGGAGCACTGGAGTGTCTTTGAAATGTTTAATTCCAGCCTGTCTGTTGGCCCATTTCAGTGTCCTTTGCTGTGCTGGTTAAATCCCAGCTGGGGGGGCTTCTGTCACCAGAAGGGAAAAGCAAGTCCAGAGGAGGCACCAGGTTGGTCAGGGGGATGGAGAGTTCTGCTGTGAGGAAGGACTGGGAGAGTTAGGATTGTTCAGCCTGGAGAGGAGAAGCTTTGGGGTGACCTAACTGTGGCTTTGCAGTGCCTGAAGGGGCTCCAGGAAAGATGAAGAGATATTATTTTCAAGGGATGGAGTGACAGGAGAAGGGAGAATGGCTTCCCACTGCCAGAGGGCAGGGATAGATGGGAAATTCTTCCCCGTGAGGGATGAAAGAAAGCCTTCTCTGTGAGGGTGGGGAGGCCCTGGCACAGGGTGCCCAGAGCAGCTGTGGCTGCCCCTGGATCCCTGGCAGTGTCCAAGGCCAGGCTGGATGGGGCTTGGAGCACCCTGGGACAGTGGGAGGTGTCCCTGCCATGGCAGGGGGTGCGAGTGGATGAGCTTTAAGGTCCCTTCCAACACAAACCATTTCACAAACCATCCAATCACATGGGATTCTGTGATGGGTCAGGGTGCAGGTCCATCCATCCAGGTGTCCTGTCTCCATCCCTAAGACAGTGGTGGAGCTCTGCAGAGGGCCCAGCCATGGTAACCAGGCAGGGTTTTCGTGGCCACCAGAAAAGTGCAACTGAGGCAGCTCCCGAGGCAGAAGTGGAGCATCTGAGCTTCACAAGTCAAACGATTGGGATGTTTTGTTTTGATGATATATTCCTGTTTGCCTTTTTTGATTCCTGAATGGAGTTTGTTGTGCTTTGTCCAAGCAAAATTGCTGTGTTTCAGCCATTCCAAGGGTTTGTAGACGAGTTTTTTTGTTAAAAAGGGAGGAAGCCAAGGCCCAGTTCTGCTCATGCTTGCAAGGTGCTACTGCAGCTCTTGTTGCTGGTGTGAGGGTTATTGCTTCCTCTTGTTAATTCCTGATCTTGTTCCCAATCATTGTGGCAGCTGGACAAATGCTGGGTAGATGGGAGTGCCACTGGCTGCTGGGGGTTTCAGTCAGCAGTGTTGGTGTTCTGGGGAACAGCTGGAAGGTGGATGAAGGTGATGAAGGTGATGAAGGTGGTGATGAAGATGATGAAGGTCAGGACCTCCATTAGGGACCAGAGTCCTGTGGACAAAACAGTTCAGTTCCTTCTGACTCAGCAGGGATTTAGGCAGCTCTGTCTGTTCTCCAAGAGGCTCCTCTGCACTTACTGAGGAGGGAAGGTCTTTCTCAAAATTTAAGTGTCATGCAAGCCTTTAATTCTAAATATTTTTGGCAAAGGTCTTCAGGATCTGGCTTACTTTAGCAAAAAGGACTGGGACCTCTGAAGGATTCACAGTAAAATTTGTCTTACCCAACTGAGTCTATCTGAGAATCAGCCATTTAGTCCTGACAAGTTGTCAGACTCCTCCCCTGGCCAACAAAGACAGAGGTAGGGGAGGTGATTCATCTCCTCTATCTGGGAGATCTGTCGGGTCAGGATGAATCAGCCCCCCTGGATCCCTATCTCCTGCCACTGGAGCTGGATGGAGCAGGGAGATGACTGCACTCAGGGGCGAGCAGGCCCAGGTGCCACTGGCACTTTGGAACACATAACCTCAAGCCTAAATGTGCTTAACAAGCTCAACAGACACCAGACTCCCCAGCCACACTGAGCAGCCTCCTCCGTTCTGCTTCTTCCAGACAGTATTAAAGGTTCCACACATCCACCACCAGCCTCCAGCCTGGGATCACTTCAGCTTTTGTCTACAGACCTGTTTGAAGTCTGTGTGGGTTCCAGGCTTCCTAAAAAATGTTTCCTGTTTGTAATTCCTGGGTTGTAAGGCAAGAAACCAAAGATAAAGCAAATCCGTTTTTGAAGGCAGAACTGCTGGACTTATTTCCAGCTGGAGCTGGAGCTGTGAATGTGTCTGAAAAGTGGCAAAGTCCTTTGAGGCGCACAGGCAAGCTCAGGTACTTCAGGGAAGTGACCCAATGTAATATTGAGGGGCATGACTGACTCCCAATCCCCTGGGAGTTGAAAAGGTGCAGCAGGGAATCCCTGTCCAGGGTGTTGCTCCACAGCACCTGCACCTGAGACACTGCTCTTGAAGTGTCCTAAGCTAAGGCACTGCCTTGGATGGTGACACTAAAGGTCTCCTGTCCCACCTGCAGCTCTTAAAAGCTGCTGTCCCTGACTTCCTCTTTTTGTCTTGTTTTATCTCTTCCTGGAAATGTCAAACATCTCACTTCTGTGTTTTCTTCTTTGTGAGACTGATGTTCAAATATTAGAGCAAGAGAAATGATGGATCTGGAGGAAGAGCTGTTTCTGGATCAGTCAGTTTGGAACAGGCTGCCCAGGGCAGTGGTGGAGTCCTTATCCCTGGAAGTGTTTAAAAACTTGTGGATGTGGCTCTTGAGGACATGATTTAGGGTGAATGTGGCAGTGTTGGGTTAATGGTTGGACTCTTTGACCTTAGAGGGCTTTTCTAATTTAATGATTCCATGATTCTTTGTTTCTAACACTTTGGATTAAACCCTTTGATTCACCCATTACTAGAGATTATTTTCTATTAATTCCCCTTGTGGGGAATTTGCACCCTCCCTGTCCCCAGGGAGCACCTTCTCACTGCCAGTGCAAGGAACACCGAGCCAGTGGGGCCACTCCAGAAACTTGGAGGCACTTGGAGGGTTTGCTCTTGGCCGCAGCATTTCCTTGGCTCGCGTGTCAGGGGCTGGCTCGGCCCTCCGGGGTGTTCAGCCTTCGGGAATTCCTTTGCTCAGATACCACACTGGGATGCAGTAAGGGGAGGATCTGTGACTGCAAACCCCTCTGAGTCAGGGTGACACCTCAACCCAGCTGCTGTGGAGCCTTAGAGACACTTGTCACCCTACTGCCACTGTGAGCTCTGAGTGGCCAGCAGTTCCCAAAGCCCTCCAGCCTCAGCAACTGTGTCCTGGTGTGAGCAACACCTCAGGTCCCACAGGAGGGTCAGTGGTGACCACGATTTACACAGACAAACCCAGGGGAGGGTTAAGGAAGCTGGGCTGGGCACCTAGAGCAGTGCAGTCATGGCAGAAGCCTCAGCATGAGCTGCGCCCTTGTCTCTGACAGCTCAGTTCCATCCCAAAAATGGGGTCTCTCCAGCAGTGTTGCAAAGCCACAGTTGGGTGGTCTGTGGGTTGCAGGGACTATGGTGCTCACCCTGACAGTGGGCACGGCTTTGGAGAGGCACAACCAAATCCCAAACACACGGAGGGCAGCGTGCGGGGTGCCACCAGCAGAGACCTCTGAGGTTCAGTTCCCACCCTGCTCTTGCCTGGGTCTGCTGGGTTGGCAGGTCCGTCACTGGCAGGGAGTCGGGGCATTCCCAGGTCCCACAGCATGACCAAGATGAGGTGGGACCAGGACAAGGTGCAGAACCCACCTCGCTCTTCATGCTGCTGCTTCCACAAGAAGGAAACCCCCCACATGACATGGGTGTGTCCACAGCACATCCCCCCAGCACTGCCCCCAGCAAAGGCAAACAAACCCTGGGTGTGCTGAGGAGGGAATCTCAGATGTGTCCTGTCTCCAGCAGATCCTCATCCCCACAGAGCTGAGCTGGGGCTTTCAAAGAATCAACCATTGAGGTTGGAAAAGGCCTCTGAGATCATCGAGTCCAACCTTTGACCCATCACCACCGAGTGCCAGGTCCAGTCATTTCCTGAACACCTCCAGGGACAGGGACTCCACCACTGCCCTGGGCAGACCATTCCAGTGTATAACAGCCTTTTCCATGAAGAAATTCCTCCTGATGTCCCACCTGAGCCTCCCCTGGCCCAACCTGAGGCCGTTCCCTCTCCTCCTGTCCCTGTTCCCTGGGAGCAGAGCCCCCTCCCCCCCGGCTGCCCCCTCCTGTCAGGGAGTTGTGCAGAGCCACAAGGTCCCCCCTGAGCCTCCTTTTCTCCAGGCTGAGCCCCCCAGCTGCTCCTGGTGCTCCAGACCCTTCCCCAGCTCCGTGCCCTGCTCTGGACACGCTCCAGCCCCTCAGTGTCTCTCTCAGGAGGTGGGAAGGAGGTGTTACTTTAACAACGCCCCTGGGAGCAGCCGTGCTCCCAGACCAAGGAATATTTGGCTGGGCTGGTGGTGCTGGATTAAAGCAGTTACTTGCAGTAATTACATCCGTTATGGCACTAATGAGAAACACAGACCGGTGATCCCTCTGCACCAAAGACTGTAGGAAAACTTTTAACCAAAAATCCTCAGTGGGAGGAAGTGCCAGAACTTTCTCTCCCCAGAGCGTTACCTGAACAAGAGGTGATCGCTGCTGTCCCTGCCTGCCTTTGCCCCTTTGGGCAAAACCTCTCATTGTCAGGAGCTTTGTTCCTTAAGGATTTCAGGTCAAAATTTGTCATTTGTTGTGATGACCCATCCAAGTTTAAAAGAACCCCAAAAGAGAGTGTTTTGGATAATCTTTCCAAAGAAAACAAAGGTTTAGAGTAACTGCACATCATTGCTTGGTCAGAGCCTGGTGTCCCTGGGAGGCTTTAGGCTTTGGAACAGCAAGTTGGACATTGCCTTCCTTGGCCAGAACAAATGGAACCAGCAAGACCTAAATCTCAGCAGAATGAAAAAAAAACAGATGAAAGATCACAGGGAAAGGCTGCTCCTGGGAGAGGTGGGAAGGAGCATTTCAGAAATAGATAAACAATGTATTTGCTGGTTTTGCAATTTTTCTCCCTGCCATGGAGGGAGCAGCAGTTGGAGGGTTTCGCAAGGAGCGTGAGGAGCTCTCCCCACCCAGCACTCAGGGTGGGACCTGCTCAGGTTGCATCTCCTGTGCTTTGCCCTCCAGCCTGGGAGAAACCTGCTCCTGACGTGTTTATACGGAGCCCTCACTTCTCTGTCTGCTGCTCTAGAAACAAACAAATTGCAAGGGAAAAAAATCCAGGCAGGTAATGAACTGATGGCGTCCTCAGATGCAGAATCAGAACCACCCAGTTCTCTGGGAGGGCTCTGACGTGGGAAGGCAGAGCTGGATCCAGGCGCCATTCCTGGGCTGGTGCACCTTGCTCCGTGCTTCTGCTTCTCTGGAAAGTAGGGGCAGGACAGGGACTTTTCTTGCCAAGCAAAAGGAAGAAAAAACCAGAAAAGGACTCATGGCTGATGGCTGGGAAAATGCCATTTTGACTTTCTCTTTAGAAACAGTTTTATTCCAGCTGAAATAAGAGGTTAAAGATGTTTGTTTACCTGTCTCGCGTGTTGGATATTCCACTTGTTATTCTTAGAACATATTGCAGGCTGATAACTGGAGATCCACAAATGCTCATTAATTTAAAGGCAGGTCTGTGCTGTTGCCAGGGAGGGAAGCAGCACAGACCCCTGGGCCTGACAGCGCACCGGTGCCACCAGTGCTCATCTCTGACAGGAGAACCAGTACCAGCAGTGCCCATCTCCAGTGCCTTTCCTCCCTCCTTGACTTCCCTGTCTGACTATGAATGAACAGCTCCCAGGGCCTGGCCTCATACAGCCAGACTCATTGCACAGTGGGGAGGGGAAGTTCAGGCTAAAATTCAGGATGTCAGGTGGCCTGGCTGCACCTGAGCATCGTCCTGCATCCTAAAGCCACAGGGGACTGCCAGGGCCTGATGGAATGGCTGGAATTGGAATCATAGGAACACAGAAGGGTTTAAGTTGGAAGGGACTGAGGCTCATCTTGTTCCACCCCCTGCCATGGGCAGGGACACCTTCCACTATCCCAGGCTGCTCCAAGCCCCATCCAGCCTGGCCTTGGGCACTTCCAGGGATGAGGCAGCCACAGCTGCTCTGGGCACCCTGCGCCAGGGCCTCCCCACCCTCAAAGGGAAGAATTTCTTCCCAGTATCCCATTTACCCTTGCTCTCTGGCAGTTTGAGTTCCCCTTGTCTTGTCACTCCAGTTCCTGATGAAGGTTCCCTCTCTGTCTTCCCCGTAACCCCTTCAGATCGTGGAAGGTGCTGTGAGGTCTCCACAAAACCTCCTCTTCTCCAGGCTGAGCATTCCTGGCTCTCCCAGCCTGTCTCCACTGGGGAGGTGCTCCAACCCCCTTATCAGCTTGGTGGCTTCCTCTGGACTTGTTCCAGCAGTTCCACATCCTCCTTACGTTTGGAGCACCAGAACTGTGCAGAGTATTCCAGGCGGGGTGTCACAAGAGCAGAGTAGATGGGAGAATCCCCTCCGTCCCTGCAGCCTGCGCTGGGGGATGAGCCCAGGACACGGACGGTTTTGTGGGCTGCCAGTGCACATCGCCAAGGAGTTGTGTGCTGGAAGGAGACACCTTCCAAGCTGCCCCGACTTCTTGGGTCCTGCAGGGAGAAGCCTCAGTGACAGCCTGAGCCCTTCAAAACACTTCCCAGATCCTGCAGTGCAGATGGAATCACTGCCTTCTGTCTCCACTGCACTTTGAGGGACTTCCCGGTCTTCCCCACCATTTGCCCAGACTCCTGAAGGGCAGAGGTGTGGATGGCACACCATGCACACACCCATAGGCAGTGGGCAGATGCGGTTCGGGGCGTTAGGAAATCTGGGCACTGATGAGGTCTGAAGGCCAGAGATTGATTCTTTCCTTTCACTGCTGCTCTTCTGCACAGGGAGAGCTCCCTGCACATGGAGTAGCATCAGCAGAAGTTGGGAGATGTTGTCAGGTGGCTCTTTAAACCACAGACTGTGTGACAGCATCACCTTCACCCTCAGAGATGGCATCTCTCCAGACAGAGAGCGCTTCCCTTCTTCCTTGCTGGGCATCCTGTCTCACTGATGGCTGCAGGGAGTTCCATTCCCTTGGCCACATTTGCTCCAGTGCTAGAAGTGACCATCCCTGACTTAGCTGGGTCAGCACCCGACACAAGGATTTAGGTTTTAGTGTGGGGAAGCTGCTCTAAGGCACAGAGAGGGCGCTTTGCCAGGAACAGGAAGGGATCAGGTCAGCCCCGGCCGTGCAGGGATTCATAGAGTCTTTGGCAAGGTCTGAGATCCTCCGGAGCTGGCAGGAGAATCCTCATCGATCTGGAGCCTTTGGATCCAGCTCCTGCTGCAAAAAGGAATTCTGAGATACCAATTAGGTCCGTGCCACTTGAAAGAGATTAAAATGGGCTCAGCCAAGCATCTGGTAGAATCAGCAATAAAAGTCGTGGACTGCCTTTGGTAATGAGCTTCACATCACACGGGAACGATTTTCCCATGAGTTTGCAAAAGGCTCCCCCGCCCTGCCGGGACCTGCTCGGACTTGCAGCCCAGGGCTCCTGTGTTGCAGAAAGGTGTCTTTGCAAACAGCTTCACCCATCTCAGGGCTGCCAAGGAGGAGGACAATGCTACAGCCACTCTCAAACCCAGCAGGAAATCTAGAACTAATGATGCTGTCTCAGTAAACAGAGACACACTCCCCCCTCCCCTGCGTGAGTGCACCGCAGAGCAAACCTCAGCTTTAGATAAATGACAAGTTCCTCTTCCAAGCTTCCCTGAGTTGGTTTCAGCAGATGCCCAGGGGCTCCACAGCTCTGCCAAGCTTCTGACAGCCCTACAGAATAATCCCAGCTTAAACTGACTCATAAAGAAAACCAGCAGGGCTCACATCTAACAAGCTGCTCTCTGTCCTGCAGCCGCTGCCAGCGGCTCCACTGAGCACAAAGTCCACCCTGCACCTTCCCACTGCAGCCCTGTCCATCCCTCACTGTCCCCAGGGTTTCTGAACTCAGGAAAATGAATTGAAATGAGGATGATACCACCTCAGAAGGATATATGCGGTAAATTATGACATTGTGGAAGGTCACTATGCTGTTGCTGCATGTGTGCTGCATTCCAAGCAAACCTGGGATGGAGAGAGCCTGTGTATGTGGCCATCCTGGATTTTATCCTGGGCAGCACAGGGCTTGTCCCACTGCCAGAGAGCCCCTGAGACTCCTCACATTCCACTCTGATGTGCCTCACCCTGGCTCTTCTTTTCACCTGCAACCTGTCCTTCCAAACCCCGGGAGCTCTGCAGGAAGCTCCGAACCTGCCCCTGCCCCACTCAGCACCAGGTTTGTTCTGTGTCCTCTGGAGAAGACACAGAGACAATTTGCTCCCCTTTTGTCCCCTTGTAGCAATTCAATGTTTAGATGCACACCTGAAAGTCTGAAAACTACTCAAGTAACAGTGAGCTGAGCATCAGCAGAGCTGGACTGAAGGGTTTAGTCCCACCCAGGTGCTGCCAGGAAGCCCCTTGGGAAGGGTTTCAGCTGTTAGCTCTGCAGCTCTCTGGGACACAGCCGAGAGGACTCCCTGTATTCCTGAAGATCAGTTTGTTAATGGAAATATTTAGCTTAATTAATTAACATAATGACAATTCTGCAGAGTGTTTGAGGCAGGAATGATGCTGAGTGTGCTGGGGCTGGGATGGATCTAGGGCAGAGCCGAGGGACTCGGGGTGAGCCGGCAGAGGATTGCCATTTCTCTGTCACGGAGTGTTTCTAGGTTAGGAAATATGGATATTTTTTTAGTGACATGAACTATTACACCAGGCACAGGCTTTTCACACTTCCAAGGAAATGATTAGGAGCCAGTGTTGACTTTTCTCTCCCAGCCAAAGGGACCCTTGGGTCGCCTTTGCAGAAAGCGGCACCTGAAGTGCCAGTGCTTAGAGGTGAATGAGAAAAAAACCACTTTGATTCAACAGGAGACCATGGATGAGCTTTCCCAGGATAACCAAAGGAAGTTTTATTCCTTAGTTCTTTTTATCCCTGTTTGCTGTATGTCTTGGAGATCTCCTTGCCAGACTGCTGAGGGGGTGCAGAGCACAAGTTCAGCATCACAGGTCAAACAGCACTAAAACAGTTAAATTTATTTTCCTTTCTGAAGTACACACCTGAGTGAGTTGTGTCTCATTTGGACATAACCCTGAAGGCTCCCACAAGCCAGCCCTGACATCCCAAAGGTTTAACATTGCAGAAGAAGATTGAATTCAATTCTGGTGTGGCAAACTTGATGCAAATCTGGAGGACTTCTGGTGAAGTGGTGAAGGCATTTTGAACTGACAGCAGGGCAGCTAGAGCCATCTTTTTGTTTTGCTAATTGTAGATGGTTTATTTTACCGTCTTTTATCTTTTCTTTTTTACTTCCCGTCTTAGTCATCTCAGTTTTTATTGCACATTCCCCATTGTTCCCAGAGCATCCCATTATCTGAGCAGATACTACACGCCTTGTAGCTCATAAGCAGATATTGTCTCCACTTGTTTCTTGGCACAGTTTGATTTAAGAATCCCTTCTTACTCATTTTTCAATCCACTTCTAACTCATTTTTCACTCCATTTCCTCCCTTTCTAAGGAACTAACAGATGAGAGGGGAAGAAAAGAGCATAAGGAAATTAAAAATAAGTGCAGGCACTGCTGGCAGGTCAGAATGGGGCATCAAGCTCCGTGATGGTGAGACATCTGCAGTGAGGTCCTGTAGTTACAGGGTGGGTTAGACCCCCTGTGTTGGTCACGTTTGAGCTTTCTTCTTTTTTGAGTTCTTTAAAGCTCCTGGATCCCACATCCTGATCCCTCAGTGTCCCTTATACCCAGGTGGGGTTTGGCTCCTTTGTAAGGGCTGCAGGTTGGATAACCTCCCATAAATTTTGGGCAGGAAAGTGCCTGAGAGGCCCAGAAAAGCGGTAACAGGCAGCCAGGGTGGGCCCGGCGGTGCCGAGCCGCAGCTCAGCCCTGACCCGCTGTGTTTGGTGTTCGCAGCTGTACAACGGGACGCTGAAGCGGGACGCGGAGAGCCGGCGCTACAGCTCCTACAGCCAGATGGAGGGCTGGGCCAGCCGGGCGCACGGCAAGGCCCTGTGCAGCCCCCGCGCCGGCAGCGACTACTGCTTCGTGCAGAACATCAAGAGCAGCCGCAGCGAGCCCGACCTCTACTGCGAGCCGCCCCGCGGCACCCTGCGCAAGGCCCACGGCGGCGGCCGGGCCGAGCACAAGGCCACCCTCAACCGCCAGAGCATCTACAGCAGCTGCAGCACCCAGCAGGGAACCAGCAGGACCAGCAAAAAAATGCCGGCGCGGGCCCTGTCCTGCCCCTCGAGCAACAAGCCCGACGTGGTCTATGCCCAGCCCATGATGAGCTGCAAGCAAGACGGGGTCTATGGACAGGCCCAGTCCAGCTCCAAGTAAGTGCTCTGACCCTGAGGGAGCGTGGGCAGTGCTGGGGAGCTCTGTCCACCGGAGCCAGGCAGCCCTTACAGCCACTGGAGAGCCCTTACCAGTGCATCCTGCAGCAAAGTGGGTCAGATGAGTCACTCTTAAGGGCTTTATTTTGTTTCCTGGGCTGTGGAGGGGAGCTGATAGGACTGACTCGGTGCAGATATCTCTGCTGTAGCTCTGTGATGTTGGGCAACACAGTCCCTCAGTGTCTGGGGTGGCATCAGCCCACAATGATGTGAGGGTGGGGAGGTGAAGAGCAGAAGGCCTGGTGTACAGTCAGGGTGTCTCTCCTGGCTGTCCTGCTGCTTCAATCTGGCAGAAAACATACCCCAAAAAACCCCTGTCTTGGAAGGAGTCAGTTCCTGAGGGTCTGACTCAGAGCAGAGCTGAGAGCCTACTGAGCAGTGGTGTTGCTTTCTCTTCTCTCTACCCAGCCCCTTCTTCATTTGCCCAAAAGGTCTGATTTGGGTTCCAGAAAAAAACGGACTCATAAATTGAAATAAATATCCTAATTGGAATAATCTGACTATTCAGGAAAGAGGAGCCAGTGGAAGCTGTTCAATTCCTTCCTGTCCAAAGCATCCAGTCCTACTTGGGGTAGGAATATATAAGGGTGGAGGATGGTCCATCATGTTTGAGCCATCAGATCCCTTCTTGTAGATGTAGCACAGGGCGCGTGAAACAGCAGCGAGCTCAGAGCCTCCCCAGGATGTGCCTGTGAATGCAGCAGAGCTCCCGCTGGCAATCACCTTGTTTGGGTGGTGTTACAGGGGTGAGGACTGAAAGCTGCCCCGACACCCTGTGCTACCTCCAGCTCTGGAGCACTAACCATGTTCTGCTGCAGTCTTGGGAGAGACTTGGTCTGCACATATCACAGTCTTGGAAGACCATGGTTTGCATGTTTTGAACTGCAAAACATTGCAGGGAAAGCTGGAGAAGGAGGGGCTGCAGCTTCCACAAGAGTCCCCAGGGCTGCTGCACTTCCCGTGCTGCATCACCATCATGCAGGACTTGCTCTGCACCAGCCCAGAAGCTCTCACAACTCCCTGACAGAGGGGGAATTTTGTCACACAAACCCTAAAAGCTCCCAAACTCATTCCTGGTGGTCTATGGTCCCAAGGAGAAATTTCACACTGCAGGATAAGTGTGAGGCTGCTTACCAGGGCTCATAGACTTTGTCACAACTCTCACCAAAGGCCTGAAACTGTTGAGCTGTTGCCCCGAGGAATGATGGAGATATTGAGAAAATCCCCTTCCCTGTCAGCAGCATGAGCCAAACCATGGCCTTTTCCACATCTGAATGTCCCAGGTTACTCTGGCTAAGCCTCCCTCCTTTAGGATTGAGTAGGAGGGTGTGCCCCAGAGCATGGATGCAGAGAAATGTCACTGCCCCATTAGAATGTTATCATGAACCCTTGGTTGCCCATGCGCCCAGTTACTCCATGTTTGGCACACGCCAAATTAGCCCTGGCCAGCCCAGAGCACTGGTGGTGCTGCTGTCAGCAGCTCTGTAAATCCTCTGGAACAGGAAGCAGAGACGTTACACAAACTGGAAGTGACTTGTTTTAGGGAATTTCTGACTGGAGAGCAGAAAAGTGTAGTGGGAGGGATGGCAGAATGCCTGAACCCGGGGCTGCAGCTGCCTTCTCCTAGGGAGGACACAGCTTTGGAGTTATTAGTCCTGGCAGGCTCTGGCCAAAGCCACGGTCAGGGGCTTGGTTATGGCTTTGGGGAGGTCACTTAGAGAATGATGACATTTTCTGAGACAAGAACTGCTGTTCTGAGAGGGATCCTCTCCAGCTCTGGCTGCCCTTGGTTAGGGAGTGGCTCCATTTACACACTCCTGGCTTGGGGCATGGCTCATCTGGCAGAACTGGTTTTGCTGTGGAAATGTCGGGCTTCAAGTCGGCCTCCAAGCTGGGCTTTGAGTCGTGGGCTCAGCTGGGGCTGTGTCCCCTGGGTGAATCTGATGTGGCTGTGGCACAGCCCCTGCTCTGCCTGCAGCTCTGCAGAGCTGGGCTGGTGCAGGGGGCACTGGTACAGGAGTTCTGCTCAAAGGGGAGGAGGTTGACAGCAGCTGTCCTTAAGGCTTTGGAGACATACAAAGGAGATGTCCTCTTCGGAAGAATGAGTCTCTTGGATGACTCTTAGCCCTCAGAAGTGTCTTGGACACTTCAATGGAGCAGGCCTTGCTCTCAGTGTGCTTTTGTTAGGGAGGTGTCTTGGAGGGCTTCAGAGGTGGGTCTGGACCAAGACTGGGCTCTCCTTGCTGTGTAGGGCTGTTGTGTCTGGAGGATTCTCCACCTGGAGATCCCAATCTTCACTTGGCTCTCCCGATGTTGGGTAAGGAGAGCTTTGCTTGTAGGTACCCCATTATTAACCTCCACATGCAGGGACAGGGCTCAGCTGGGTCACAGATGCTACCAGTTCCCAGTCTGGGGCTCTGTCCTTCCATTCTGGTCATTCTCCAGGTGGAGTTTGTGCCTTTGTGACATGGAGAATTCTGTGTTCAGTTTTTGTGCTGCAGGTCTCCTATTTAGGGATGTGCTGGATGTCTTGTATGCAGGTTTGCAAACAGCCTGCAAGAGCCAGGGGAGGGCTGGATGCTTTCCATGCTTGCTGAGGTGATCCATGGGGTGATCTGAGGTGATCCATGGGGTGATTTCCATTGCTGTGAGAGGGATTGCAGTGGGATCTGTGATCCACGGGGGTCTGTCTGTGATACAAAACTCCATAATGCCCATGGACAGTGTCAGTACTGGCTCAGGAGTGGTGCTTCTCAGGCATCCTCTGCTGTGGATCTGATCTCCCTGGATGGTGTGAGAGGGAAAATGGGTCACTGGGTGTTTTCAGGTGGTGAAAGTGGTGTGCAAGTATCAAAATTCTGGGTATGCAAGAACTGTCAAACTGTCTGTGCTGAGCAGTCCCTCTGCATTTGGTGACTAAGTTATTTAATTTTGCCGCTCTTCTTGATCATGTATGTGACTGCTGCCATTTATTGAACTGGCTTTGGCTGTGGGAGACAGGGAAGAGCTGCCTCTGATGTCTGATTTCCCTCAGAGTCCTCCCTCTTACAGCAGCAGCTCTGACCAAAGCCACCTTCCTCCAGCTGCCTGATGAGAGGTGTAACACTGAACTGTTTTTCAGGAAAAGCCATTCTATGATTCCGTGATAAACTAAATCATGACACAGGGGTTTACTCACCTCATGCTGTTGGTTCTGGTGATGAAATCTGAGTTCTGCACTGTTCGCCAGATCAGGAGGTTGAACACTGTTGAAAACTCCTCGTACAGTTTATTCTCCTCCACCAGCCCTGTTGTCATGATCCTGCCTCAGTGAGCAGGGGGGGACCTTCTCATGTCCCTTCCATTTCTTCCATGAAGAATTTCTTCACAGAAAGGGTTGTTAAACATTGGAAAAGACTGCCCAGGGAGGTTTGGAGTCCCCATCCCTGGAGGTGCCCAAGGAACACCTGGAGGTGGCACTGAGTGCTCTCGGCTGGGTGGCAAGGGGAGGATCGGCCACAGGTGGACCCGATGGTCTCAGAGATCTTTTCCAACCTCATTGATTCTGGGATTCCAGACATGCTTCTCTATAATCACTCAGGGACTTGAGCCTTGGTAATCATTATGTCATATCTGGATTAACATTTCCAGGCTCAGCACCTCTGGCCTGGGCTCAGACACTCAGGGTTGTTCCAGTGGCTCCTGCCCAAGGCTGCTCTCAATGAGCAGCACTCATGTTTTGCCAAAATGCAGCTCTCTGGAGTCTGGTAGAGCTGGAGGAATGTTCTTGGTGTCCAGTACTCCCTCTTCTCCACAGAACCCTTCTCCTTCCTGATCTCTTGTGACATCCCTCAGAGCTGAAGCATTTCACCTTGGAAGCTGCAGCACCAGTGATTTCAGCAGCTGGTGGAGACCACCCATATTTGCCCACTTTTAACCATTTCCTCTGCTTGCAGCAAGCTCCAGGTGACAGGGTAGCACCCTGAGCAGGCAGCCTTTGGCTAAATTACACGTTGCAATGTTATTGATGTTATTGGTGTTATTTATGCCCACTCAGGATAAAAGTTTCTCCATCCTGCTTGGTCATCAGGGAGTGATAATGAGAAGCAGTAACAAACAATGGGATGTTTAATTCTCCTGGGAAATTTGGAGTCTTTGTGCCCCTCCAGCTGGAACCTGAGGTATAAGAAAGCTGTGTCCACCAAGGACTGACATTGTATTAGTTCTGCTTTGTGCTTCAGGTGCCACATGGGACAGACAGGGCTGGACAAGGTGGTGGCTGTGGTGTCTGTGGCCCTGCAGTAGCCTGAGCTGGTTACACCACTTCAGGAGATGCCTCTCTCTGAGCTGAGGTGCCCAGTGGCCACCAGGGCTGAATTCGGAGACAGGTCCCTGAGTTACCCCCTAACAAAGCCAACACCTCTTGCTGATGTCAGGGAACCCCAGATGGCTGAGCTGGAGCCATGGCTGAGAGCCCAGACTCATCCCACCCCTGGAGAAGGATTGGGGCTGTTCTCCTTTGGGAGCATGGAATGGGGAGCTGGGTGTCTGCAGACAGTCCCTGGCTGAGGGTTTGCTGATCTGGATCAGGAGCTTTTAATGGCCACCTGCAAACCCACACTTACCTTTGGCCGTGTTGGGAGATGTGGGTGCTCTTCCCTTTGGAGTTCTCTGTGTGTGGAGAAGGAGACTGAAACACCTCATTAGAGACAACGTGGAAGCGAGTGTCTCTCCAGGCACCTGGGAATCCGTAACCTCTCGGAGTTGCTCTCATAGAGCTCTTGGATGCCTCAGCTGGCAGCTGTGGAGGGGGCAGTAAAGATTGGGGTGACCCTTTGGGATTTCTTAGTGCCACGTGTGGCTCTGGTGGCACCACCCTGGCCCCGGCTGAGCTGCAGCAGTCGCTGTGCTGTGGCTGAAGCTCAGGGACGGAGTGTCCCCGACAGCCATTCCCTCCTGAGCTCAGCTCCCTGCAAGTACTGCAGACAGAGAGAGCACAGGAGTTATTGAAATGGTCAGGAAAGGTACTGAGGGTGTTTTCTGATCTATCTCTTGTCTCTTGGGATAATTAAAGGTGATCAATATCAAAACATTAAATCTTCAGGGCTCAGCCATGCAGTGAAAGCAGAACCGAGTACCATGAAAGGCACCTTCATTTTGGTTTGTTTTTATTTGGTACAAAATGCTGGGATGTGCTGAACACTGTTTTGAGAGTCTCTACTCTGATTTTATTAATGAACAATGGAATTTGTTAAGAGTTTTCTCACTTCTTCCTGTCTTGGGACTTGTAGCCCTAACAAGCAGGATGGAAACTTAGATGGGCATTAACACAAAACAGTCTGCTCGTGAAACGTGAGGGAATTTGCCTTTCTCTGATACTGATCCTCTTCAGTATTTGTTTCCCTTCCATGCCAGAATCTCATCTTCTTTGTCTCCATTAAATCATTTCTAGCTGAGGTCTCTTCCTACTCTGCTGCTTTCTTGTGATACACCAACCTCTGGAGCTCTTCTTAGCAGGCACATTGCCCAGGCTGGAGATGGCTCCATCCAAGAGCTTGTCTTGAAGTAGGCTGTCGTTCCCACAGTGTGGATCTGGTTGGGAATATCCCTGACTGGCTGAGGAACAATCTCCCCTTTGCTGGGCTCTGCCAGGGCGATTTTATTCTCAGGTAGGAGAAATCCCTGCTGCTTCCTGGGCAGTGTGACTGAGCCTGGCTGCTGACCTGCTGTGAACTTTTGCTGAGGAGACAGCAGGGAAAAGGGAACCTTCCCCATCTTCTCCCACAGAGCTGCACCTGCATCCCCAGTTTTTCCCAGCTGGAGGAGGGTTTGGACTTTGTGGAGTGGATGTGAAGAAAATTGCCTTCCTTGAGCAGCTGGACCAAAGGGATCCTTCTGTCTCAGAAAAAGTGCATCTGATTTAATAATTTAATAATTATAAAGACAAGTAAATCACTATGATTACATGGCCACTGACCTGGTATTTTTACCAATCTGCCTCTCTCCTCACACTGCCAGTCCAGGTCCCAATTCCCAAAGGAGAAGCCCCTCCCTGGTGCAGGATCCATCAGGTCTCAGCTCAGTTGTGTCTCAGGAGCATGAAAAAAACCTGAGAGAAAATCACATCCATGATCCAACCCAAGGATTTCTGGGGCTCAATAATTTCTAGTTTATTTTGTCTTTCCAGTTTTGTGTCTCCTCATTGCAAGCTTAATGGAAGTTCCTTGGTGCCAGGTTTTGATAGAGGTTCAAACTGATGAAAAGTCTTATGAGGAAGTGATGTGTTACTGCAGTGTAGAAATAAAAGTGGAATGAGGTTCACCCAGCCTTAGACATGGAATGCTTAAGGTCCAACCCCAGACTGTTGTCTCTCATTCCTGCATACCAAGAGAGGCAGAGGTGTCTCCAGAGGGCAGGGCTTCCTTTCCTAGGAAAAATGTCCAAGACACAAAAGGCAAGGTGGTTTTTGGAAGCACTGATTTCTCTCCACTGGCTCCACAGGTGCTTGAATGAGCGATGCAGACTGGGTGTAACTTTGTGCAAGTGAGGGTAGTGGAGACCAGAGTCCTTCATGCTGCCTTTTGTGTGAAATTCCCTGTGGAATTGTGCAAATTATTCACTGCTCTGTGCTGTGTGGAGGGGAACCCTTGGATTCATAAGGATAAATGTTTTATGTCACTGTAAGTGCTGCTGGTGGTGACCAAGTGTCCTTTCCAGACCTTGATTCTTTACATTTCTTTGGCACTGTCCATCCCATGCCTGGAAGAGCTACTGTCTTGTGGTGATATTTAACACTTCAAATGTAATGGATTCATTTAAAGAACTTATTAAAAATCACTATTCTGTTGGTCTGTGGCATTGTCTGAAGATGAGCAGCCCCTCTACAGAGTCACTCCCTGGTGTAACTTGTAGCAAAAATGTGTATAAATAGATGTGGTTCAATCAGGGACTGATTTCCTGATCTCCAGGTAAAACTTCCCGTCAGTCCCAGGGAGTAACATCAGCCAGGCACAGCCACGACTTCGCTGGCCTGGGAAAGCCCTCACACTTTTGTATTCTGTCTTCTGCTAATGAAGCCTTTCCCATTTGTATCCTGTCACTGCTGACAGTAAAACCAAACAGGAGTTTGGCTTGGGCTCTCCTCAGTCCTGGACTTTGCCAATTAATGCAGCCACCACTGCCGTGAGCTGAGATCCCTGTGCAGCCTCTGCAGGATTCAGCTGCAAGGGTGCTGAGAGGAGTCAGGAACTTTCAATTACATTAATTTCTATAACTGGAAGCACAGACAAGCTTTGCAGTTCAGACCCCCTTCATCAGTCTGAAAGTTTGGACCCTTTTCTAATTTTATGTGGTTAAAACATCACAGATGGTACTGAATTAGAACAAGCCAAAGAGAGCAGGACCTTCACATTTCTAAACAAGTGGAGGAACCTTCAGATGTTTCTATTTCTCCCAGGGTTCCAGTCCTGCCCCAAGCCAGAGGAATTCATATCCTTCCTCTGGAGTTGCAGGCACATTCTTTACCTCTAACAGGGATGATGACGGTGGTCAGCTTTTATAGGAGCTTGGAGACAGCCGGTGTGAACATCCCCTGGGAGCAGGATGTCTCAGAGCTATTATTAGCATTTCATAAACTGCCTATTTGTCCATCCCATCACTCCAGACAGGCCTTTTCCCGAGGGATCTGCTTGAGCTTCCCGAGACCATCAACTGCTCTCTCATTTCTGCTTCCACCACCTCTCACATCAAAGGATCCCACGCTGTGGGAAAATCACCTGCCTGTGTTACCTTGTCGTCATGACCTGGTGGATAGTTTCACTCCTGTCCATTCACTCCTTTATTTGGGGAACAGTGAGCTGGGTCTCTGTTCATTAAACTTCCACTTTGGACATGATCAGACATTCGCCACCTCAACCCAGCTTTCATTTTCTGTCTCCTTTGCTTGTGGATAGACTGGATCTGGAATTTATTACCCTTAGTGCTCTTCACCGCATCTTTTCCATCTTTTACCATCTCTTTTCTTGAGACAGAGAAATCCACTAGAGGTGCACTGTGTGCTCTGTGTGGCAGTGTGATAATAGTTTATATTTTATCATTGATTCCTCCCCAATGACTCTCAGTCCTGACATAGCTGTTTTGGCTGAGCACTCACCCAGTTCCATGTTTCCCTTTGACACAGGATCTGTGGTGACGAGATCGACGCTGGCACCATGACCATCCAGAAGGCCATCCAGCTCCTGTGCTCCTCCGATGACAAGTACCAGGCCATGGGGGCTTACTACCTGCAGCACACCTGCTTCCAGGATGAGTCTGCCAAGCAAGAGGTGAGCAGGCTCCTCCAGTGCTCTGCTGCCACACCGGGGGTGATGGCACAAGAGAGGGGTGGGACTGGTTTTCCTGAGTGCCAAGGATCCATAGGTTCCCTTGGTTCTCATGAGGGTGCTTTATACCCCGTTAGTCAGGCTCAGGTATTAATGAAGTAGATTTTTCAGCTATTAATGGCCACTTTCTTGCAACAGCAGTTGGTCAGGATTTAACACCTGAATAGTTTCTGGGTGGCAGAGAGACTGTTCCTGTTGTCAGCACGAGCTGCTGTGGCACAAGGGGATGGGGTTTGGCAGTGTGGAAGCTGCCATCCAGTGTCCTCTCGTGGGGACAACTGCACCCAGTTCCTCATCAATCTTTCCCTGTCTCAGAGCTGCAGAGTCAGAGCCAGACTAAGCTGCCTTAAGTGCCACTGTGACCTTTGCAGGGCATTGCTCAGTGACTCTGCAGCCCCTTGCCAGCCTTTTTCACAGCCCTTTTTCAGACTATTTCAGCCACCTGAGCCAATGGGTTAATGATCATGTACAAAGATGATTTTGCACATCTATAGTAGTGGCTGCCTCATCCTGGAAGTGTCCAAGGCCAGGTTGGATGGGGCTTGGAGCAACCTGGGCTAGTGGAAGGTGTCCCTGCCCATGGCAGTGGGTGGGACAAGATGAGTTTTAAGGTCCCTTCCCACCCAAACCCCTCCATGATCCTGTGATACTTGGTCACAGAGAAGCCCTTCTTATAGCACAGGTTATTCTTCTGATGCTCTTACTCCTCAATTCCTTTGCCAACATGCAGCAAAGGAGGGAGCCTGAAGGATGGATCTGCTGCAGCAAGGATGTCACCAAAGTTTATCCCTGCCCTGGATTTATTGAGGTGCTAGCCCTTTAGAGGAGGCTTTCCCTGTCCTGGCACAACCGTGGGGCTGGAAGTGCTGGCCTGGCGTGGGGCTGTGCCCTGGCGGTGCCTGGATGAGTGCAGGTGCCCAGCCCACGTTCACGTGGCCGATTGTGGGGTGGCCACACCCTTTGTTACCGTTGCAAACCCTCTCTGAGCACTGGGCTGTCCCATCCTTCCCAGAAAGATGTGCCAGAGCAGGTCGGTGACTCACCCCAGCACACGCTTGTTTTCCTTCCCTCCTGAAAGGTGCTCATTCACTGCCCATTGTCAGCAAACCTCAGCCGAGGGGGTGTTTGTGCCAGGATGGGCTCCAGGCGGGATCACGGCCGGTGCAGAGCTCATCCCACAGCAGGAACACCCAGCATTTGGAGAGCTCGGCTGCAGGGATTTGCCTTCAAAACTCCCTGTGCTGTGGTGTCCTGCAGGGCTGGGCTCCCTCCACTGCCTCTGGCTGACCTCGAGGGTGGTGACACTGGCCATGACCATCCCTCTGAGCTCAGCCTGTGATCTCAGGATGCAGATAAATGACCACAGCATGTCACTAGATGGCTATAAATGGCCTCTGCACATAGGCAGGGCAACATTTCCACCCGGTGCGAACTGTGGAGGTGGGTGACAGTTTGCAGGGGCACATTTCCATCGGCAAAGGACTCTGTCCATGGCCATTACTCAGAGACAGCCGCTCCTGCAGTTCAAGCTTTTGGCTCCGGCCTGCAGGCCAGGAGCTTTGTGCTCATGACCTATGGCCTGAACCAGACTTGTCATCTCTGGCCCTCGTTCCCTGGCAGCTCTGCTTCTCCAGCTCCCCCAGGACGGGCTGTCTGACCCCTGGCACTGCTGGGGCAGTTCTGAGTGTCCCTGTCCCAGCAGTGTCCTGTGCTCTGTGTCCTGGTGCCATGCTCATGGCAGGTGTCTGTCCCGTGTCTGTCCCATGTCTGTCCTGTGTCTGTCCCGTGTCTGTCCCGTGTCTGTCCTGTGTCTGTCCCATGTCTGTCCTGTGTCTGTCCTGTGTCTGCCCCGTGTCTGTCCTGTGTCTGTCCTGTGTCTGTCCTGTGTCTGTCCCGTGTCTGTCCTGTGTCTCTCCTGGTGCTCCGTGCTCATGTCCCGTGTCTGTCCCGTGTCTGTCCCGTGTCTGTCCCGTGTCTGTCCCGTGTCTGTCCTGTGTCTGTCCTGTGTCTGTCCCGTGTCTGTCCTGTGTCTCTCCTGGTGCTCCGTGCTCATGTCCCGTGTCTGTCCCGTGTCTGTCCCGTGTCTGTCCCGTGTCTGTCCCGTGTCTGTCCTGTGTCTGTCCTGTGTCTGTCCCGTGTCTGTCCTGTGTCTCTCCTGGTGCTCCGTGCTCATGTCCCGTGTCTGTCCCGTGTCTGTCCCGTGTCTGTCCCGTGTCTGTCCCGTGTCTGTCCTGTGTCTGTCCTGTGTCTGTCCCGTGTCTGTCCTGTGTCTCTCCTGGTGCTCCGTGCTCATGTCCCGTGTCTGTCCCGTGTCTGTCCCGTGTCTGTCCCGTGTCTGTCCCGTGTCTGTCCTGTGTCTGTCCTGTGTCTGTCCCGTGTCTGTCCTGTGTCTCTCCTGGTGCTCCGTGCTCATGTCCCGTGTCTGTCCCGTGTCTGTCCCGTGTCTGTCCTGTGTCTGTCCTGTGTCTGTCCCGTGTCTGTCCTGTGTCTCTCCTGGTGCTCCGTGCTCATGTCCCGTGTCTGTCCCACGTCTCTCCTGGCCAGGTCTATCGGCTGGGGGGCATTGCCAAGCTCGTGGAGCTGCTGCGCAGCCAGAACCAGAACGTGCAGCGGGCAGCAGCCGGAGCCCTCCGGAACCTGGTGTTCAAGAACCCCACCAACAAGATCGAAACCCGGCGGCAGAACGGGATCAGGGAGTGCGTGAGCCTCCTGCGCAGGACGGGGAACACTGAAATTCAGAAACAGCTCACAGGTACCCAGAGTCTGCTCAGCCCCGGCAGGGCCTGGGCTCCCCTTGCCTGGCATCTGTAGCCCTGGTGCTACCCTAGCACAGAGAGGGGGTTTTATGCTCCTCTTGCACCAAAGGGTGACCTGAACCAGAAGGCAGAGGGGGTTCTGGCCCTTCCATAAGGATTCCTCACTTCCTGGGTGCCCGCTGGGGAAGCCCCTGCCCCAGGTCTCTCCCCAGTTTTGGTCTCTCTGCCATTCCCATGCCTCCCTGGCCCCTGTGCTGTTCCCAGGGATGGCCAAGGGAGCTGCCAACCCCAGTAGGGTTGGCTGAGTTCTCTCCTTGATGCCTCACTTTTGCCTGAGGAATTGACAGGAGTTTTTTCGTGCAGGTCACCCTCAGCTGTGCCCCAGGTTTTATGTGCAAGCCTTTCCAAGGTGCCTGGAGAGATGCCATCCCCTGCAACCTAAGGGCAATAAACAGCAGTTTTGGGAGGAGGGAGGATGCTTAAATGCCCACCTCCACATGGACCCATCCTGCCTGTCTCCCATAGGGGTGGACAGGGACTGGGATTTTGGGCAGTCTCTGCTCCCTCAGCTCAGAGGGGTGAAGGGAAGGAGGATTTTGGTGCTGGAATCACCCCAACCTGAACAGAGTTCCTAATGCAGGTAACCCTGTGCTTGAGCTTGTGTCCCACCTCCTTCCTAGGACTGCTCTGGAACCTCTCCTCCACTGATGAACTAAAAGAAGAGTTGATACAGGAGGCTCTGCCTGTGCTGACAGACTGTGTTATCATCCCTTTCTCGGGCTGGTCTGATGGCAGCTGCAACAGGACACGAGAACTTATTGACCCAGAAGTGTTCTTCAATGCCACAGGGTGTTTGAGGTGAGTCACCAGGCAGGGACTGACTGCAACTTGTGTCTGTGGGCAAAAGCTGAAGCCATCTAAATCCTCTTACAATGAGCTGAATTCATGCTCATTACAATTGTGGTAATGAAAAATTCTCCTTGAGAAAGTTTTCCTGACTTAAAGAAGGTGCAGAAAAAAATTACATGTAAAATACTTTTCTAGTAGCTTTTTATTTTTGATAATTTTGTTCTTGCTAAGTCTCTTCTCAAATAATATATAAGTTGTTTTGTGCACTACTGAAACCCATCAGTGTTTAGCTCAGACCAGGAAACTGGACAGATTTTGCCTTTGGAGTTTTGAGGCTTCCAGAGAAAACAAACAGGTTTAGGTGACAAAAAGACAGAATTCTCTGTGTGGGGAAAACAAGCATTTTCCCACTTCTTTTGATAACTGTTTTAGCACAGAGCACTCCCATTGTCCTGGACTTTTCCTGGCTCACTTCATCAGGAGACTCAGCTACGAAACAGGAGGTGCAGACTGAGCCCAGAGTAGTTTATTTTGTTCACGGGATACCAGAGCCCTTTTGTAGAGGATCTTCGCCTTGACTTGCTGTTTCTCCTACTTTCCTCCTCCACTTGGATGTGAGCTCCTTGTCTCAATGGAAACTAGTGGGGCAAAAAACCTGCCCTGTATAATGAGGTACTTTCATCAAGGGAAGCTCTCCCCGAGGGAGGCAGCGCCGGCCGCGCCCTTCCCAGACATGCAGCTCACAGGAGCTGGAGCTGCTTATGAAACGAGAGGCTGATCATGGCAGGGCCTTTGGAGACCTGATACCATCGGCTTCTGTGGCTGGGAGCCGTGTCTGGGAGATAGGGAGTGCAGCTCCCTCCTTCTCTGTCCTGGAAGGCAGGGATGTGTGGGGTACGGTGGGTATGAGGTGCTTTAAGGCCATCCCAACCTACCAGTACCATAAAATATCCCATTAAAATGAGGGAAGGACAATAGCAACAGCTTGTAAAAACCCTGTGGAGTTTTAACTGAAGGTAGGCTCTGCCTCCTGAGACTGATCCCAGCCTGTGGCAGCAGTGCCCAACACCCCAAAGAAGACTGCCAGCTGCAGGTCAGCGAGGGAGCTCCAGAGGCCTGAGGGAGCAGGACTGGGAAGCAGGGAGAGTGAGGGAAGCTGGCAGTTGGCTCTGGAGCCCCTGCTCCAAGGGCTGAGCCAGGACTGCTCTGAGTCACTGCCCTGCCACATCAGAACACAGGGATGAGAACAGCCCTGGGTTTGCCCTGGGCCCGAGCCATTGCTGCTCAAGCATTTCTGGATTGCAGATGAATCCATGTTAATGAGGAGGCTGCAAATCACAGTGAACATCAGATCCAGTTCTGGAACGCCTGCAGTGAATATCTCACAACTGCTGCCAACCTCTCTTTGTTTTTCGTTTGTAAGCTATAAGGCAATAAAATAGGGAAGAAAAAAAAACCAGAACAAAACAACAAAACCCATATCCTGTTACTGGAAAAACTCCCCTGTCCTGGCAGCTGCCAGTGTCCAGGAACCCATTTCAGCCTCACAGACAGGTCAGTCCCTCTGGTCAGAGCCATTGCTGCTCTCCAGCATCTCCACCCCGTTTCCCACACAGGCATTGCTGCTGACCACGGGTAGGTCTGTGCTTACATCTCTGTGCACCTTCCTGATGATCACAACAACCCCAGATGGTCTTTAGCCAGTGTTCCCTTTGGAAACTCCTCTCAGGAGCCAGAGTCTGTGTAGTGGCACGTGCAGAGCCTCCGAGGCAACCTCCTGCTGGTGACTGTCCCTAGGAGGGTGTCTTCTATGCAGAGCTCCTTACAGGACATGTTCCAGGTGAAATCAGTCCTGAAGAGCAACAAGAGAGCTGTGCACTGGTGCAGTCCCACCAAAGGCCTCCAGAATGGGAGCAGTTCTTCAGCCTTGCTGAACCTGCCAAAAAATCCCTGAATTCAGTGACAACCATAGCCAGAACAGAGCCCAACTCACCCTCTCTCCTCCTTGTCCCCTGCCATGCTCCTTGATGGCTTCCTCAGGAACCTGAGCTCTGCAGACATGGGACGCCAGACCATGAGGAATTACCCCGGCCTGATCGACTCTGTCATGACTTATGCCCAGAACTGCGTGG
>VZRR01010579.1:0-20187 GCA_013398015.1 Oreocharis arfaki | reverse complement strand
CCTTCCCTTCCCTTCCCGGAACTTCCCGGAACTTCCCGGAACTTCCCGTCCCTTCCCGTCCCTTCCCGTCCCTTCCCTTCCCGTCCCTGGAACCTTCCAGCATCCTAATCTCCATCTCTCACTCTTTACCCCCCACATCTCCTCACCTAGCAGAACTCAAGTGTATCATCCCCAGCTTGGCACCATGTTCAGCAGGAAGCCAGGACCTGGCATCTGTCTTGCCAGTCCCCTGACTGTGACTGATGGCTGTGTGTGAACAGCACTTGCCTTGGACAAAATAGTGTTTGTAGACACCTTTTGGGGAGTTCAACACCCTCAAAGTTACCAAAGTTATTTTGCGTTCTCTCCGGGTTGAGCAAACCCTCTTTTGGGGATGGCATTTGCAGGAAGCCCCTTTCCAGCAGCACACACCGAACGCAGCTCTTTGGAAATGTAACCAGTCCCTTGCTTTTCCCATTGGGCACTCTGACATCCAGGGAAAGGAGGCTTAAGGCCTGTTCTTGGTGAAAAGCATCACCTGAGCTGTAGCTGTGACTCATAGAGAGTCATTGGAAGTTGACTCTGGCAAGAGGGGGATTTCAAGATTTGGAATTTCAGAGTTTGGTCCAACCACTCTCACACTCTCTTTTCCTGTTTGCCAACTTGTCTGTGGCAGTGAGACCTCCCAAGGTTCTCTGGGTCAGCAGATCCTTCCTTCACGCCTATTCCAACTCCTTCCCTCCCATCCCTCGCTCCCTGAACCAGGCTCAGGAGCATCTGTGGTGCTAAAAAAGCTGATTATGGCCCAGTCCATGTCCTGTCTGGTGCTGCTCCATAGTTTTCTGACTAATGTGATGTTTGCGTTTTTCTTCTGGGGGTGATGCAGTCTGTGGAGAACTGCATCTGCATCCTGCACAACCTCTCCTACCGCCTGGATGCTGAAGTTCCCAACAAATACACCCAGCTCAACCACATGGCCCGGAGCGTTTACATGGACAAAACTCTCACGGGCTGCTTCAACAGCAGGAGTGGGAAAATGGAGGTAGGATGTGCCACAGAGGGATTGGAAATGCAATGTTCAGCCCCAGGCAGGGGCTGCAAGGGAAGAGCAGGATCTGAGCTCCCTGTTTCTCATGTCTTTGCAGAATGATGAGTATGGCGTCCCCCTTCCCGAGGAGGATTTCAAACCCAAAGGCCCCAGCTGGCTCTACCACTCAGATGCCATCCGCACCTACCTGTCCCTGATGGATCAGAGCAAGAAGGATGCCACCCTGGAAGCTTGTGCTGGAGCTCTGCAGAACCTCACTGCGAGCCGAGGGCTGGTAAGAGCTTCCCTCCCCTCCACACGTGTGCACCCAAATGTGTCAGCACTTCCATGGACTCAGAGAGTCAGTAAGGTTGGGAAGACCTCTAAGGTCGCTGATCACCATCACTTCTCAGCCATGAAAAAGGAAAATGTCCTCCTTAAACCCCTGGGCACCACAGCCAGTCTTTCCGCAGTGTTTGATCCAGTAGGATGTTAATTAACTCCATACTCAGGGTCTCGTGGGGGGCTATAATCAGTATCCCAAGGAGCTGTCCCAGACCCGTACACTGGGTTTCCAAGTTTCCCCAGTCTGTTGGTCACACTGCCAGCAGCTTCTGGTGTTGGCACCCTCCCACAGGGCAGCAGTGAGGGTGAGCCCAGATGTGCACCCACAGCCAGATGTGATGAGAGGCGGGAGAAGGGCGTGTGTGTGCTCCAAGGGGAGGTGGCTCTAATGACAGGGTGGGTTGTGCTGTGGATTGTGGCTTGTCCACACCTCAGAGCTGCCTGTAAAATAGCTGTGACAGATGTCCTGACCCGTGGGCACGGCAGCGTGGCAGTGCCAGGGGCTGGGTGATGCTGTGGCACTGTGAGGGACACGTCACAACCGCAGCTCCGCGGGCCCACGTCGCTGCCCTGGGCAGGTCCTCGCAGGCTGCCTCCACTGGGACAGCCCCTGACTTGTCTGTTTGTGCCCAGCTCCATCAATCCCAATTTAAATAAGATGGATGGGGAGATAGAGAGATAATGATTCCATAGGTAGGAGAGGTGTGTCACGTGTGGGGAGTGTCCCACCCAGAGACATGGGTGACTCACACGGAGCCTTCCCTGCTGGGATGGCATTAACCTGCCAGCTCTGATCTCCTTTTGTCACAACGATTTCCATGCTAAATAATTGTGCACCTTGACTTTTGGCAATTTAACTAAGCAGTGCCACGAACCAGAAGGTGGAGAGAGGCTGTCATGTATGGGTAGAGCTGGTCAGAGAAATGGGGCTGGAGTTTTGTGCTCCAGGGAAAAGAAAATTTCAGCAGTCAACAACATTGCACAAGGGACAAACAACCAAACCCATCTCTGACAGTGCTGGAGCAACTTAATTCAGCCTCCTGGAATGGAATGGCTGAAATTTGTCTGGATATGCAGAAGTGGCTCCTCCCCTCAAGGGTCTCATTCCAGCTCAGAGCTGGAGCTGGAGTTGCTGGGTTTGCTGTCATTTGATGGAAAGGGAATCTGGGGAAGAGCTTACGGAGCTTGCTGCGATCCTTTGGCTCATAGAGGATGGCTCTGAATGTCCTTCAACTGCACTTTACACACCCCAGTCCTGCTGGTGTGAACAAGGAACAGGGCACATATTTTCCAGCCCCTTCTCTCCATTCCCATGTCACTGTTGATGGACATGTGTCTCCAGCAGCCTTTCTGCTGGGGCAGTAGCTGAGAAGTTCAGTTTAAGCTCTGTCAATAAGGGCAGTTTACTCAGGGGATGTGCTTGAACTCATCTGTCCTGGCTGCATTCTGAGACCTTCTACATTTACAAGCATGAGATCACATATAAGATGAGTATTTTTGGTCCTCAGATTGATTTTTAAGGGTATCCATTATCTGTTCCTGCTCCCCAACAGCCCATTGTGGCATGGCAGGGAGCTCTGAAGAGCCAGGGCAGGGAGCTGCCAGGGGGTTGTGGAGAGCGAGGGCAACGTGGACATGAAAGCAAAATTTCTCCAGCTTTTGGAATGTCAGCTGAGTGATCAGCTGCTCTGCTGGGGCTCCAGAGAATGGCAGAACCAGCTGCATCACAGCAGATGGGAGGCTGACTTTTCAAATGTCACAGAATCATGGAATCATTAAGCTTGGCAAAGCCCTCTAAGATCACTAAGTCCAGCTGTTCACCCATGCTCACCACTAACCCATGTCCCCAAGTGCCCCCATCAACGTATTATTTGAACATTCCCGGGGATGGTGACTCCACCACTGCCCTGGACTGCTTGGCAACTGCTTTGGTGAAGAATTTTCCCCAGTATCCAATCTAAACCTCCCTTGGGGCAGCTTGAGATCGTTTCCCCTTGTCCTGTCCCTTGTTCTCTGGGAGCAGAGCCTGACCCCCTGCTGGCTGCCCCCTCCTGTCAGGGAGTTGAGGAAAGCCAGAAGGTCTCCCCTGAGCCTCCTTTTCTCCAGGCTGCCATAAGTGTGGGGAAGAGAGGTAAAACTGACAGAGTAAGTGGGATTATGGCAGCAGGAGAAAGGATTGTACAGTGCTCATTTTATGGTACAGTCACATTCCTCTAGCCCTGACCCATCATCTCAGGTGTTTCCCCCTGGCACTGGAGGTCATGGACATCTCTGCTCTCCCTCAGATGTCCAATGCCATGAGCCAGTTGATTGGGCTGAAGGAGAAGGGGTTGCCCCGCATCGCTCGGCTGCTCCAGTCCAACAGCTCCGAGGTTGTCCGGTCTGGGGCCTCTCTGCTGAGCAACATGTCCAGGCATCCTGTGCTCCACAAAACCATGGGTAAGTCCTTCCCCCACACCAGAGCCCAGCTTTCAGCTCTGTGGGATCTGCCCAGCTCTCTTTGCAAGCCCCATAAGGAGACGTAGCCAAGCTCCAGAACTGGGCAGAGCAGTGACGTTTCCTCTGGCCCCAGGGACAGTCAGCAGTGCTGTGTGACACGGGCTGGGCTTTGCAGACAGTGCCAAACCTGCAGGACCATGAGGGTGACAGTGTTTTGGGAACTGAGTTGGACTTGAGTACCCATGGCCAACAACACTGCCCTTCCAAAGGCCTGCAGGCCTTGTTTTGTCTTGGGAAAATCCACAGAAGACAATGATGCCATTGCTGTCCAACACTTCCAGTGCCTCCCTGCAGAGATAACTCTGCTTGGTGTTAACACAAATAGCATCGTTCACTTGTGCCAGATTGTGTTTGATTGTTGATTGGAACATTCCTCCACCTCTTTAGCTCACCAGGTGCTCCCAGATGTGTCCCGTCTCCTGTCGTTCCAGTCTGGAAACACCAGCAGCTATGGGGAGATCATGACATCAGCTTGTTACACTCTGAGGAACCTCATCATGTCCAACCCCCACCTGGGAAAGTCTTACCTGTCCAGCAACTTGCTAAATAATGTAGTGAGCCTGTGCCGGAACGGGTGAGTGTGGGGCACGAGGCAGGGGCAGGGACAGAGCCAGACTGACCCCAGAACCTTCCCAACACCCTTCGGAGCCAGAGTAGAGCATTACTCCTTCCTAATAAAGGAATTGGGCATGGTGGTGGGCAGAAATCCTCAGCACTGGTTTCTTGGAAACAGGCAGGAGCCATCCAGGGTGGGATTTGCAAAGGGCCCTCTGGAAATTTTCTGGTAGAACTTTAGGAAATTCTAAAAAGAACTGAAACAGCAACATCTTAAAGTCTTTTTAAAATTGTACCTATAGAAGTTATAAAAAAGAGGAGAAGTGACTTTTTACATGAGTAGATAGTAACAGGACAAGCGGGGATGGTTTCAAACCAAAAGAGGAGAGATTTATACCGGATATTAGGAATAAATTCTTCCCTGTGAGGGTGGGGAGGCCCTGGCACAGAGTGCCCAGAGAAGCTGTGGCTGCTCCATCCCAGGAAGTGTCCAGGGCCGGGTTGGACGGGGCTTGGAGCACCCTGGGGTAGTGGAAAGTGTCTCTGCCCATGGCAGGGGTGGGACTGAATGAGCTTTAAGGTCCCTTCCAACCCAAACCACTCTGGGATTCTCTGATCCATGAAAAATTGCAGCCCTCAGAACAGGGGATGTCAGTGACTTCCTGGCTCCTGGGCTTCCCGCAAACCTTGTCATGAAGGTCAGGTCTGAGGTTCAGCACTGCAGGTACACAAGGATTGTCCTTAACTTTTATGTGCAAATCTCTTCATCTTTTTGTTGAATCATCCTCCTCAAGATGCAGCTCTAGGGGAACATAGACAGGAGTTCTTTTGAGTACCTCCCTGGTCTACTCCCGTATTTTACACCAGCTGAGCAATCTCATCATATTTTACCACTTTCTATTTTAGGACTTGGTTTGGGGTTTGGTGGTGGGAATTCTGTCCTGTTTGTTATCCATATTCCCTGCAGCACAAGCCTGTCAAGCCTTGCCAAGTTTTGTGTTCATTTCTGGCCAAACTGGTGTTAAACTTCCATTATCTTTGACCATGTTCTCTCCTTCCTAGGCTTTCATCTCTCCTGCCATCTGTCTTTGTTTTAAAATGCCTTAGACAAGTAACCCATTGTTTTCTCTTGTGAAAAGCCATTTGCATGCCTTCATCATCCTTTGATAAAGTTCTTCCAATCCACCTCTTGTTCCGTGGCAGAGACGCTCTCAGTCATAACATGGGGCCTCGTTGTTTAGTTTGGGCCTGGGCCAAGGAGCATCACTCAATTTGCTGCTTTTATTTGCTTCCACTCTCCAACGAGCCCAATTACCATGAAACCCAGCCCTCCTCTAAGCCCTCGTTGTTTTGAATGGCATCTACTTGTGCTGAAGTCCTGCTGTGGCTCCCTCAGACCAGTGCTCAGTAATTTGCTGCTGCAGCACAGCCTTGCACAACCCGGGCTGGGAACGCTTTAATTGCCTTGGCTGCTGGGGATGAGCTTTGTTGGAAGTGACTCACTGAGCTGTCAGGAGTTACCAAACTCTGGAGATGTCTCCAGTCCTGCCTGGATCACAAAGTCCTCCCGAGAAACTCCCCAGTTCCTACAATGTCCAAAACTTGAGTTGTTCCTTTTCTTCCATTATTCATTTTTGTCTCCAAAAAATTTTATGCTGTTCAATTCTTAGGAAAAAAGAAAAAGAGAACAATTTCCACCCAGGACTACTCTTACTTGTTCAAGCCCTATTATTTCAGGCTGTTCCAGCAGAGCAGATGTTGGGGAGACTTTGGACTCTTGCTAGGTCACAAGGTGAAATTTTCCCAGTGTCACATGTCACCTGTGAAGATAAACAAGAAAAATTAGGGTGGGATTTGTCCAGTCAGAAAGAGCCTCCCCCCTCCCCATGGAAATCAGTAAGTACCCCAGCTCTCTGGGGGGCTGGCTGAAGCCCCCAGCTGCCCACTGTGGTTCTGAACGTGGTGAGTCCCACCTCATCAACCTCCTCCTCCCCAGCACCGCAGGCAGCAGAGGGAGGGGGTACAGGGGGCTCAGGGGTGACCCCATCGCCAGGGAGGACACAGGGACACCCTGCACCCTGTCAGGATTTTGCAGTTTTCTCTGTTAATCTGCCTCAGTTCCCTGTGGACCTTCCCTGACCCCCAGGCTGGGGTTGGTGTCTGGGGCTCCCTCCCTGCGTCTCCTCTGCCCCCCACAGATGCTGCCCCGAGTTTCTGAGCTGGGCTCTGGCTGTGTTACCAGCTGCAAACCAGGAGCTCAACCTGCTCAAACAGCTTTAGAGTCATAGCTTAGAAAGAGACTCCAGGTTCCAGACCAGTGACTTATGGATCTTGCCCTTACCCATGTTCTCCTCTCTTCCCATGTTTTTCTCCTCACGTGTCTCATAGCTGGATTCTGACTGAAAGGCAGAAAGGGTTCAGCAGTTTATCTGATGGATGTGGTTTCTTCTTCTTCCTGGAGCATCCCAATTAACTGATTGTCTGTGTCTCCTGCAGATGCTCTCATGTGTGTCATAGGGTTCATGGTCATATGGGGTTCCTTCACTCTTCATTATTTTTAACCCAAGTTGCCAAAATAGTGAATATTTCCTTCAAATTTTGGTGGTGTTTCTGAAAATCAAGCCACTGGATCTGATTTATTGGGGTGTTTGGTTTCCTTTTCATTTTTCTTCTCCAACTGTCTGAAAAACATTTCTCTGCTCATTTTCAAGCAACATTATTTCACTAATTAAATTTAAATTCTCCTCATTAATTCTACTGGCTGCACTCAAAGCTTTTTCCAAAATCTCTCCCTGTACTTTAGAGCATGACATTTGCAGTTCATCCCTTTACCATGGATTTATTTCTGTTTCTCTTTGTTCCCTAACTTTTCACACCTTTGCTGTTGCAGTTTTGTTTTGCCATTCAATTCCACCACAGCATTTCACCAAAATTAATCTTTCAAGAAACTCGGGTCTTCTCTTGATTATTCCCTGTGCCAGAGGGTTCTTCTCATCCACACATTTCCAATCTCCCATTTCTTCCAAAGATTGCACCTTGATGTCGATTTTATAATCTTTTCACATCTGAAGAAATCCTTGTTCTGGGAATTCCTTGGCATTCTCTGTGACACACATAAAGTTCTTTGTACTTTTGTCCTTTGAGGAGGGATTATTTCTCCCCGTTATTTGATATTTATGGACAAAATTCTTGTCTTTCTTGCCCCCATTCTGTTTCTCCCCATTCCCCACCACCTCCTTCTGATTGTGTCTTGTTTATGTTTTGTTGAGTCTGTAGCTTTTTGGATGGCTCCTGCCACTGCCACCAGGGGACATCTCCCTCATTGCCTTTCCACAATTTTTTATTAATAAATCTATTTGTAAAAAACAGACTGTCCTTAAAATCAACTTTGATTTTCAGGCACATTGTTATTAAGGAATTTTTTTCCCCAAGTCAGCTGTCCTTGATATTCTGCTCCGTGTTATCCACAGCTATATTCACACTCTATTTTGTTTAGGATCTGCTCTTTGCCTACTGAAGTTGGCATCAAAGCTCCACCAGTTCATATTGAGCTTTTTATACCTAAATTATAGCAGTCAATGCTGTATGAAACAGTCAATGCCAGTCCTTCAAATGAAGAGTTTAGAAATTCTTCTGCTTGAATTCATAAATGGCTCAAGTACCAATGCTGGTAATTTTGACTTGAAAATACAAAACTTTTGAGGTGTTCTCTGGAGACATAGTGGCAAAAAGTGCATATTTAGCACCATTAGAAGTAAATTATTTCAAAAATAAGAGAAAATTACTCTGGCTTAGAAAGAGAGAAACAACTTGAACCTAAAAATCCTTGAGAGTCCAGTTCATGCTCTGCCCATCTGATCACAGCTACCCTTGGGTTTGTAGGGCTTTAATGCCACAGACAACATTTCAGCCAAAAAATGTTTTACAGCATTGTCATTCTGGTGACAGAGCATAGGGTAGTTATAACTAGAGAAGAGATTGGGCAATAAAACCTGTTTTTTCTGTCCCAAAGCATTGCTCAGGAATTTCTGGCTGTCCTCCAGCCCTCCACACAACTCCAGGAGCTGCACAACCCCTTTGAAGTTTATGACCAAGTTAAACTCAATCATTTCTTTGCTAACAGCTGCTGTGTATGTCAGAGAATTGCCCCCAAATTTACTGGATGTGGTTCCACCCCTGTCCTCCCACACTCCAAGTGTGGAGTTGATGTCCCAGGTTCCTCATGACCTATTGGTCTCATTTCTTGTAGGCTTTTGGGGATGATTTTGAGGAATGTTTTGAGGACTACTTTTGAGGACATGAGGTTTTGTGGAGCTGTATCAGACAGAGAAGGTCCTGAGCTTGGTCCTGTTCCTCTCCATCACCCTGGGTAGGACAGGCTGAGGCTGCTGCCCTGGACCCACTGCAGGAGTCTCCCACAGCCAGGAGGAGGCCCAGGAGATCGGGAGCAGCGATGGGAGCCAGCAGGGAGGGGATAGCTGGGTATGAAATGTTCCAAAATTATAAAAGCTCCTGCAATGACTCACGGTTTCGAGCTGTTACGTGAGCAGGTATCTGTTCCCTTGTGCTGAGTAAGGGCTCTGGGCTGCTTGCAGATGTTGTTATTGCAAAGGCTCCCATCCCTCGTCCTCTCCAGGCAGCTCCGAGCCCGCTCCTCTGCCCCCTCCCAGGAGATCCGCCCACGCTGTCCCTGCGACTCCAGCGAAGGGTTGGCACCATTTCCCTTCTCTTTCCCTCTCTCAAATTTCAGACTCGGCTCAGTTTCATTTCATTCAGCTCATTTTCCCACTCAGATCCTCCCCTCTCTTTCATTTGCCCCACTCTGGTCACAGCTGTTGTCACACATTATTGCTGAGGGAGCAGGGAGGGTGTCACTGCCAGTCCTGTTCATGGCTGGCCAGGCTCCCAGCTGGAGCTGGGTTTGCCCAGGCAGTCAGCAGCGTCTGTGGGGTGCTGCTCTGGGCCTGCCATAATCCTCCTGTTGCTTTCATCTTCCCAGCTCCTGTCCAAAAGCGGCTGAAGCTGCTCGACTCCTCCTGACAGACCTTTGGTCCAACAGGGAGCTCCAGAGCGTGCTCAAGCAGGTGAGGACAGCCCTCCTGCTCCCGGGAGTCAGGAACAGCCCTGGGTTGCTCACTTGCTGAAGAGGGGAGCTGGTAAAGGCCCTGATCCAGCAGCGAGTAGGGCAGGGCCTGGGAGGAGCCCGGGGCCCTCCGGGGGTCTGAGCAGGGGGCAGGGGGTCACTGCTGGGACTCGCTGTGGGGATGGAGCGGATGGTGACGTGCCCGTGTCAGGCGCCTTCCTCCCTGGGGGTGGTGCTGGGCTGCTCCCCAGCACAGCCCCCGCTCGGGGCTGGGACTCGCTGGGCATCTCGCCCTCGTTAAGGGAATTCTCCTCACTGCAGCCCCTCGGGTCCCAACAGGTGCCTGGCAAGGTCCCTCCTCTCTTTCCCCCCGTTTTCTTCTGTGTCCATGGCCCTGCCCCGTGGTTACATCCCCCCTGCAGTCAGGGTAAGCTTTCAAACCAAGAGGAGGAGTAGCTGGGATTTGTTTTGCTCCCTGCAACAGAAGCTGGGAAAGTGGAGAGCCAGACAGGCACTGAGCCAGCTTCAGCTCCCAGCTCCAGCTCCCAGCTCCCACTCCCAGCCCTGTCTCCTGCTCCCAGCCCCATCTCCTGCTCCCAGTGGCTTTCTTTGAACAAGCTGGGTTTTTCCAGCTCAAGAGCAGCAGCACGTGCAGAGAGTAAAGGGCCAAATTAAAGAGAAGGAGGAATCCCTACAGAGGGGAGCACCTGGGGGCAGGAGCTTAGCATCCAAACTGTTCCCATATTAACAGTGAGGGACTCTGCAGGGAAGCTGGGGCAGTTTTGTGCCAGACTCTGCTCACGGCCTGTGCCAGCTCATTTTGGTGTGACTGAGTCACTCTGGTGTTCACACAGAGGCTTACTGCACAGGTAAATGTCAGGGGAGGAGGATGGCAGTCTGCAGGGGCACGTGCATCAGGCAAAGAGTTCTGCTCTTGTTTCAGCATGAGGAACTAAATGAAACAATACTCAGTGAATGATTAAATAAAAGTTCCCTCCAAAAACCTGGAGGAGTCCAGCTCTGGGTTGATGGAAAGCAATGCAAGGAAAAGCAACCTGGGCTACTGGAAGGTGTCCCTGCCCATGGCAGGGGGTGGAATGAGATGAGCTTTAGAGTCTCTTTAACCCAAACCATTCCATGGTTCTTTGCTTCTATGGAGTTCATCAAGAAGGGTGACAAAGGTACCCAGAGGTACCTTTGACAAAGGAGATTGGCTGGGAATGAAGCACACTTTGCTCAATAACTGCTCTCAGTGTAGAAACTGATATGCACTCACTGCACTTCATATGGTTCTGCTTTTTCAGCAAGGGTTTGATAAGAACATGATGGGATCTTTAGCTGGAACGACCTTCAGGACCCTCTCCTCCAGATTTTAGAGCCTCTCCGTGCACAGTCAGGCTGCAGGTGAGAACACGGCCCTCGTGGTGGATTTGGGGCACAGGAATCCTTTGAGATTGTTGCTACTTTTGATCACCCCAAAAGTGTGTTTGTGAGATTTTCATCCCAAATCTTCCCAGCCCAGTGTGTTTCTGTGAGAGGTGGGAGGCTGTGCTGCCCCTGGGCCCAGGGCAGATGTTGCCCCCACTGCCCAGCTGTGCATTTTGGAGATGCTCAGCACAGATGTCACAGGACAGACAAAGCTGCTGGGCCTGGCTGTGCCTCTCGCTTCCTTTGCCAAGCAATCACTGATTCAGAGCATTTTTCCAAACCCTCACAGGTGAGGCTTTTCCTGGGATTCTCCCTGGCAGTGCCCTCATTCCCGAGCTTTGAGCAGTGTTATCCAGACAGTGCCAGTAATGTGCAGTGAATTCCAGTGCATCCATGGCTTCAGCCATTAGCCTTAGCCATTGTTTGAGCCCTTAATCCACCTGCCAGCCTCAGGTCAGAATTGAGAACCACATTCTGTCAGCTGAAAATCCCAACAGAGAATCCAGAGAAGAGAAACCATGGGCAGAATTTCCAGGGCATCGTTATGGGTTTGTATTCAGTGTGAAATGAGGATAGAACCCACCAGGCACTTTTCACTCATGATTCCCACTGAAGGGAAAAGCTTTAAGCACTTTTCGAGTACCAGAGGTCTCAGGGGTGGTGTCAGTTACGCAGAGGGAATTATTTGTTCCCTTCTCCAGCATGGGCCTTGTGATCAAACCAAGAGAAAACAGTGCCAAAGCCCCTTCCTTCCCTCTGCCCAGGAATGGATTTCACTTCCTGCTCTGTTGGGATGTTTTCACTGGGACTCTGAGGGACACAGAAGTCCAGGGTGAAAAGCTATGGGCAGCCAAGAAACTGCAGCCAGGCTCAGAGAAAAGATTAAAGTCTGGGGTTTGCTGTCATGAAAAGATCTCTTGAATGCTTTAATTATCTGGGGTTTTGCTTTTTCTTTGTTTTATTTTTTTTTTCCATTTCAGAATTTGGAGTTGGTTCATGTCCAGGAAGAACAACCCTTCCACGATTCCTTAGGATGTTAAAGATGTAGAAAGTTTCTGAGTTCAACTCAACTGTAAAGCAAACCAAACACGTGGATTTCGTGTGGATGACACTGATATTTTTAAGCATTTTCTTCTTTTTAGGGGGGAGAAGGGACTTTGATATACTTTCTCGATGTCAATAATTATTTTTTTGCCAAGAGTGTGTCTGTGTAACTCTGGGTGTGGTGTGGAGGTGTGTGCAGGCAGCACACACAGAGCACACATGGGGAGCAGGATCTTCCTCCAGCTTAGTCCCCTGTTTTCCACCCAAAGTCGAGGTGATTGTGCAGTTTAACCCCTTGCAGGGTTTTATTCCAATCCTACCCTATCCATGCACCAAATACTGCCAGGCTAAAATTTTGTCACAACGTATTTTTATCCACAAACACAAAAAAAGTCAATTTTAGGTCGAGTTCCCCCTTTGCATCTGGCCATTATTAACAGATACACACAAGGATGCTCTTCTTTCCAAGGCTGGTTATTCCTAACAGTTATGAACAAGGGCTTCTTCTCTGCTTAGGATTTTTCTCTGATAATTGGTAGCATTTTCTTTCCTGTCACATGAACTCTTTATCTCAAGAAGCAAATTGACACCTGCAGATTCTCTCCCAGGCCTCAACCACCCTTCCCTGAAGCTGCTTGTGAGGGGACAGTTGGGACACAGCTGCAGAGCTCGAACATTCCCAGGTCCTGATCCATTCTGAGCACCAGAGCAATTCCAGTTCCTGACTGTACCTGGACAAAGGTGGCATTTGAGAAGCTGAGCAGGACGGGCCAAGTGTTTTTCCCCTGGGATCATTGACTGCCACAGGAATGAAAGAAGGGAGGGATGTGGCCTCTTTAATCATTTTTTGTTTCTACTGATCAATGTAAAGAACTGGTATTAATGTGCAGAGGAATGTGAGCACTTGTGTGATGTCAGGTTTGGAAATGTTTTATTTCTCGGGATCTTGAATTGCGTTAATCTGCCTGTGATGCTGAGGCTGTGATGAGGGACTGCTGAGCTCATTTCAGGGCAGCTCAATTCTTACAACCTTCCTGTCTCCAGAAGAAAAATACCCTCCCCGTGGAGGGGACCCAGCTCAGACTCACGGGGAAGGAGCAGCTGAGGCTGTGTTTGCTGCCTGCCCCATACATGGGATTATTGTGCTGGTTATTATTCCTCAAAGGGTGCAGGGGCACAGGACCCCGTTTTTCAAACATCAGGGGTTCAGGAGGTGCTTGGAAAGGATGGATTATGAGCCTGGAAATGGAAAAGCAGTCTCACTGTAAGTGTCAGGCTCCTAAATTGGTGGGACTCAGGATATTCAGTTCACACCCGGGGGGGGCGATTTGTGCCCGCTAAAGAACCCCCTGTGAAGTTTGGGTTTGCTCTGCTGCAGCTCCAGGTGGCCCTTGTTGGTCCCCATTTGGAGCACAGGGAGCTCTGCCCACACAGGGAGATCATTTCCAGCTGGTTTTCTTCTTGGGCTACAAAGGGTGGCTTCATCTTGTGCACTTTAATGAGCAGCCACTCTTTGCCCACGTTCTTGAGAGCTTTCTGTGCCGAGCTGCAGCCAAATGAGAGAGGGGAAAAAAGCCCCTTTGAAGTGCAGAGGCAGAACCAGGAGAATCCAGTAGGACAGAAGTGTTTCAGGAGGGTTTAAACAGAGCAAAGAGCCCCAGCCTGTGGGCAAAGCCCTTCCACCCCCCCCATCAGTTCCCTTGCTGGATGTGGATTCCCAGATGCAAAGTGTTCCAAATGCTTTGGGCAGGACCCATCTGTGGGTGTCCCCAAGGGCTGCAGCAGCCACAGGGTTGGCTCAGTTTGGGTGTGAAGTGTTCAGTGCAGTTTTGCATTCGGGTTTGTTCTGTAACAACACGTCCAACACAAGTCCTGGGAGCGAATGCTTTTCTCTGGAAAACTACTTGGGGAAACAAGTGCAAAATGAAATGATGGAATATTGAGGAAATTCACTCTAATTGGCTGTGATTTAGGCTTTATTTTAAAACACTGCAGCTGCTTTCACCCCTAATGCAGTTACTGAGTCACTGTACAAGGCACAAAGAGCCGTAGCTTTATGATCATCAGCTCACAATTAAATTTACAGGTACTGGAGATTTCATTAGTGAGTGTTGGACTCCAGGAGACAGACTCATCATTCACATCAATTTTATTACAAAAACCATTGTTACAGTTGTTTTTATTGCAATTTTTTTTCAAAGCTAACAAAATGATAAAAATAAAATCTGTCTCCATGCTCAGAGCTCTTCCAAATGTGACTGGGCACAGCCCTGAGCAATCTCACCTGGCTGGGATGTTGTCCCTGCCCTGAGCTGGGCACACCAGAGAGGTTCCTGCCACTGTGCTGTTTTTAGGATGCTGTTTGTCACTGCTTGCAAACCTCAGGGCAGAGCTCACTCAGGACAGCCGTGGGCTGCAGGAACCACAACCGTTCTGCCATCCCGGGGCTGTTCTGCAGCTGGATCTTCCCTGGGAAATTCTCTGATAGCCTCTATTTTCCTCTCAGTCTCTCTTTAAAATCTGGACACCAGACTCCACCCAAGTCAGTGAAGTGACTTTGATGCCCAACTGTGAGAAGTGAAAATCAGATTTATTGGAATAAGTGGTGTTGCTCATAACCAGCAATTCTGGGAGCTCAATGAGGTTCCCTCCAACATAAATTAATGCTGTTCTCACCTCCAGTATAATTTTTTTTTTCATTCTGGGGAGGTATTTTTTTGAAGTCATGATTTTAACTGTGACATCCTCTCTGATGAGCTGGTTTCCTGTTCCTTGCTCCTTGAAGAGCCAGGGTAGGGCACACCCCAGGACAGGGACAGGGCAGGTCTGTGGCACAGGGATGGCAGCAGGAACAGGGGCAGTTGGACACCCAGACGTGTAAATAAACACCACCCTCATTGTCCTGGGCGCAGCAGAGCTTTTTTGGTTTATTTTCTTATAAATGCTTTGTTTATTTTGTGTGTGTACAATCCCACCCCGGCATTTCAGAAGCCGCATGGACGAGTCAAAGGCAGTTTTATTCTCTGGACACACACCAGTGTGAGACCAACTCAGCCTTACCAGTCCATAGCTCTACAGTGTATTCTGTAAGATATAGGTATGTGAGAAAAACGTCTCAGAGTTTTGTTTTGGCTGCACTGTATGTATTTGCTTCATTGGAAAAGCTGAAATCAATAAAAATTGCTGGAATTTCTTCAAGTTTCCTTGTTTGGATGATTTTATTTTGGTTGTTTCACCAGTGTTAGGAAAGAAGAAAGGTCTGAAAGGTCTGAAAAAAACCTGTTACCCTGCATCAGGAGTCAGCTTGGACTGCTCTGCCTTATCCAACAGGAGTAAGGAAGCTGTAAATCCCATTTCCTCCAGCCTGGCACTGCCCAGGCTCCCCAGGGAATGGTCCTGGCCCCGAGGCTGCCAGAGCTCCAGGAGCATTTGGACAAGGCTCTGTGGGATGCCCAGGGTGGGATTGTTGGGGTGTTTGTGCAGGGCCAGGGGCTGGACTGGGTGATCCCTGTGCATCCCTTCCAGCCCAGGATCTTCTGTGATTCCATGATTTCATCCTCAGTGGCTTTCTCTCCCAGGAGCTTTCACAGCCATCACCTCAGTCCATGAAAAAGCTAAATACCATGGCTGTCATTTGTGTCACTGCTGAAAGGATCCAAAGACTGTGGCAGGGAAAACTCCTCAGTTTCTTCTGGACCTGCCCCACCCGAGCTGTGGTTGGAGCTCCCTGGTTCTGGCGTTTAAAAGGAGCGGTGAGGGCGAGGGGATCCTCCCCAGTTTCTCTCTGGGCCAGGCGGGGCAGGCCCAGCTCGGAGAGGTTCCTCACACAGAGCCAGCAGCTCATGACCCTCAGCCCCATGCAATGATTTCCTTCCTGGGCTGAGGAGCCCAGAACAGCACAGGGCAGAGGGTGAGTGAGCCTGGGCTTGTGCTGGGACATCACAGCCCTTCCTGATCTCTGCTCCATCCCTATCCATACCTGACATTCCCTTGGAGTCTTTGTTGAGCTGTCACTGGGATGGGCTGTCCATGAATGGTCTGTGGAGTCACCTCTAGGCCCATCTCACAAAAGATAAGATTATTTCACCCCACGAGTATCACTTCACATTTCACTGTGCTGATGTTTGTCTGCCATTTATCTCCCTTTCCTTACTGGTTTCTAGTTCTCCAAAATTCCTCCATCCTCAGGAATGTCATTGATGTATCAGGTAGAGGAGCTTGTAGGAATCCTCCCCCTTTCTCACAGGCATCACAAAATGGAAAAGGTAAATACCTGCTCTTCTCTGCTCCTCTCCTTCTTGAGTGCTCCTTCTTCTGATACCCCTGACCCCCCAGTCTCCTGGCAGGTCGTTCCCCTCTACTGGGAGATGCTCTGACTTTTTGGCTCATTCTTCTGACTCCAGCTGGTTGTTCCTTCAACTGCTTTTGGCAGGTTTAGTGTAGTTTATGCTGAACTTGGAAGAGGTTGTGAAGCCTTTCCTATTTTTGTCTTCAGCTGTTTGAAAAACACCTGCTGGTACCTCTTTCTCCTGCTGCTCACCCAGGCCAGCTGCCTTCTGCCCTTCCTCAGGGAATTCCTCACTGCTGGGATGTGCTGGGATTGGACTTCAGGATGACGAGTGCAGCCCACATTGCCTGGGAGTTTCAACTCTCCCTTTTCCCTTTAAAGCATCTCCCTCTAAGCTGCTGTTCTGGAGGATGAGCCTGTGGTGGTGGATATGAAGGCTTTTGTTGAGCCCAGGCTTTTCCTGCTCATCAGGACCAAATTGGAGGCTGCATCTGCACCCTTTGGGGACTCCCAGCCTGCTCCGTGGAATTGCTGTTGACAACATCAAAGGATTTGGTCTCTCATCAGACCCTGCGGGAACACGAGCCCAGAGCACACGGGGAGAGCTGAAGTGGAGGATGAACAAAGGACTTTGGATTCCCAGCACTGGGGAGCAGCGGGGTGTGCAAGCACTGCAGCAGCCTCACCGAGGGAATAAGGAAGCAGCACCTCTTGATCTCCTTCAGAAGACTCTTCAAAGCAGACACCTGGCAAAGGGGAATGAGCTCAGCGCTGAGCTGTGTTTGGTGTTTACTCGAGGAATAATCCTCTGCCACTGCCAGGATCTCATGGACAGAGGATGTGCAGCCCATCAGACAGGCTGGGCACAGCCTGTGAGCCCGTGCAAGGGACAAGGGACAGGTGCCACCCCCTGCACGTGGCTCAGAGCTGCTTTCCAGGAGCAGCCTCTGCTGCTCTGCTCAGGCTGCTGAAGGGTGGGTGAGCACTAAAGGGTTAAGCACAAAGGCAAAGCACCCAAACTCAAATGTCTAAACCAGCTTTGGGTGGACCCAACAGCCCTTCAAAGCCTAATTGCATTTCAGCTGTGATCGCTCCTTCCTCAGGCTGCTCCTGGGCCCTGGCACAGCAGGAGTGTTTGTGACTGGCTTTGAACGTGGTACACAAATAATTGTTTAAAAAAGCCCATTCTGGAGCAGCACAACCAGCAGCCCTTGGGAGGATTACATTTGACATCACAACCATCACCAGCTGGGGATGTCCGGTCTGCAGCTGCTTCAGGCATGAATCCCACCTGAAGTCACATCTAAGAAAGGTCATATCAGTGACAGGCTGGGAGAGCAAGCTGCCTTCTACCCAGTCTGGAGTGTCTCCAAGGGGTGCAGGTGAGCCCTACTGTCCATTCCTGAGTAGCTCCCTGGACACTGGAGAAGGGCAGGCCATGCCAGTGTGCCTCAGCACACACCTCCAGCTGGGAAATGAATTCTTACTTACCAGTGGAGCCAACACACAACCTTGTGTGTCTGTCCACGTGCAGCAGGTGAAATGAATCCCAAGAAACCACGAGGCTCCTGCTGGGACAAACTGGCTCAGCAGAGTCCCTGTGTCTCAGTTTCCCACGTGCTGGGTGGGATCACCCCAAGCACAGGCTCTGCTGTGGCCCCATGGCCAGACACGGTGGCAGTGCCACAGCCCCCAGGACACGCTGTGGGGCACACGTGGCAGCCCATGGCAGGAGGCCCTGCTCCACAGGTGCCAGTGCACAGGAGTTTGGCATTTGCACCCAGAGCCCCCCAGCACCCACCCTGGGGCAGCTCCTCTGGGCGCCGAGGCCCCACAGGGACTCATTCCCTGCTCGCCTGCCCTGGAGCAGGCAGGGCTTTGGGCTCCTCTCTACAGCCCTCACTGGTACCTCTCCCACAGTTACCCGGCCTTGCAGATTGCATCTTGAAGCTTTTACAGCTCCCAGATTGTTCTTGGGCCCTTTTTTGGTGCTTCCTAAGCTTGTCTTTGTCTCAGGAGAGCCTTTTGAGGGACCCCCAGGAGGCATCCCAAGCACAGGGCCTCATCCAGCACCAGGAAGCCTCTCCTCTGCGCTGCTGGGATGCAGAGAACGCTGCAGCTCTGCCTGAGCCTTCACAGCACCTTCCCAGCAGGGTGGGGGCAGCAGTGACATCCAGAGCAACATTTCCCTGATAAAGAAAACTGAGAGCAGCTTGTCAGGATGTGGCATCTACTCCAGAAATGCTTCTCTGACTCCCATCACAACTCCCTGCAGCTTGATCCTCTCAGGCAGGAAAGGCTTTGACGAGAGGTTTTGATGTAACTACCTCGCTCTTACCCCCTCTGGATGTGGTGGCAGGAATGAGATGAGACCCCTGGTGCAGAAATGAGATCCCTGGTGCTCCCAGCCTCCTCATCCCAGCTGATTGAGACCAAGAAAGTGTTTCAGCACAAAAAGAACGCTGCAGGAATCTTTGCAGGATACCAGGGAATGCCACTGGGAAGGTGACACTGCTGACAGGCATTTTTAGGAAGCAGATCTGGTCTTGATCAACACTTTGGTCAATATTTCAGGTCTTGGATGAGATCCTGGGTGTCCCAAAGGTGGGAGGTGACCAGAGCTGAGCACAGCTCCTGCAGCAGTGGCAGAGCTCAGCACTGTGTGGGTGCAGAGCCTGCAGGGGCCCTGCCTTGGCTGCCTTTCTGCAGACGAGGAGCAAGGCAGCCAAACCCCCCAGGCTGGGCAGCAGGGAAGAACCCCCTCGTGTCCAGCTGGGTCCGGCTTCCCAAGGGAATGCCATGGGAAAAAAGCAGGTGGAGATTTTCAAAGGTCATAAATCTATTGGAGGTTCCTGGCACTGCAAATCCCAAATGCTTTCCCAGAGAAGGAGAGTTCCTCCTGCCTTTCCCTGGCACTTCTCTCCACAAAGAGCCTCACAAGGTAAGGATCTTACTGAGAGCTGAGCTCAGGCAGTCCCTGTCACTGCTTTTGGCTCGCCAGGCCAAGTTCCAGTGTGGGAGATGCCCCAGCCTGTGCTGTACCATGAAGGGCAGCAGAGATTTGCTTTGTGCATCTTGGTGCTTTCTTCCCAGTGTTTTCTACTCTTTCTCCAGGAAGCCTCTTTCTCTCCTGGTGCAGGTAACTCCTGCTTCAATCAACGGGGATCTCCCCGGCAGAACAGGAAAATCAGTCCCACTGATTCTCCCAGGGCTGAAAGAAATGCTCAGAAAATGTAAAGGGAAAAATCGGAGATTATCTGGGAGCCTTTGAGTTCCACCCTCGGCTTTTCCTTAGCACGTTTTTCCCACGGTGAAAATTGATTCCTGCCCCCTTCCAGGGGAGGAGACGCAGCCAGGAGGGGGAAAGACACTGGAAAGGATCACTGGAGCAGGGGCATTGGCAGGATTTCAGCAGCACCCTGGATTTCCCAGGCAGCCGCACATCTCCTGACTGGCTTCTGTCATTCTTGGCTATGCAGTGAGAAATTGGCTGTGCCTTTCCCAAGTATTCTTCTTTTGTTTTCCCGAGGGTGACCCAGAAGTCACTCAGAAATGATTTCCTGCAGGATGTGCCGAAGCAGGAGGAGAGGAGCCAGGACAGAGGGAGCAGGAGGAGATGTCTCAGGGAGTGTTTGTGGTATTTGCAGTGACGGCTCCCTGATACGCGAGCAAATCCCACACCCAGCACGCTCTGGCCCTGGAGCCCGCCCCAAGCCCCGCGAGCAGCAGCTGCACCTCTGCAGGCTCCGCCAGCGTGGGAAAGGAGCGGAGCCACCGCGAGCCCGGCCGGGACTGAGTCACTGCCCCGCCCTGCGGGAACAGCGCCAGAGAGCCCGGAGAGACTCCCGAAATGAGCAGAGCGCGAGAGGGGCTCAGGGCCGCGGGACCCCGATCCCATCCCCACTGCTGGGAACTGCGGCCAAGGCAGGGACAGAGCCA
>VZRR01010578.1:0-17020 GCA_013398015.1 Oreocharis arfaki | reverse complement strand
CGGGTGGGGATGGGGGGGGACGGCGGCGGCTCCTCTCTGCACCTGCAGCCGCTCCGCGGGCGCAGGACGGCGGTGAGCGCCGGCGGCAGCCAGGCTTGTGGCGTGACTCGGGGTCCGCTCTCAATGGCTGGATCCTTCGGTCGGGGGGTGTTATTTTTCTTTGCCTTTTTTCTTTTTTTTTTTTTCTTTTTTTTTTTTCTGGTGTGTGCGTGTTGTGTCGCTGTTGTCGTTTCGCCGCCGCACGAAGCCGCCGCGGAGCGGGGCTGGCGGCAGCGCGGGGGCTCGGCGGCCCCGGGCACCGGCCTTTCCGCGTCAGCCCCCCCTTTCTCTCTATTTCTGTTATTAAAGCAGTATTATTGTTATTCCGTCCCCGGTGAAACCGCGGAAGGGCTGGTGCGTTTTGCAACCTGTGGCGGGGCTGCGCCGTGATCTGTCAAGCCCCGGGCTAAGAGCGGGCGGTGATGGAGAAGACTTGCGGCATTTCCCTGCCCGGGGAAGGGGGGAGCCCGCGGGGAGGCTCGGCCGCCGCCGGCTGCCGGCCCCGGAGCACCGCGGAGCTCCGGCCCGGGGCGGCGGGGACCGCGCTCGCCTCGACGGTGCGTGCGGAGCGGCTGCCGGCTGGAAGCCCAGCCGCGATGCAAAACTCGGGAAGGGGCAAAAGTGTATAAAGCGACTCCGAATATCGCGCGTAAGGCTGAAAATAAAAATAACAACAACACCACCACCCGCGGGGAGGAGCGGGAGTCCCCCGCCGGGAGGAAGGCGGCGGGCGGGGAAAGCGGAGAGCAGCCGTGCGAGGGATGCGAGGGACGGAGTCCGGGGCGCGATGCGTGCGGAGCCCCCCGCTGCCCCCAGCGCAGCCCTTCCCCTGTGTTTACTACCGCGGCGGACTTGGCGCGGGGACAGGCGCTCGTAAATCTGCCGCCGGCAGCCGCGGGGCTGGCCCCCGGCCACACGCTATTCCTGGAGCGAGCGGCCGCGGGGAGCCGCGCAACCCCCGCGCCACTGCGCCCCCGAAACCGCTGAGAGCGGGCGGGGAAGAGAGTGCGCTGTTTGTTTTGGTTTGTTGGGGGTTTAATTTTTTTTTTTATTAGGTGCGTGTTCTTGTGTGCTCATATTTTTAATTTTTTTTTTACGCTCCCCACCCCTCTTTCAAAAATAAAAGGCAAAACAAAACCGAAAAAGCCCAACTTTGTTATGAAAACTTTCGTGGTCGGACGGCAGCGACCTCTCCCGGCCATCCCCCCCCGCCGTNCGCCCTCCCCCGGCCACCCCCCCCCGCCGTTCCCCCCTCCCGTAGTTTGCAAAGTCACAGTATGAAATGTTATGAAATCGCCTCTTGGGAAGGAGGGAAACAGAAAGCAAGGCATTTGTTTAGAAAAATCCGCGGCAGCCTCTCAGATGTGCCTAAAAAGCTGCCTTCGACCCCCCTGTTGCATTTCCAGGGAAGAGGCAAATCTGGGCTTAAAATCATGAGTCAAAATCAACACAAACAAACCCGTCCCCTATTAGTTTTTTCCACTGACTTCAGTAGGCACAGGATCAGTGCGAGGGGAGGCTGGGGACAGACGACTGAGGCTCAATGAGAAGCTGCTACATTGCTCTGGCATCTCTCTCTGGGGCCAAATTCCTACTTGTGCCAGTGGAAGTGTCAGCAGGGCTCGGTTTGGGATCAGGCCCTTATTCAATCTGGGAATCTTACTGATTCCTCTCCCGAGCTTTTAAATGTGTTAAAAATTATTTGCCATACTGTTTCAAGGATTTAAAGGATAAGAGCTTTAGGAGCAAATGCAGGCTCCTTCCTCCAGTGAGGACGTTACTGTTCAAAAATTGCTCTAAAAATGTTTTAGGGGAATCCTCTCTTTATCTACAGATGGAGAGGCAGAACCAGAGATTCTGTTATTTTCTCCTAAGGGTAGGATTGCAGGTTTTAAAACCTGCATTATAGATGGCAAACATTTTTGCCCCATGAAACATATCACCAAGCCATTAAAATATTCAAAGGGTGTCTAGAAATTTTCCAGAAGAATGGATTATTACATTGTTCCAGTAAGAAAAGGATTCATCTATTTTCAATTTTGATTGGCAAAACCAATCAAAGATCTGTCGAGATGCGTTTCAATTCCAATTTCCAATCCCCTTCAGTTCTGACTATCTGAGTCAATATTGGGAGAGGAAGTGGAGGTTAACTGGTTAGTTATTATTGCGAAGGGAGAAGTTGGAATGAGAAGTGATTCTTACAAATCCCACCCGAAAAACAAAACAACAACAAAAAAAATCCGTCAAAAGTCTTTGTGACACTCTTTAGACATCCCTGTTTGCCATGCAGGGAGTATTCAGCCGGCTGTTGGATGGTACAAAAATAAACCTAGCAGAAACATTAAGTTTTTCAAAACAAGGCTGGAAAAGCTCATAAAAATAATGTTGCTCAGACGCGTTTTAAGAGAAACAGAATTACATCGACAAAATTATATGTTTTCCAGGTTTGGTTGGGGTGTTTTATTTTCCAAGGGGAAAAATTGCTCCTGCAGCAAAGCGAACTGGTGCCATCTAGTGTCACCTCTCGCCGCTCCGCGCGGGGCTGGCGGGGCCGGCAGCCTCGGGAGAGTGGGAACATGTTTATTAACTGCTCGTTAAAAAAAGAAAAAAAAAAGCTTGCCAGCTTGGAGGAAGGTGGCAGAGGAAACTCTGGATGCCACTGAACTTACTTAAGGAGCCTAATTGGAAACAACCGAGTGCTTATTAAAGTCACTGACATTTCCATATGGAGCTCTCTCTGGGTCTGGTCATGAAATCACATGTGAAAATCTTTCCAAGTTGTGGTGTTAATCTGCCCTTGAATTTTTGCCTAATTTAGGATGTATTGTAAAGCTATGTTCTTTTTTTTCCTTTTTTTTTTTTTTTTTTTTTTTTTTTTTTTTTTTTTTTTTTTTTTTGGTCAGGGAAAGCTTTCAGCCTCCAGCTGCAGCAGCCCAATATGAATTTGTAGGAATAGTGTTTGGGTTTGGAGCACTTATTTTTCCTAAGTAAATAGTAACGTTATCCTCAAAACCCCATACAAATACAGGTGCTAAAACTTTGTGTGCCAGTGCTGTGTGGTAGGACTGTCCTCTCATTTTATTTGGATTGTCTGTGAAAAAGAAAACCTTTTTACAAAGTCTATAGATGAATAAAATCAAGCTCTAACCAATATGTGCATTTCTCAGTGTGCAACTTATACACCTTCATATGTTTATGGTGTTAAGGTTGAAGAATTGTTTCATGCCTGTTTTAGTCCGTGTGCTGTAATACCTGGGCTGGGAACTTCACTCAAAGAGCTTTTACTGGTTCAGCTGGAGCCTGAAATGTTGTTTTCAGGTTTCTGAGAAGTTGGTAAAATCTAAATTTGGTGGAAAGTTGCTTGTGTGCTCATAACCTCTTGCTCCATTTTATAGTAGCATGGGAGTCTATAAACGGGATCCTTGTATGCCGAGTGCCTGTATTCTTCTCTAGATCTATTTTTAAACCATTCTTCTGTTTGGCAAAAAGTGACACTTGGTTTCCATGTTTACAGCAGGCTTTGGCAAACCTCAGGAGTTCACGGTTTGCAGTTCGGTTAGATCAGTATCCAAAAGTCAGCATCTGACCAGTAAGCTCCTTCAGACTGCAAATTTAGACTGCAAATGTAGTCCTCTTTTTCTTTTTCCTTTTCTTTTTTTTTTTTTTTGTTTTTAAATCCAAGCTAGATCTTGTGTGTTCTCATCACTGCAGCATGCTGACAGCCAAAAGACACACACCCCTAAATCGGAGCAAGTGTGTAGTCTTCAGGACTGCTTTGAAACCCCAGCAATCGCAGTGGAGCTTCCCATCTAAACCAGAGAGAGAACTAGGGGCGTTTGGGAGAGGTGTAGGAAATTTTTGGTCTATATTGTTTTCCTTCCCCCGTTTCTCCTGGTCAGTTGCTGCCTTTGGGCTGTGTGCCGGGTACCCATAGGGAATGTTGGACCCCTGTTTATGGAGGAGGGAGCTTGGGACAAGCACACCGCAGGACAGGGGGTTGTGAATGGGCCCTGAAGAAGGTGTCCTGTAGGACTAGGTACCCTTTGAAATGCATCTCCTTAAATCTGTTCGGCTAAATATAGGGGCAAGGGGGTGTCTCGTCCCATCCAGGCGGGATGCCAGAGCAGTTCCTTACTGCCAGAAGGAGCTGTGCCACCCTCAGCCCCAGGAGTACAGAGACAGGGAGAGTCAGGTGCTAGCTGCTAATTTTCTGTCCCAGTGTGGGGTAGGGATGATCAGCCACCTCCTGGGAGCCCAGCGGGGCCAGGAACCCGGCTCAGCTGCTGGGGACACCCAGCTCTGGCTGCACCCTGCTGATGGGTCGGCATCTCGGTGCAGGGCTCGGCGTTGGTAGGGCATGGAGCCTGTCTTCTGTTCTCTGGAGTAGCTCCCTAGATTTCAGCCAGGACGTGGTTCCTGCCTTCCCTTGAAAAATTAATGTGCCAAATTGCTTGGGATCATTTGAAATGCTGAGGAAGGCTCGACTCCTTGCTTCCCAAGGGCACGCGCTGCTGCTGCCTCACAGCCAGAGCTTGGCTCCGTAGAGGGCAGGGGAGTCCTTTTTAGTACGAAAACATTGGAGCCAGTTTTAACGTGCTTGCCCTCTCCCTCCTCTGCGTTTTCTTCTGCAAAGACCAAAACAATGTGGAGACTTGAGCTGGGCCAGCTTTCAAGGGCAATCCTTTAAACCCTCTTTTGAAGTATGAACTATAAAGTTCCCTGCGGCGCTCGAGAAAATATGCAGTTTTCCTGGTTCCAAATGCTGATAATAAACCCGTCCAGATAATGTATTGCATTTCCTAGAAACATTTGTTTGCTGGCAGGAAATTGGATCAGATTGAGGCCGCTCGATAGAGCGAGTGCAATCCGCTCACGGAAGGGTACGGTAGAAAATACGACGGGGCTTGCACTAGTGATGCTGCTTCTGATCTGCGCTGACGCTGTGGGCTTCTCTCAGTCTCTTCTTGGGTTATTATTAACCCAGCCACGTTTTGGCCTAGACACTAACCAGAAGCTACTAAAGTAATAAAACTCTGCTCTGACAGCTAAAGGACACTAAGTGCCTCTGGATTGCATGGTAGCAGAAAGCTGAGCTGGGCACTCACATACCCCCAGCCAAAAGCATCTTCATCATCATGGCATGTAGCACCCATGGCTGTGCTGGGGGAGCCACCCACACCCCACTTCATTTTCTTGGTTGTCCGCTTGATCCCTGTTCAGGAGAAACCAGGCATTCCTTGGTAGGGTGGAGAGGCAGCTGGCAGCATGCCCTGGCAGGCTGTGGGGATGTTCCCATGGGGCTGGGACCCTGCAGGGTGCAGGGACTGGGGAGGAGGAGGGCAGGATGGAGCTTCCCCTGGGCGGGCAGTTTCGGAACACTGTGTGGGATGAGGCTGTGGGGAAGGAAGATTTCACCCAGCCACCCCTCTAAGGTGATGTGAGTGAGTCGGCGCTGCAGGCTCTGGAGGGGTAGGAGATTGGGGCCCAGGGAGGGGGAGTCTTTGGTGCTCTCCTCCCTGGCTATGCACTTGGGGGTGGGAGAAGGGTTAAGACCAGGGGTATCCCCCATGCAAAAAAGGATAGGGGAGCAAGGAGTTCCCACCAGTGCACAGAGCGGGAGGCGGATGGATGAAAAGGGATTCCCTCAGACTGGGAGAGTAGATGAATGGAGAGGTATGGCAGAAAAATGGATTGGAAGTCCCAGGTTCTCACCTCTGCCCTAGGGTAAGTGAGCAAAGAGGGTCTCCCCTTTGCATGGGGTTGAGCTGAAAGAGGTTCTCCCACACGAAGGTGCGCCCTCCCCATGCTCACCGAGCTGCAGAGAAGGCAGAGCCAGCACTGGGCTCCTTTCCAGGAATGGGTTTTCTCGGGGAGTTGCCGGCAGGGAAGGGCTGTTCCCTGAACTGCTGGGGCAGACCCATTGCTTTCCTGGAAGGCAACAGCAGTGACAGTCCGTCTGGCCACCCCCAAAATGGGCCCTGCGCCTATTCCAAACCTTCCTCTATGGGCACAGGAAGCCCTGGCACACAGCCTCGAGCACTGCCGGAGAGCCCACACCTGCAAGGTACTGGGCAGGAAAACTGGAAGGGGGGTGTGGGATGATGCTCTGGCCCCAGCTGAGCCTGGAGGAATCTCATGGGATTTGAGGGGGTTTAGATGGCAAAGACCGTGCTTGGCACTGGTCTCTGGTCCTTGCTGCCATCCTGTTCTCTGGTCTGAGTATCCTCCCATGCCGGGACACAGAGCTGGTGCTGCGCAGAGACTAGAAGGGACAGGGTTAACCCGACTCAGCACAGCGAGGGGAAGGAAAGTCCCTTTCCCTTTGCATGCCCACATCCTGCAGCCGGGAACTGATTGGGATGCACCTGCCCAGCTCTTGGGGCTGTGGGCGTTGAAGCAGCACTGTGCTGGGAGGGATTATTTGGAAGGGTGGGGAGGGGGCTGTGCTGGGGTCCAGCTCTGGGAGAGAAGCTGGGTGTCGCCCCTGGCAGTGCTGTGCCCTCCCTGTGGATAAGGGAATTTGGCAATGGTAGCAGCTTCTCACATGGTGCTCACGGGTGCAGAGTTCATCTCGCTGTTTGTAACTTTGTTGGTTTGCGAGCGGGTCACCTCCTCACCTCTGTGACACTGAGGTGGCTCCCCGGGGCCTGGCAGGGTATGTCTGCCACTGTGGCTGAGGTTGGGGTGCCAGCCAGCTGCCCCAAACGCACACATCTGCTCATGTGGGCACAGGGGTGCGTGCTGGGCTCCTTGCAGAACGCTGTGAGTCCCTTGGCTTGCAATTGACGGTAGCGAGTGGCTGGCAGTGAGCGTGTACAGAAAGGTCAGAGTCTGCAGTATTTGGGAAATGAGTCACTTTTTGTATGTGCACAAAGTTTTAAGCTGGCCAGGCTCAGAGTGGCTCTGAAGATTTGTGTTTGATGGCTGGAATAAAGCTGTAAGACACCCTCCGGGTTTTGTGCGTGATACCTTGCCTTGAATCTCATCTCTTCATCCCAGCGGCTCTGGGGATGGGAGGGGAGCTTGGGCTCCAGACCTGCACATCTCATGCAAGGGAGAGGGAAGGCAACACTTGTCCTCACAGGGATGACTGGGCTTTCTGCAAGTGCCTGGCAGCCTAAATAATCTGGGGGTTGGTCCTCAAAATAGTGTGATGAAGGTTTTAGGGTTTGTTGGCTCACTTATTTATTGTGCTTCTACCTGCTGAGGCAACTGCCTGAGGACCTTCTTCCTGCTTTGGTGCCAAGTCAATTTGGTTTGGTTTTAAGTAAATTTTGGAGGATTAGTATGAGTTCTGGAAAGCAATTAACTCCTGGGTTTCCTCGCTGTTCTGCCTCAGCTACTTGCTGGTGAAGCCAGTGCCTGCAGACACAGCTTGTGGTTTAAGGGAAGGCTTTGGCAGCAGCAAGGGGAAGGGGCATTTGTTCTGCATCCTCATTGTCTCCACCACTGGCTTCCTATGCAGTCCTGGCCAAGTCACTTTGATGCTTGACACTTATATTCTCCCAAATCTGTTCAGCACTCCCATCCCAGGGCATTTTCACCAGTGGCTGGAGCATGGGGGTTTCTGAGCAGAGTGACAGCAGACATTTGTATGGATGTCACACCTGTTAACAAGGTGCTGGGAATGTGGCATGGGTCTTGAATGTGGCACCGGACAGGAATCCAGTCTTGGCAGAGGAAGAGTTATCTCCGAAAGAACTGGTGAGAAAATTCTCGCTTGACTTCCCTTCCCCACCTGCCTTTAAGTTCCTGAGTCATGGAAATGAAAATCTCCTTGGCATACGCCCATGGTTTGGGCTAGAGGGTGTGGAAGAAGCTATGATTGGATTCTCAAAGCCTGTGGTTGTGATAAGAACGTACTGTACCGGAAGAAACAAATGTTAACCTTACTGGAGAGTAGAAGGTTTGTTATCTCTAGCTTTTATCCAACTGATACTTGAGTGCAACAGCAGCCTCGTGACCTGCCACGGCCAATTCATAATTACCAGCTAATGCGGTGTTTGTTTTCTTGTGCTTTGTTTGTAGGTTTGAAAGAAACTTTTGGACTGTGAATTGAGGCATTGGGTATGTAAATTTAAATTTTGTGCTTTCCCTACTAACCTCCCTCCCCCTTTCCTTAATGAACTGTTTCATTAGACCCAGCTGGAATTTGTTTTCGGGAGAGCAGCTGCTCTGTAGAAACTACTGTACATTGATGTGCCACTGGGGAGGGAGGAGTCAGGATTATGGGAGGAGATTGAGCATGGAAGAATTTGACACCAAATATGCACATTCCAGCCCAAACCTCAGGGAGATGTGGGCCATCCTGGGTGCTGGTTGGGAGGACACCTCTGAGATGGGTCAGCAGGTGTTGTGTTGGGGGAAGGCTTCATGTTCCTCGACTAACCCAAACCTTGCTCACGGGGAGGGACTGGGCCATGGTGTGGGTAGCAGCCCAGCAGGTTAGATGAGTTCTACTCCTCACCAGTTAATTGGGAAACTGGGGACAGGTCTTCTCCAGAGTGGCCACTACCTGGGAGTAGGAAGGTAGTTTCCTGGGTGAGGGCTGGTGTTCCACTGTGGGCTGGATATTCCAGATGTTGAAATCATTCAACTTCAGTTGGGACCTTAAGGCTTGTTTTGATTCCTGTGGCTGGATTTACAGCCAGACATCACACAGGTGAGGAGGATGGCTCCTGAGGGAGGTTGGAAGGCTAGGAGCTGTGTTGGAAGCTTTGTGGAGATGAACCTGAGTGGGCGGAGAGGGCTGGGGTGGGGCTGCCATGGGTGAGGCAGGGAGAAAGAGGAGATGGTTGGCTAATCCTCAGGAGGGTCGGATTGCCTTCACCCACCAGCTTGCTGGGTGGGATGAGACGTGCCAGGTCTCACTATCGGCTCAGGGACCTCACTAGGCAGCCTGGCAGGAGCTTGGCATGGTGCAGCACTGTTTGCTTTGGGATCAAAGAGCTGGTGCTGACCCTACTAGGAGCAATTGCCCATCTGAGCATGTCCCAGAGCAGCAGCTGTCTCTTCCCTGGGTTTAGGGTACTTGCCTGGCTGTTCTCCATTCTCATCTTCCTCTGATGCTCCTGTCTCACGCAGACTCAAGATGGCCTCGCCGGCAGACAGCTGCATCCAGTTCACCCGCCATGCGAGCGACGTCCTCCTCAATCTCAACCGCCTTAGAAGCCGGGATATCCTAACTGATGTCGTCATCATCGTGAACCGGGAGCAGTTTAGAGCCCACAAAACAGTCCTGATGGCCTGCAGGTGAGAGCAGGGTCCTTCCCTGTCTCCCTCCTTGCTCCCTCAGCCTTTGGCCTCCAGAAGCACTGCTGCAGTCCTGTGAGGGCTCATGGGACCCATGGGGAAACAGGCAGAGAAGCAGAACTGAAAGGGGCTGCCAAGAAGTTTGTACCTGTGATGGGATTAGAGCTGAGACCACTTCCCTCCAGTGTGCTGCCCTCACGTCCCTCCTTGTGTGCCCACATCTTCCCCCACACAGCCCAGGGAGACCAACGAGAGTGCAGCAGATGTGAGGCACATCCCTGAAGGCAAAGCGCAAATGTGCCACAGGTACAGGAGAGGAGAGGGAGGGCTGGATGCTCACTGGGGTGAGTGAGTCCTCTGTGACCAAGGTGTCCCCTGCCGCTGCTATTTTTAGAGCTATTCCTCCCTGGCTCCCAGACTGCTGGCTGCACCCACCTCAGTTGATTACTTTTTTTTTGTTTGTTTTAAAGCCTGATGGGGTCCGAAATCCCTTTCCAGCTCCTAAGATTGCTGAAATTGCTTCCTGGTGAATGCTAATTAATATCCCACCATTGCCCAGTTGCATTACAGCAAATGCCTTCCAGGTTCTTTTGCTGACATGGTATAAGGATTTCAAAAAGCCAAGCTTTGCCTATTAAAATGTCTGAAAAATATTTTGCCAACATTTCTCCTATTTTTATTTTTCTGGTTTGTGTGTGGATGCCCTGAGAGGCTTCTGAAAGAAATGAGTCATAGTGGGAAGGGGATGGTGGTAAGAACAACAATGGAGGAAAAAAAAAAAGCTGAGGAATTACTAAATGGAGGCAGTGGGGAGTTGTTGAACAGGTGAGATCTAAAAGCAGGCTGTTCCAGTTGGGAAAAATGCAGTGCAGAAGACGCTTACTAAGCTGAGAAACCAAGCTTGATAATAAGGGGGAAGCTCAGGGAATTCTGTAATTGCCTTCTCCTCCTCCCTTCCCTTTCATGAACCCCTCTGCACTCAGGGATTTCATACAAATTCTCATTTCTTCCTTTGAACTGTCATAACACTTGTCTTCTCTATTGTCTCCCCTCTGCAGTGGCCTCTTCTACAGCATCTTCACTGACCAGCTCAAGTGCAACTTGAATGTCATCAACCTGGACCCTGAAATTAACCCTGAGGGGTTTTGCATCCTCTTGGATTTCATGTACACCTCCCGCCTGAACTTGAGGGAGAACAATATCATGGCCGTGATGGCCACAGCGCTCTACCTGCAGATGGAGCACGTGGTGGACACCTGCCGAAGGTTTGTCAAGTCTAGGTGAGTGCCCTTGGTGAAATTTGAAGAGCCTGGAACTGTGTGTTTGGGTGGGCCAGGGAAGAACTGACAAAGTATCTGCAAATGTATCTTTATGGGCTGAAAATGACTTTGTCTCCCTCCCGTTTTTCCCAATTCCAGTGAAGCAGAGATGGTGTCTGCTGTGAAGACCCCAAGGGAAGAGTTTTTGGCTGGACGGATGCTGGGCCACCCAGAGGTGATGGGTTATCGGAGCAGAGACGTCTCGGAGAACAGCATGCCTCTTCAGAACGGGTCCCTCTGCAATGGGAGGGCCTTTGCACCGGGCTTGATCAACAGTTTGTCTGGATCCCCCATTCCCTACCACGGATACAGCCCTCTCCCTCTAAATAGCTTCCTGGTGGATGATGAGCTGCGGGAGATGAGGATGCCTCTCTCTGAACTCTCAAGGGCAGGTGCCTTCCCCAAGGAGAGGATCCTGCCGTGCGACAGCTCCAGGACAATCCCCACTGAGTACGTGAGAACCATTACCGACATCTCTGCCAACATGTGCCACGCCACCATCTACGCTCCGAAAGAAGGTGCTGCTGAAGAAGCCAGGAGTGACATGCACTACAGCGTGGCCTCTGGGCCCAAATCTGTCATCCCTTCAATCCGGAACAATCCCTACTTTCCTTGCGACAAAGTGGCCAAAGAAGAGGAGCGGACCTCTTCAGAGGACGAGATCAGCCAGCACTTTGAGCCCACCAACACACCTCTGGACCGCAAAGGACTCATCAGCCCCCAGAGCCCACAGAAGTCAGACTGTCAGCCCAACTCACCAACAGAGTCCAGCAGCAGCAAGAATGCCCGTATCAGTCAGAACTCCAGCTCCCTCTTCACCAAGAGCCCCACAGACCCCAAAGCCTGCAACTGGAAGAAGTACAAGTTCATTGTCCTCAACTCTCTCAACCAGAACACCAAGCAAGACAGCGCTGACCAGAACGAGATGGGAACCCTCTCTCCTCGCACCTATGTGCCCATGTCCACTTGCCAGCAGTCCATGGAGCCAGAGCATCTCAATGTGCAATCCCCCACCAAGATAAGCGTGAATGGCGAAGACTCTACTATCCCACAAGCGAGCAGACTCAACAATATTGTTAACAGGTGAGAACACTTCCCGCCTCCATGCCACTCTCCCCTGAGAAATAGGACTTCCTGCATTGTTGCTGAGGGTTTGGAAGTGCAAAATACCAGGTAGCATTGAGCTGGGTCGTTGAGTCAGGAGCAGATGGAAGCCCCTGCATTTGGTGAAGGGCTGCCAGTGACATTGTCTGAGTGCCCACCATCCCCACTGTAGTGGTGCCAGCCTGGACTGGCAGAGGAACTGGGAGCATTGGGTTGTGAATCCCTGGGTAACTTTGGCAGCTCTGGATGATTTCTGGAGCCTGGATTTGCCTAGCCTGTGTTTCCATCAGCCTCCCTAAGCCTCAAGCTTTCTCAATGCTTTGGCTGTAAGCATTGGAGTGGCCAAAGTATCAGGGAGCAATATGCTATCCTCTGGGCCTGGATGTTTCTAAAGACATTTGGGGTCATTTGGTGATGGGCATCTGAAGGTTTGAGGCTTAAGGACCCGTTGCTGACCAGAGCTATGCTGTGCATCTCACCACAAAGATGTCCCCATAAAACACGTCTGTCCCTTGTCGGGAGGGGTGCGAACAAGGGTCCGGTATCTCGAGCGCAGTGAGAGCCTTCTCACGGCTGTGTACATTGCTGTCCTTCCACAGGTCCCGGGATGGGTCCCCTCGGAGCAGCGAAGGGCAGTCCCCACTGTACATGCATTCATCAAAGTGCAGCTCCTGTGGCTGCCAGTCCCCACAACATACTGAGATGTGCCTTCATACCCCCGGCTCAAACTTTGGAGAAGAGATGGGGGAAACCCAGTCTGAATACTCTGACTCCAGCTGCGGTGAGTCTTGCATCCAGGGTCATCTTTTTCAGCCAGCAGTTGGGGGGCTGTGCAATGTAGGGACCGATCACTGAGTGCCCTGTGATCAAACACACAGTCAGACCTGTTCCTGATGCTGGTGGATCCCACGATGCTTTACAGCCCAGCTGGGTGCATGCATATGAGGGACACACACGCATGGGAATTGCTTCCTTCCTCCCCTTCCCCAGCACCATCCAGATACCTTGTGCAGGGAGTTAGTCACCTGCTGCAAACCTGGCAGGTAAGGACAGGAAACAAGAGCACCCCACCCCACCAGAACCACAGGAGAGCAAGCCTGACAGATGTAATGACCGTAATGGGGATTGGGCAAGCTGGCATGTCTCATGCATCCGTCACGGTATCTTTATTATCGGGGAGCCCAGTGTGCACATCTGGGGAAATGCAGATAATGAGGCTTGCAATCTTGTTGCAAAACCCCACAAGCCCAAAAACAGGTATCTGTGCACTCATCTGCCTGTAGCTCAGGGAGGGGGAATGCAGCATTGCCACCTGTAGTGTGGGCAGAGATCCCAGGAGGGAACCTCACTCTGGTAACTCTCAACACAACATTTAAGAGTTGGGCACCCTCCTATTGGCAGACCTTGCCTTGTGATTTGGGTGGTGATTGTCTTCCGAAGCTCAAGGCAGACCTCTTTACCTGTAAAAGTTTAAGAACTCTAAAGGTGTAGGAGTTGCTCCAGAGCTGAGCATCCTTCAGAGGATGCCTGATAACTTGAGTGCTTTCATGGACCTCTCTGAAAGATACCCAGGTGACATGCTAGCTTCTTGGAAGCAGCCTGTGTGTCAGTCACTAAAGGAAAGAGAGAGCTCTAAACGAGAGCTCATGATGACTTTGCTCTTTTAAACCATGCACATTGTTGCTGTGTGCACAAGGTCAGGAGGAAAAGCATGGTGCAAGCGCAACTGAACGTGAACACCTGCACTTGGCTGCTTGTTCCAACACTTGCTCTGGCTGCCACTCTCCTCCGTCCCAAATCCATCCCATAGCCTATCCAGAAAGTAGCCCAGGCACTGCCCATCTGATTGCTGTCCTCTCTGCCCTCCCAGAGAACGGAGCCTTCTTCTGCAACGAGTGTGACTGCCGGTTCTCCGAGGAGGCCTCTCTCAAGAGACACTCTCTGCAAGTCCACAGTGACAAGCCCTACAAGTGTGACCGCTGCCAGGCCTCCTTTCGCTACAAGGGGAACCTCGCCAGCCACAAAACCGTCCACACAGGTACAGTGTTAGCTATGGGGACAGCTCTGGGGAGGCTGTGGGTTGGTGAGCGTGTGTTTATGTGTTTATGGTGTTTATGGCTGGGTTTGTGCCCAGTGCAGCATCCTCTACTCTGTGTCACAAGCTGTCCCTGATGGGAAGAGCAAAGTGCTTTACTTGGCACTGCCAGAGAGCCCTTGGACAGAGCACCAAACCTGGGAATGGGGGAGGTATCTGTCTCGCAGGAGTGGAGCTCAACCTCCTTTGCTGTAAAGCACTGCACACCACTGTTTTTAAAGGTGTCTTGCAAAATGCATAGCTGGGAGCAAATACACGGCCTCCAGGTAACTTTGTGGTAGACTTAAGCAAAAAAAACATTTAAAAATAATCAAAAGAACATTTGGGGAGAAGTCTGAGATTTATTTTTACATCCTAGAAATCCAGGTCACATCTAGCTTGGCATAAACTCTGCTGATGGTAAAAATCTGTGAATGGATCGGCTCTGTGAATCAGCACAATGAAAGCTGAGAAAGGAAGAGGATATTAAGGGTTTAGTCATTTGCTGACAAACCTAGGGCTTATTTTATTTCATGCTTTTAATGCTTAACATGTCAACAGCCAGTCCACAAGCTGGGGAAGGGAAGTCTGAGCTGACAACTCAGTGCTGTTGCACTGAATTAGACCCAAATTCCCACAATCTCAGCTGAGCTCCAGGAGGGCTGTGCAGGGGACTGAGACAGCACAAGTGCCAGGGCAGGGTTCAAGGGGGATTACTGACAGCTGTAGGGAGATGTAGGTGCCAGCTGCTGTTGCAGGGTGAGGAGGAACAATGCTGTTAATCCTTGATGGCAGAGCAATCCTTGCTGCCTGACTTCCTCTCTTGCCCTGAAGGCTGCAGCTCCCAATATAAAAGACAAAAGCTACCTCCTGAACTCACCCTGCCCCATGCTGCTTGTCCACAGCCATCTCCAAAAGGGACAGGAGTCAGGGCTAGTGCTTCATGGCACAGGGCCTGGCACCTGAAGGGACTTAGCTCTGGGGATCCTGAGTGCTGAGCACATCTGTAGCTAATCCCTCACCCTTTCTTTTGGGCTTTGCAGGAGAAAAGCCGTACCGCTGCAACATCTGCGGGGCGCAGTTCAACCGACCAGCCAACCTGAAAACCCACACACGCATCCACTCTGGGGAGAAACCCTACAAGTGTGAAACTTGCGGGGCCAGATTTGTCCAGGTGCGTGTAGCCTCTGGGACCCACAATGCCTGGGGAGGTGGGATGTGGTCAGATCTTCTGCCCAACACTGGCGGATCTTCACCACCAAGACTGGTGATGCCTCATGGCAGGGAGGAGGCTGATGATGGCCCAGCTTGCTACCTTGGGCAGCTCCTCCCATGGTGCTGTGGGGTAAATAGGGACCTTAAGGTCCGAGGGGGATAATTTGGTTTAGAAAGGAAGCCTTGACTGTGGTTGTAGCTATTCTGCTCCATTTGGTCTTAAGGACTGGAGACACCAGACCTCAGACACGTGGCCCTGACTCCCAGTGGAACCCTAAAGACCAAAAAAGATGGCTGGGCAGAGCCCCATTCCCACAGGGATGCCGTTGCTCTCAGTGGGATGCCTTCCTCCCTGAGGCTGTCCTGACCCAGAGCTGCTCTCTGCAGGTGGCCCACCTCCGCGCCCACGTGCTCATTCACACCGGGGAGAAGCCGTACCCCTGCGAGATCTGCGGCACGCGCTTCCGGCACCTGCAGACCCTCAAAAGTCACCTTCGAATCCACACAGGAGAGAAACCGTATCATGTGAGTGGCCCTGCTTTTTTGAGTGGTAGGGAGTCTCAGCTTGGGCTGGGGGAGGCTGCTGCCAAGCCTGGGGGGCTGGGAAGATGCGAGGGCATTCACACGGGCTGGTTGCAGCATCCTGATGCCCTTTGCCAGCCTCATGATGCCCTGCACCAAGGTCACATCCCTGCTCCTCGTGCCCCATTTCCCTCCTGGGCATTAGCTGATGCTGATGTGGTATTTTTTCAGGCGTGGCTGTGTTGGAAACACTGACATGCAGCCCAAGCTGGGTACATCTTAGCTGCTCTCTTCTTCCACCCCATCTGGAAGAAGGTCACACTTCTTCAAATAGCTATGGCTTAAATTACAGCTGCCTGTGGTGTGCGGGAATGGGGGAAAGGAACAGAGAGCCTGGCCTGAGCTCCCCTCTGATGGTGATAATCACACCCAGTGAGCAGCCTGCCCTGCCTTGCTTGCAGCCCTGGGGGCTCCCAGCTCTTTGCTGGGGCTTTCCTGGCTTTCACCATCTGCTAGAGAGAGAATCCAAGCAGGGATTGACATCTAAACGTCCTGGAACCATCCAGCTTGGCAGAGGGCAAAAGCAGCTCTAGAAATAGCCCTGTAGCTAGTTTGATCACCTAGATATGGAGCTTGGTGCTAAGTCTATCAGAGCCAGAGTCATCTCCTGAGGGACTTTGCCCTTTGTGCATCCCATAAACCAAAATATGCTGCTGAAAGCCCGGGATGGGGTGCCCCCAGGTGCTGCTCCTCCCACCGCATTCCCCCTTTTTCCCTCGTCCACCTGTATAGTGGGTGCAGTGTCCTGGGGTCTCTGGTGGAGAGCAGGCATTTGGTGGGCCGAGGGGAAGGACGTGTCCCCTGCCACGGCGTTTCACCCCCTCTGCCTTTGCCTGTCGCCCCACAGTGTGAGAAGTGCAACCTGCATTTCCGCCACAAAAGCCAGCTGCGGCTCCACCTGAGGCAGAAGCACGGGGCCATCACCAACACCAAGGTGCAGTACCGCATCTCGGCCAGCGAGGTGCCTCCGGAGCTCCCCAAGGCCTGCTGAAGGCAGAGGATTTCCCAGGAGGAGGTCGTCTTGGGGGGCATGGCGGGGAGAAGCTGTCCAAAGGATACTTGCAACACTTTAAAAGGAAAAAAAAAAAAAAAAGGAGAGAAAGAAAAAATATTCATCACACGATGGAGTGCCTCTAAACCCATAGTACAGATAGGTGGAAAAACATTAGAAATTAAAAACAAAAAAATTACAAATACACGGGTTTTATTTTTCCCAGTTATGTGAAACAAAAAGAAAAAATAAAATTATTCAGATCTTACTGTATATAAAACATAAAAAAAAATTTAAAATAGTCATTTTAAATGTCTGTGCAGTGGAGTGTTGATAAACTCTGGAGTCTAACCTTCACAGCCTTTGCCGTTTGAAGATGAGGAATGTAATGTTGATTTATGGGAACAGATTTTTTTCTTTTGTATGCAAAATGTGTGTTCTTTT
>VZRR01010577.1:112608-193160 GCA_013398015.1 Oreocharis arfaki | reverse complement strand
AAAAAAAAAAAGAAAGCTTTAATATTTTGAAGTTATTATTTTGGATGTTTTGTAAATCAATGGGTGCAGTAGATTCCAAAAACCAGCCAACAACAACAAAAAAATTTAAAAAATTGAGAACAACAACAAAAAAAAAGTGTGACAGACAAAACAAACCCAAACAAAAGGTGTTTTTTTTTCTTTTTTTTTATGTTGGTTTTTTTTTTCTTTTTTTGTTTTTTTTTTTTTTTTCCTTTTTTTTGCTGCAGGGTTGATGTGGGATCCTCAGTGGCTTTCAAAAAATTCAAATTGGGAAAGAAGCATCCAAAAGATGTACAAGTAACAAAGCCAGACTAGAAACCGAGCAGTTTTCACATTTAATTGTAACAAAGCCACGAGGCTCTTTTGGCCGGGTGGCTGAGCCATCCCCACCTCCACAAACCAGCACCCGTGCGTTTCCACGCCACTGGATCCCCTTCAACACTGCCTCAGTCGTATTTGTTAGAATTAAAAAAAAAAATTACCAATTGAAAATGCTGTCGTCTTTTGAGTAAGATGTTGCATATTTTGCCTTTTCATTTTCCCCCCTCGACGGTAGCGCTTAGGGCCCTCACCAAACTCTCAGTAACCATGGTAACTGTATACATACCCATGCTGGCGATGGTGCTGAATGGTAAGTGGAGAAGTCCATCTGCCGTTTCACGTATTTAGCGCTGATATACCACGTGAATTTTTTTGACTTGTTGTATTAAGTTTTCTTGATGCTACATTTTTTTCTATATATTGGTACGCCTGTAATTGAGTGTACGTTTTAAGCAAGCCTGGGAGGCACTGATTGGATTGAGGATATGACTTCGTGCACATCTTACTCAGATTGTTAACTCCATATTGTGTTAAATAATGCACCCTCTTTTTATCCTTTTGTTAGCTGTGATTTTAAAGCTTGAATGATTTTGTTAATTCTTGCAATGAAAAAGGCTCTTGTTCCAAGTGTTGAATGCTAGATGTTGCTTTTCCAATGGTACTTCTCTTCTAAAGGGTTATGTTGCACACTGCTAAAATTCGTTTGTCCCTTTTTTGACATTTTCTTTGTTTCCTTGTACCTTGTCTCTTTCCTTTCTACTCCACTGCATGTTCCTTCATATAATCTTTTTTTTTTTTCTGTTTTGAGTATTTATTGTATCAGTGTTATCATGGAATACAAGCATGCTCTTAAGTCTTAAATTATGCAGTACCTTTTAATTTGCTTTTAATGTCTTTTTATTAAAGTTTAAATGATATGATGTTGCTTTATTGAAATGATTTGTAAGTTAAAATGGTTATGAAAGTAAATGTAATTATAAATAGTATGATTTTGTTATGCACCTGTTGCCTTCTATAAATTAAATTGCATTTTATTTTTACATGACTAATAGCAGTAATAATGCATGCGTTTAATAGTGACACGGGCCCTCCCCGTAACCCTTTCTAATGCCCTGTTCTATGTGCTTAGGTAAATAATGCCACAGCACGTGTAATGACAAATAAAAAGACCGTCAACCCTTACACGAACGGTAAGTGCGTGAGCCCCCTGCTCTGGGTGAGCGTCCCTGCATGCCACAGCCAAACCTCAGTCCTGCTCCACGGGGGCCCTCACCTGCTCCTGAGGTGTCCCACTCTGCATCTCCTGCATTCCCTGGGGCTCAGGGTCCCAAGACATGATGGGGTTGGGCATAAATTCCATCTCAGTAGAGCTTGGCTGATTCACAGCCGGGTGGGCAGAGCAAGAATCCCTTTGACTGGAATCCCAGTGTTTGACCCCAGTGGCTTTTGTGTAGGGCAGTGGACCTGATAGCAAAGTGATGTTGTCTCCTGGCTCTGTGCAGTGCTAATGTAGTGATGAGTGAACTGATGGGAGGATTCAGCTTGGTTTGGGGGATGGAGGTAGGAAGACCAGCAAGAATGTCTTTCCTGTAGAACCTTTTAGTAGCAGGACACATCCAGTCAAAGATCATTTTCTGTGTCTTCCTTCCCCAGTTAGTTAGAAGAAGGGCAGACTGTTATAGGGTGGTGCTTCCAGCTTTTTCCTTTCCCATGGAAAAATCAAAATTCCAAGCTCTCTAAAACTAAAATTCTTTCTAATACTGACCTAAGTTGTTGTAATGTTGTACATTAATGATAGAAAAATAATCCATAGTTATTTGAGGGGTTTGGAAGCAGTGCAGTTTTTAAATGTTCCCTGTGGGAGTGTTTGATCACGTGCTTGAGTGTGCATTTGCTGGTTCAGAAAATTCAAATTCAAACAAGTTCATAACTCAGCCATGTCAAACAATAACACATGAACTGAAGTTAATTGCAATTATGCTTTCAGTTTTACTAGATTGTGTAGTTGTTGGTATTTGCTTTTCAATTTAATTCAGTTTTTCCCATCCAGTAGAAAGCAGATGAAATATCTGGGAAACACAAAGGTTTCCCAAGGTAGATTAGATTCTTTTCCATTTTGAAATATAATGGATCATATTTTCTGTGTTAGAGGTCTCATTAGTGAGGTTTTACTAAAATCCAGGGCACACAGTGAGTTTATATTTTAATGACAGGCTCATTTTTTCGTGACACAGTAAAAAAGAAAAAAACCAGGGGTGGTTTTCATGTGACGTGGTAACTGAGTCAGTTAAAATGATCTGGAGAAGAAGGGTCTGAAATTCCTCATGCTTTCTTAGAAACTGTTTTCTTCCTCATTTTGTAAATGTAAAGTTTGGCAAATTACGCAGATGGGAAAATCTCTGTGGTTTTTACTGATTTCAAAGCATCCCAGTGAACCTAGAGAGACATGAGGCTTGACTGGATCACATAACAAGGTTTTGTTGCAATACAGAGCTAAATTAACCATGTGCATATGAAACTATGAACTCTGCCTGCTATGTTGTAATGATGAAAATAGTTTTTCTGTAAGTGATGATGCATATTTTGTATTCATATTTTCCTAAGGCTACAAAACTGTTCATGAGCAAATAATATATTACGTATCAGCACAGCCAGTGCTGAAGGAGGGGAATGCTGGCAATAAGAGAAGTCAGATTTTCAGCCATGTGGTTTTAGAGGAGGTTCATGTCTATGCCCTGCACTGCAGGGTTACTTAGGTCACACATTCTCATTTATTGATATCCAAGACCAGGATGAGCAAAATCTGCTGTCAGGTGTTTCCGACTTGAAGTGTTTTGTTTGTTGTTTTCCATCCTGTTCCATCCGATCTAGATCTCACCAAGAGTATGAAATACCCTGTTCAGTGCTTAAATAATTAGCATTTATTTATTTTGAACCCAGACATCCAAGGTGTTGCATGAAGAATATTCTTATGCACACCTTTTGCCAGGTATCCACCAAGCAAACCTCTGGTTGCAATTTATAGCTTTTGATTATTTTCACCTTTTTTACTTTTGTTTTTTGAATGTCTGAAGTCCCCTAGAGTAAATACACAAGGACAATCATGTCCCTCTTGCATAATCATCACAAGCAACAAGGAATGAAGTGCAGGCGTGTAAGGTGCTTCATTTAGTTTCATCAGTGTTTATGCTATCAGTCATCCCAGCATGGTATGAGCCTCGTTCTTTATCATTTTGTCAGGAATTAACCAGTGCTACAGCTGATTATTTTTTGAAGATTATTATTGTCTAAAGTAAAGGTCTCATCTTTTAAATAAACTATAAGGCCAGCTTTTTCTTCCAGCACATTAAAATTTGCAAGACTCTTCCGATGCAGGTAGCCAGAAACATTTTGTTTGCACATGTCTTTTTGTTTGCTTCAGAACCACTTACTTTTTAATGCCTCTCTTTATCTTTCAAAGTGTGTGTTGTGACTGGCATGTTGTTGGCAGGTATTCAAAATGTAGTTGGGGCACATGTTGTATTCTATCAAAACGTCAGGAACTGATATTTATTTTAATTTAGAAACAAGATACACTCTGTTTTGGGTTTCATTCCTGACTACAGCTGGTTGTTTGATAACAGGGCTCACGTTGTTAATAGGATTGCAGAAGCCAGTAGACTTCAAGGCACAAAAACTTGATTTTTTTTTTTTTAATAGGTACAGCTTTGTTCAATAAGTGGTTTGCTTTTGTGTCCTAAATGGTCTTTGAAATAAGTATGCTTTCCAGTGACTTTTGACTCCCCAAATGAGCAGTTGCTGGGAGAGCTTTTCTTTGTGGGTTTGTTATCAGTCAGGGTGATTTTGATGGCTCACCTCGTGCTTCAGAGATACAACTGCCTTCTTTTTGCAAAGAAATTCAGTGTCAGGAGTGCTGCATGTTGGCAAAAATATTTGAGACATTTTTAGATGTTCCAACCTATCCTGTTCACAGTTGTACTTTCTTCTGATGGCCAAATTGCGATTCAGGATGCTCATCCAAGGGTTGTAGGCTACAGAGAGTTATGGGCAAGTACATTCAGGGAACTGCAGCAATAAAAGAGGAACATGAAACAGAGATCTGTAAAAGGATAAATATGTCTTAAAGTTTATACTGGTGGTGCTTTGGATTTGAGCCTTCTCTTGCTCTAAATTTAGATTCAAAATCTCATCTAGTGCCTATTAGCACAGTTAAATTCCCTCCCGCTCCCTGCCCCCCCTACCTGTGTAGCAAACAGGAGGGAAGGAAATGGAATCACAGGGTTCTTTCCTACCCAAGGCATTCTCTGGCCATGATGGCCTCTCTGGTCTGTGAAGCAAAAATAATCCTCTCTGTGTTGCTGTGCCCCATTTTCGACCACATCTTGCTACCCCAAGATGTTCTCCTTCTCTTCAGCACACTGGACATGTGCTTCTCTGGATGACTGCCCAGGCTGGGGAGCTGGGTCTAGCAGAGGGGGTTTTCTTTCCTTGGCTGGTTTTTAAGTTTCAAGCTTTTATAGTTTCAACTTGAGAAGGAGATTAATATTGTGACAGTAAGAAAAATGCACAAAATTACACCCACAGCCGAGAATTTGCCTCCTCCAGCTGCTGCAGAAGGGTTACTTGGCAGCTGCTCGCTCGGATACATCAACTCCCATCACACTTGATTAACCCACACAGCTATGGGCCAGCACATTGTTGGCTGACAAGATAAAGTTAAGTTTAATTACTGTTATTTTCACGATGAATGAAGTATTTCCTCCATAGGCTTCAAAAAGTTAGATGAGACAGCCGTCACTGGGAGAGTGGTAAGGAGCTGAAATATGAGACTGCCTTTCAGCTGTGAAGAACAATCTCTGTCTTCCAAGATTTTTTTTTTCTTTCTCTCAGACAAATTGTGGCACTGTTAGTGTAACTTAGAAGCTGAGAGATGTCTGTCAGCTGCTTTGACAGCAAAAGCTGACAGATCTAAAACTCTGTCCAATCTTTCATTTTGGGTGGTGTTGATCAGTGGTCTTCTGAGGAAATACTGAATTTGAAATATTGAATATTCTCTAACGTACATAAAGTTAGATTTTTACCGAAAATCTTGAAATTTGAATTATTTTCTATCACACAAAATCTGGCTAAGAGATATGTTATACTCTGATGTTCCTAAATAGAATCCTGTAGTATGTAAAACTGAAGGATCAGGTAAAACTCCTGTGGCATTTTCAGGAGAAAAACATTTTAGCCCTTCATGGCTGGGCATTTCAGCTTCCCTGACTGTCTTTTAGGTACACAGAGCAACTGCAGTCACTTCTGCAGATAAGGTGTCATGCGAAGCTGCTTACTCTGGACTTACCCATGAGCTGCCTTTCAAAACCACCCTTCCCCTCTGTGGCTGAACCGTTAATTACTGGTAAATAGTTACTGCGGATGAGATAGAGGTAGCTGGAAAGGGTAGGAACAGTTTGTTTGGTATTGAGATTTTGCATTGCACTTTTGCAGTCTTAAAATGCCTTGATGTTTTATGATTTTTCACTGTGCTTTTGCATTACATGATATGGCCGAGGCAGGAATAAAACTAATGTGCATTTAAATTCTTCTAATCTTGGCTTTTGTGATTTTGAAAAGCCTCGTTGTCAGTGTCTAGATTGTATTTTGATTCCAGAAGCAGTTAGAAGTTCTCTTTTGAGTACCACAACTCTGGAGTTTACAACACACTTTTGCTCGGGCTTTTTTTTTCTTTATTCCCGTTTTACAAAAGGTGCTTCCCGCTCCTTTGATTGGAGTGTGCTTTAGGAAAACCCCTAATTTTTCTGTTCCAGTAGTTCAAAATAATTGTTCACTTAAGGAAAAAGAGAGTGTGGGTGGGGGGATGTTCTGTGGAGTTTGCAGTTAACTGGTAGTGGATCTACCTGTGGCTGAGCAAAGCGCAGTAATTGGCCCTGCACCACAGCTGGGAACACTAACGAGTTTGCAGCACTTTCTCTTGCTCTTCTCTTGCCCCTTCCCCTCCAGTTCCTCCAGCCTGGTTATCTCTAACATCACCCATGCTTCGCACACCCCCTGTGTCTGCAGCCAGCCTGGGTGCTCCAGGCTTGTCTGGAAGTGCTGCATCAGATGCAAAGAGTTAGCAATAATTTGGAGCTTGGCCAGAACACAGGTACAGAAGATCTGTGAGTTCTGTGCTTTGGCTCTATGCCAGTGGTGGGAGGACAGTGATTATTCAAGAGCAAGGCAGTGGCTGATTTGTACCCCTTGAGAGCTCTGCAGCATGTGGCTGCAGGATTCTCACCCCTGCTGCCTCTGAGTGTTTATCAGCTCTGAGTACAGGCACGGCCAACCTGGGGTGTGTCTGCCCTTGTCCTGTGTCAGCCCAGGCACTCGGGGGTACAGACACACAGGGACAAAGTCCTGGCATTTGACTGGATCCCTCAGAGCATCTCCTGCCTGTCACAACAGACATTTCCATGCTGTGGCTGTGCTTTTGTTTTTGCCAGGGTAGAATCAAAATGCTCCAGTTATTTGGTTGTCCTGTAACCCTCGCTAACAAAGGCTCATCAGAAACGTTTGTGCCCAGAGAATGAACTGGTCTGGCTGCTCTGGCTCATAACCAGAGAGCCAAAACAATGGCTAAGAACTCATCTGCTCTGTGTTAGAGGCTATGGGGATAGCTGAACTAGTGCTGACTTAATTCCTTAGCTTAAGGGAGCAAATCCATGTGCATTGCAGCCAAGGGAATTCACCTGCCCATTTACTCCAGTACCACACGTCTGGAGAATAGCTTGTTTCATGACTTATTTCCATACTTCAGACTCTGATATTAAAGATCAGTAACCAAAGATGCCTATAAAACTTGAATTACAGTGATCTTTCTTGACGTAATTTTATCTGTATTTTCTATACAATAGTAGTAATAGTAATTATTGTTGTTATTATTATCACTAATTGCAATATTAACTATTATGTTTTTGTTTGCTGCAGGCTGGAAATTAAATCCAGTTGTTGGTGCAGTTTATAGTCCAGAGTTCTATGCAGGTAAGGATTGCTCTATGATTGTCCAACTGCCCATATTTAATTTCAGTATTCTTTAAAACATGCGAAAGTACAGAATCCGTGTTTGGTGTGAGGTTTGGTTTCTTTGTGTGGTTCACATTTTTTACAAATCATTTATACATTTGTGAGTCAAGGTTTTGCCTTACTTGGGCGTACTAAACTTTATATAGAAGATATATGAATACCTTTTTATTGGAAAATAGGTAGTATAACATAAAGTGTACTGCAATATCCTAGACTTACATGAGATTTTATTTTATTTCATATTTCAGTAGTCACTTTCTTCCAGAAATTTTTTAGTAAAGAGCAATGGCAAAAAAATCTTATCTGTAAAAATATTTATTTTGTATATATATGTATGTAGACATACGTAGGTATAGAGTATCTCTATTCCTAAGCATTTTTCTTTAAATTTTATATTTAGTTGTTCAGTTTGATGCTTTTGTATTTTAAATCTATATTTTCACCTGACTGAGACCAGATTCTGATCCTGGTTGCAACTTGGAGTTAAAGAGATTCAGTTTTTGTCTGCTGGAAGTCAGTCATGGCTAGCACCAATTTCTAAATGTGCTTTAGCAAGGGGATTGAAAATAAACTTCTTAGTAGTCTGAAACCCAGTTGATTCCAGAGGAATTTGAGTGCTGCCCACAAACAGCTCTCAGGAAAGCATTTTTCATGGCTGGTCGTTAACATGGGAAGAGATTGCCTGCAGAAGCTGGGGAATCTCCACTCGTGGGGGATGTTTGAGTCTCCAGTTGACAAAGCTGAAAAACTTTTGTTAGTTTTAGGGACTTCAAGAGATGAAAATTGTTGAAAAAGACACTGTTACAATCAGATATGTGTGGTTAAAAAAGTGCCTCTACTGAGACTGATAAAAACGTTCCAGTTACAGTAAAAATGGCACAGTATAATAAAAATACTAACTTGGCATTCATGGAATTGCAATATTTGGTGTAGGCAGGATTTATTTCCTTGCTGATGTATGTCTGTGTTGAAAACAGGAATTTAGCATTGATCTCGTTTGAGTAGTTAGTGAACCAACCCTGAACCTGCATAAATTAGAAAGTCAGCGTTATTAATCATTTTATATAAATGACTTTGTGTTAATGACAAATATAATAATATTCCCATAGTACAGTAATCAATTTTCTAATACGTATGCAGAATTAACAATCTGACTTATAATTGTCTCATGAAGTAGGGCATGAAGAGTTCACATAGTTTGTAAATTAAAATCAATATTTTCAATCTCTCCTGAAGGTAATTTTCCTAATTTACTGGACTTTTCCCTAACATTTATTTTGTCTTTTAATTATAAAATGGCAGGTTATTGATTTTTTTGTGTAACCTCCTAAAGTCCCAAGTGCATTTTTATTGCCAGCACTAGGGAGGTGTTTGCCCTTCTTAATGAGAATCTTTAATTACCATTAGAAGAGTATTAATTTAATTTTATGAATTATGACACAAACTCCACCACACCATTGCAGAAAGTTCTATCAAGATACATCACTTATTTCTGCTTTTTTTCTTCCCGTTTATACACGCAGGCAGGTTTATGTTTGGGCTTTGTTGGGTTTTTTAATGCGTGTCAAATGCATTTTCTTTATATTGGCTAAAAGATGATATTTCTCACATTTGAACATTTAAACTTGCTTTTAAACAATTTAGTTAAAATTTTGCAGATCTCCTAAAGTTGTTAGGAAATGAAGCAATAAAGCAGCACTACAATTCTTGAGTGTTGGAATAGAACACTGTCACTTATCTTTACTTCTGGGCTCCCTCCACCACCTTCCTTAGGAAGAAACAACTGAATATTTGAAGATTATAAAATTAGAAATGTGTGTTTTAAGACAGTCAGAGTTCTATTTGTTTAGTTTAATTATTTTCTCCAGCACTGTCATGATAAAACTGTACCAACGTTTTCACAGTCAGTGCAAGAAGTTCCTTTAGCTCCTAATAAATGATGAAAAATTTGGCCACTTCTGAAATAAAGATGATACATTTACAGAGAAACTGTTGATTTAAAGTACCTTTAATCTTCATAAATAAGTGAAAAACAGAAGGTTGTACAAAGCTGTCAGGATGGCACTGATGAATGGCAAATTCCCCCGTTCCTCAATTGCCAGCGGAGCCGCAGCCGCGAGGCTTCCCCGTATTGTACATCAAATCTGCCAACTCATTTCTGTGATTAAATATTCCATCAGTGCGGGCTGGAAGGCGGTAAAGCTTAACAAGATTCATAAGATGCACCACTTGAATACACATAACTCACTTCCTTGGATGGAGAGCACCCCGCATGCACAGGAAAATTAGAATTGAGTTAAATTACTCCGTAAGACAAGATCAATAGAGAAAGGAGAAGATCCCCTAATGCAATGCAAATCTAAGATATAGTTATGTCCTGACAACTTGAAGCAGACAATTAAAGTCAAATAGGGAGGAACGCAATGTAAATCAACCCTAAAACCTTGAAGATAATGGTAAACAGTAGGACCAGTGACATGATTGTTATAGCTCAGGGTTTCTTCGGAGTGTAAACCTCTGTGAAGAAAAACCTTTATTGAGGAAGCGTGTGACAGCTCAAAATGGAGACTCCGAGATGCACAACAGACACTGTGGCCGGAAAGTATTACTTGGGGACTGCAAAATACTATAGATTTACAAAACACCATGGATTTTTCTTCCTGGGTAGCCTTTCCAAGGCTGTTTTTGTGCCTGTGAAATGCTCATGCTGCAGGAAATTACAGCGCTCCGGCACTGTGGCTCTTTAGCCCTGGTGGTGCTGGTGTGGATTTCCAGGGATGCATTTGGGAATGGCCCTCGGGAGACTCCTGCTGCACTTCCAAGGCCTAGCAAGAATCCCTGATGGCCACTAGTTCCTGCCCTTCTCACCCTTCTGCTGGGAAGTCCTAAAACCATATTTCAGAGAAAACTAAAGGACATTTTATTTTTCATTTATCATTCCAGCTTTTCAAAGAATTGCACTTTTTTGTGTATGCTCATGGATAGGAAATTTTTAAAAAATTTGATTTATGGCAACAGGGTCTTACCCTAGTAAATAAAAGAGGGTTTTCCTCTTATGAGAAGGAAATGCTGAATGAAGTTATGATATCCGGTTCTTATAATTTCCAGTAAAATATTTTTTAAATTCTTAGGCAGGGCCTAATAAGGAAATTTGTGAGAAGCCTTCTGTAATTTGTCTCACAAAGTCTTCATGGAAACTGGGATAATTATTTTTCATCTATTTGTATATCTGCCCAGTTTTGAATACATTCCATAGTTTTCCTGTATTTAAGCTAGAGTCTGTTCTTTTCCCCAAACATTCATTTATGGCTGGGAAAATACAGATTTGCAGCTGGGTTTCTTTACTAGGTATGCTCTGGTACTTTCTTTCTTTCTGTGGTTTGTTATAATATCATTTTCACCTGCTTATTTTTATATAGTGTATATTTTATCCATAATACTGAGCCTTCTTTCTGCCTCAGGCAGTCTGACAGCCAAGTTCCACGTTGTTCCTTTCAGTTATTGCAGATCTTTTTGTTTTTCTGTTTTGGGTTTTGGAATGATGAATTTTTGAGCAATCTCTTGCACTCTCCGTATTGAAATATAGAATATTGTTGCACGTGTGTCACTACAGCAGATCAGTCCTGTAAAGCAGGTAGCTTGAGACACAGTAAGGCCATTTGAAAAGACTTTGTCATTCCTGGCAGAAAATGGTTTTGCTCTACCTGTTGGAGAGGCTCATTTTTGGCAGTTCCCAAATGCAAGGTGGGGGAAAAGATGTTACAGAAATTACCTGGAAATCTAGTGAATGCTCTTTTAGAGAGCAGTTGAATTCACAGTGACTTACATGAGAAACTATTCTTGTCTGGTCATAACCAACAGACAATATTTCAGAAATTTCAAAATTTGAGTTGACAGGGGAGAAAGAAAGGGCTAAAGATTAGAGGTGAAGAACCATTGGAATAAGTCATGGAGCACAACTCAGTGGAAGGTAGAAGATGCCGTCCTCCTTTTCCTTAAGGCACTATTATTTGTTCCTGAATTTCTTGAAGTTCTAGGAGTTTCAGGAGGTAGTTTCAAGTCATCCCTCATAGCGGAGTAGTTGTATTCACTTCATAAATAGTCTTAACCAGTGAAGTCTCTTGTAAGCACCAGTTTCTTGGGCAGTTATTCCAAGATCACTTGCAAAATTTTCCCCACCACGCAAAATGAAAGCGAGAAGAGTCTGTGCATTTTTAACTATTTTATCAGCCCTCAGAAGACAGAGAAGTTTTCGATGCTGGGGGCTTTTTGGCATGTTTGGATTTGGAAGCCAGCAGTATCCACCAACAATCGGATTTTGTAACAAACTTCCTTTCAAAAACTTGTTCAAAAGTTTGGAATATAATGTTATATATAATTAAGAAGTAGAGAACTACCATAGCAATATATATAAAAACATGCCCTTAAGTAAGAGGAATCCAGGGGAAGACAGGATTCCTGTACACTTGCTAATACTAATTCTCTTTGTTCATGTCTTAAAGCATCTATTTCTGGAGTGTAAGAGCACCTGGGATTCATTTCATCTTTCTAGTGTTTCTCTTTGAATTTAAATGAGTCTTGCATAAGCTCAGCAAATACCCTAGAAACACTTCTCAGTGAAGATGTTTGGAGTTTGGGAAGCTGAATTATATGCTTGCACAGCAATTCTAATCCTGGGGTAAAAGTTCACTGTATCGTATCTCTAAAGCAGAATTTTTGTAAAAGCTGTCTGTCACTACATAGATTTACTCATTTTACAATTTGATTACACACACTTAGATTCAAACTTTGCTATTGACTAAGCTGATTTTCCTAAATAAATGTTTGCAGTAGTGTTAGATAAGCAGCTTAAATAGTTTTCTAACTACAGTTAAATAATTATTGTTTAATATTCCATCTGTGTTATATAGATGCTCCTTTTCAAAGTATAAAACAAAGCTGTAACTGTTGTTTCAAAAATCACAATGTTAAAAGTGCCATCATACAAATGAGGACTTCCTAGGTAGATTAACACCACTGATGACAGCTAATGCATTTCTAAAACTCTGTGGAGCTTTTAGAGGCCATTATAGAAGAAATCCTGGTTTAGGAAAGATGAATAAAGCCAGTAGAAAAACGGAATTCAGCATCTGTACCAGCTATTTACTAAAAAGGGGAAAAAAAAGAGTAACAATCCAGAATTAATTATGCCTTATGCTACATTACAATGAGTTTTTCATTAAAATGTATACTCTCATGGAAACAAGGCTTATTCAGAGATAATGCCAATGACTTATTCTTTTAAACATTAATTTAGTCAATTGGTTATCTATTTAAATCTGGAGCAGGATTAATCTACCTCTCTTCACCATTGTTTTGAAATCTGCACGTTTTAAAGAGATCCCCACAGATACTGTCAGTATAAGCCTTTTAAAGGTGTTTCTCTTGGATGCATACCACACAGTTTATACTTAGGCTTCAGTGCTCTTCCTATGGGATCTCTAGAAGAAATTCCATAGGTTTGATTATTTAATTGTGAGTCTTCAACCACAGATACAGCTTTATGCCAGAAGGTAGGAAACAGTTGCGAAGGTTTTTGCTTCTTCCGTGTAAAAGTTTGTGAATTTTTTCCCCAGTCCATTATGGGGGAGCCATTTGATACTGGATTATGATGGATTTGTTCACAAACAGAATCTGTGAAAGCAGGACATCTATATTTGCTGAAAGCTGGAGTCCTTTGAAAATAGGGGAAGGGATGTGTTTGGGGGTGGAGGGTTGGATCTCTTTGCTTGCTGGTAAAATCTTGCTGAGATGTAGGTCTTGATCTGTTGATCATGCTCCCATGTTTCTCCTGATTTCACATAGTAGATTTCCTTGTTTGTTTAGCTATTACTTAAATAACCCAAAAGAAAGCCTTCTGACCAAGCAGGAGCTGTACTGTCCTTTCTTTGCCATTGCATTGTTTCTAAGTTCTTGTGTTTGTTCAGATATTTTTAGTGTGGATGTAATTGATCAAATTTTAAAGGGCTAAAAAAAGTTAAGTTCTTTAGGCTAAAAAAATTAAGTTGTTCACTCACAAAGACAATCTTTAAGGCAAAATTATGCTTGCCTTCTCTTTTTTAAACATCATTCTGGTGCTTAGTGGAAATGTGTTCTGTGGCTTCCTGGTTAGTGAGAGGCCTAAAATGGGTTAAATAAATAAGGTGGCAGCCTCTCCAGACTGTGCATGGTGTGGGTTTAGGGGCTGGATATGATCCAGCTGTTTTAGAGCTACTGCTCCTGTCTCACCAGCTACTTGGGCAACTCGGGTGAACCTGGGTGGGCACTGCCTGGACCTGGGCTAAGGCTGCAAGATGCATTTTTAGAATAAAACTGGGGCTGTAATCGAAGTACCAGCCATGGATAGATGTAAAAAACACTGGCTTAAGAATCTCTCAGAGGAAAATTTAAGACAAACTGCAAGGTCATCACTAAAACACTTGTTTGTTCAGAACTGGGTGGGATATTTGCAATGCTAGATAAATTAATAGCAGTTATGTGAAGGAATAAATTCCTCTCATTAGGAGAATAACCAGGTTAGGAAGATCCATGTGTTAGGATGGACAGTCAGGCAGACAAACTATTCTGAAATGTAAAGTAATAAAGTAATATATGAAATGTAAAGTTAATACAGTTAAGTGGAATGGAAAACAACTCTGCTCTATTTTAAACCTTGATTACATCTGTAAATTATTGCTAAAGCAGTTTAAGATTATGGTTAATTGTATTCCAAACATATTGGTAATGTTTTCTCTTCCACCTTACGCATTTTTTTTCCCATTTTGGGCATTGGATGACAGAATCCTCAATATGCACTGTAATTGCATTTCTTAATACTTATTGAGAGTAACTTTCAAAATACAGAGCTTTCATTCATTTCTTCATCACGGAGGTAGCTGAGAGGGGACTGTGCTTTACAAGTTTGATGAGCTCTGTTGGTCTGGTGCTTGCAGATTTTCTTTGGAAATCTCCAAGCATAGAATTGTTCCTAGTAAAAGTGAGTGCTTTGGAAAGTTTGGAAACATCACATTACCATTTTTTTAATGGTTTCTCATGCTCCTGAAATTCTGGAACCTGGCTGGGCTAGGGAAGAAATAGACTAGCTAAAGCCAGGATTATGATGATTCAATTTTTGGTCTTTTATCTTCCCAGCTTGTCATTCAGAACAGAATTTTATTTATAAATTAGAACCAGCATTCGCTGGTGTAAGCAAAGAGAACTGAGGGATTAGTAATTTGCATCTCTGCATCTAATTGCATTAGATTTGCATCTCTGTCTTATAGATTTACTGAAATAGGTAATTTACACAGAAAATAGTGTCTTGACACTATATGAGAGGATAAAGCATAAACACATCCACTTGTAATCCCTGCAGGGCCGTGTTGAAACTGTTCTGTTTGTGTTTGGGCAGAAAGGCTCCAGTTTCATTTATTCTGTGATTCTTTTCCTATTGCAATCTTTATTCAGCAGGCAGAGGTATGAATGCAACCCTTTTTAGTTATCAGCAGAACATGAGTGCATTTTGTATATTCTCAAGTATCTTATTTCAAGAAGAGTGTAATAGCTCAGCTCAGAGTTTACTTCAGAAGTTTATATTTCAGAATTTCTCTTGTGTTTGTTTCTCAAAGTTACAAGTGAACCAAGAACAGCCATCATTTACCTGCTTACCTTCTATGTCTGCTAGAGGGCCTAGAAAGATTAGGAATAAAGATTTGATTTTTCAAAGATCCTGAACAACTTCAGTGGGAAGCATGTCTCAGTGTAAAATAATGGCAATGAATGTCACAGAATATTAGTTTATGTGTGCCTGAGGTTGTAGAGATAAATCTTAGAGTAAACATATTTTGCAGGAAATCCTGATGGTACCACTCCTTTTTTTTTTTTTTTTTCATGGCTATATAATGCCTGTCCAGTTTTTAGACTTTTCTGATGACAGCGTGTGAACAAGAATTTACACTTGGATGTGTAAATGATAAATTCACTGATGAGCACAGATAAGCTCTCTAAGCATGGTGCAGCTTTTGGTACAAGCACCAGCTGAGTTTGTGCAATTTAGTTTCGTTTTAGTTACCAGACAAAGAATACTTGTAGCTGAGTAATCATTTTAAAATTATTTTGGGAAAGGGCAGTTTGCTGCAATTGCTTTACCTTGTGAGTGCAAACATCACATAAATTGTTCCTTCAATGCAGCCAGTCTATGGCAAGGCTGGCTTATTAATTAGATTGGAAACAAGTCAGTCACAGTGTGTTTTTAAGCAGGCAGGAGAAGGAGAGATCCCTGTTGCTGTGGGATGAGTTATATGCCCTACAGAGGGAAGAGGTGGGGAGAAGGGGAATTAGGGGGATTATCTCATACCAGAGCTGCAAACTTGGTTGCTTCTCTGATTTTTACTTGCGTGTTATTGACCCCTTCCTATCCCAGTTTGTGACAGCATCCTGGGGACTGCCCGTGAGTACCTGGGGAGAGAGGCCTCTTGCCCAAAAGCTGAGAAATGGATGATATGGCCAGCAAAGAATAATTGTTTTGGTGGCTTACAAATGATGTTTGCTGTAGCATTCATTGCTGTTCCCTGAATCAGTGCCTCACTTCATTGAGTGGTTTGGGGACACTCTTAAGAGTGATAATAAAGAAACATCTACTATGTTAGAAAGTGATGGAAAGGAAAATTAACATCTTAAGTAGAATTTTGGGATGGAGAGATCTCAGGAAATGTCCTAGAGACACATACCTTCACTGCCTGGGTTTTTTTTGGTGTGGTTTTATCCCCCCTCCCTCTATTTTTAACAATGTGTATCAAGTTATATGTGAGTTAGGGACTTACTATATAAGTGTGTGTATAGAGCACAGATTCTCATTACCAGCAGCAAACACACCCAGGCTGTTCAATAATTGACTGTATTTCAGGTTTGCTGTCAGAAGGCAGTATAGAAACCGGTTTGGACTTGGGAAAATCACCTTTAGGCATCAACTGCTTTAGATTCTCCTCCCTACCCTCTTGAAACTTTGGTGGGATTAAACATAGGTTTTGGGTTTTTGTATTTTTTAACATATTGGAAGAAAGGAGGAGTGTGCTTTGGGGTTATGCTACTTTATTCCTTGTTAGTAATGGATGAAACAAGCCAGTGTATCAACACAACCATCCATGAGTGGTTGTGTTAAAATCTGAAGGGCATTATTTAATTTATAGAGATCCCAGATAACTGAAGGCCCTCACAGAGCACTTCTTTTTGAATTAACAGCGTATTTAAAAGCATACTAAGTCTGTGTAGTTTGACTATTGATAATGAAGGGCTAAGAGAGCACTTAACTGCTCTTATGTATTCAAGAGAGAGGCTGTAGAGGCTCTCTTTAAATTCCCTAGTCAGAAGGGACAATAGAAGCTAACACACACTAATATTGTACAGCGGGAGCCTTTTATTAGGTGTTTCTGATCCCTTTCTGTGAGACATTTTGAAAGAAACCATCACAGAACAGTATTTCAGACCAGAACAAAAATAGTGCTATTTATGTCTGAAAATGCCGATATTAAATTACACTTTTAGAACAGCAGATTGAGAGTGGACATGGATTGCCTGTGAGGATCCTTGATACACTTGCAAATTCCCTGATTTGTTATTGAGAGATGCAGCTTTACAGTTTTCTCCATGCACTGAACACCAAAGCATTTAGGAATAATAGTTGTTGCAAGAGGCACAAAGGAAAAGAGTGATCAGAATGACCAGGACTAACTCAGGGAGACCTGGGGGAAAAGAAAAGGAAAAAAACAATCACTGAATTCAATAAAAGTTGTATTCTTTAGATTTAGATTAGGCTCTTAAAATAACAGTTTCTAATAATATAGGCAAAATGAGACACAGATAGCTTCATTTTTTATTTACTTTTTCCTCTGGCATTGTTTGGATTTTTTTGTTTATAAATAGTATTATAGGATGGATGAACTGGTACTTAGTTGTGAGAGGCAGTAAGAAGCTCCTCTGGGTAACACCATAGAAAAAATATGTGTAAAGAGCAGCTGATTTACCTGGAAAGCTGAGAGTACAATGGATTAGAATAATGTAATCATCACTAAATCTCCTTGCATGTGGTAAGTTACTTAGTTCCTGTATTGCAAACATCATTTTACCTACCTGTGCACTAAAACCCAGTGCAGCCCTGGATATTGAGCTGATTAATTCCTGCCACTGAAAATGCTTCTGTGCTTACCCTCACTGTGAAGGCAGCAGTTGGATGCTGTAGAGGACTCAGCACCACTGTCACTCTCCAGTTCTTCACAGAGCTTTCTATGAAGCTGTGGTTCCTTAGGATTCCTGGAGTAAGAAGAACATTTTTCCCCCATGTCTCACTTTATGTTCCGGGGCAAACCCCCAATAAGCAACGTGTGTCCTCTTCTTTTTTGTAATCCCTGCCCCAAATTCTTAGAGAATAAATAACAGCACTGTAAATTGGAAACTTTTGGTTCATGAGCCATGGTACGAATGCCATGTGCACGGGGAGGTGGTGCATTGTGGGCTCAGGTTCTCTGTCATGGTGTATAACCTTTAAACCATTGCCAGGAAAGGTTTCTAGAAGTTTCATCTCCTTCCTGTGGCAGGAGAGAACTGGGCCCATAACTGAGGCCTTGCACCACTGTTTATTTTACACCAGCAGCATGATTTTAGCAAATGGGATGTGATTTTTTCTGCAGAAAATGTTGTTTCAATTTATACTTCCTCAAACAATACCATGAGAGATTCCAACTAATTTTGTAAATTCTTTTACACTAATTGCAGATCTTTACTTCTAAGCTGCCTGTAGTGCTGGCTACACAGTGGTTCCAGCTGAAACTTTTTTTTAACAGAAGGGGTTTAAAAATCCTCTATAATTTAGTGGGTGAGTCTACATGTTGATCTTTGGTGTTCCTTCTTGGCTCTTTGAGTATTTGAGAAATACAGTGATTTTTTTAGCTGTGTTTTGCATGAGGCAGTGAGTACTCTGTGCAGCACCACGAGTACGTTGGTATTTCTGTAGATTAGTTTATGTGCATCATGTAAATAACTGTACACAAAATCTTATTTTTGAAAGTACGAAAAAATGAGGGAAAACGCATTTAGAGATCTTGAAACCACTGGGAACTGAATTTCAACTGTTCTAAAAATATTAATGACTGCACATCACTTTTTTTCACAGCCCTGAATATTTTTAGAGTAATTATTTCTCAAAATAACTATGGTGCTTCAGCAAAGGACCTCATCAAACAGTGCATTCTTAATCATGGGCTGGAGGAGAAAACAGAGGAGGAAGAGAAGGATGAGTGGGAATAGTCTTTGATCTTGGCAAGTCTGCTTTTGTCCATGCTGCCAGGCAGCATTCCAGGGGCGAGGGCTGGGTCTCTGCAATGTCCCTGCCCCCAGGCTGGTCCTCTCAGTGTCCCCTCTGCCATTGCTCCCTCAAAACTTTGTATTAAAATCCTCTTTCTTAAAAAATAAAACCCATCTCCTTTATTCCATCACACTAGGACTTAGTGTTCTGGAGGAATAATAATACTTTTTTTTTTTTTCCCCCATTGGAGAATTTATAGATTGTTTCTGTGTTCTGAGGTTTATTCAAGATCTTACTGTAAATAATTCAGTCTTCCCTCGGTTGCATTAATTGCAATTTAAATATTTTTAATACCAAAATTAGATGGGGAAGAACTCTTATTCAAGTCGATTAAAAAGTTCAATATTTTTTCTAACAAAATCTAACAGTAATGTTTTAGTTATCAGTATTAATTTTAGGTACAAATTCAAAGGCAGATTGTCAAAATATAATTAGAAGCCTGTGTGCAAGAAATTAAATACACTCTAGTAGCACAGATGAAAAAAGCATCTGTTTTGAAGTACTTTAATTAGAAATTAGACGACTAGAGTAGGGAAAATTAGATTTGTATGAGATGAAATCAGAAAAGATAGAAGAATCTTAGCTGCAAAGAATAGGAAAATACCTATGGAGCATGGGGGAAGCGAGTGTTATCATGGATTTATGGTGAATAATGTAAATAAACTGTAAGCTTTGATTTCTAAAAATATTTTTCTCCGTTTTCTAGACATACTTGAAGTCATTATAGTTATATGATTCTTAAAACCTAATGAAAATGACTGATTTTCCTAATGTGTTTCTCTCAGCTGGATGAATGCCTCTGGGTCTTCAGCTCACTTTCATTTTCAGGCTTGTGCAGTAGCTCAAGTTTTGAAGCATCTGTGGTGTTAAACTCATCCATATTCCAACGTCCACACCCCTGGGGTCAGATGAGTGTGTGGATAGGGCCTGTTTATTCATAACCTGAAAATGCTGCTCGTAATTAGGATCTCAGTAGGTGCATGTTCATTTGCCAGCTTCCACACGAGGGCTGAAGGCTGAGAGAGATATCAATATAGTCTTAAAGTAAGGGGAAAAATTAGCTTGTTTTATGTTTTATCTTTTATATTAGTCGTGGATGGCTGGAAAAAAGGAAGCATCTGTAAATCCTGTTAGTTAAGGGTGTGCTATTGTCTGGGAAGGTTAGCAGCATAGTAATTAATGAGATTTCCGGTAGTCACAGTCTTAGTTAAATTGCGTAAATTACAAGAATTATTTCGTTACTCTCCACTATTTCCAATATTTCTCCTTCAAGCAACAGCTGCAAGCAACAATCAGAGAACTGGTTAATGGCTGAAAATTTTTAACAAATATTTTTTGGAAGAACTTTGGCCTGGTGAATGGAAGTTGAGAATTGCTCCCGCAATACTGTGGAAAACGTGCCTACCATTTGTACTTAACCCTGTCCTTCCAAACACAGTGGGCTCAATTCAGTGCAGTTCCACAGCATGTCAATGCACAATGTCTAAAGTTTCACAGATCTCCATGTAGATTTGATGGGTTTGAATTGTGTGAGTCACAAATCCTGACAGCCTGAAGCATGTCAGTGTATGTGTATATAAAATCCTGTGTGTGTAAATACAGATATATGCACATATATCTGCAAAACCAGATGTCTCATATCCCACTTTTCCTGCTGGGCTGTATTCCAGAAGTGCAGAAGTTTCTTTCCTAGTTTGAAAGTACAGTTATTTCTACCTCTGATCAATGTTCAATCTGTATTCAGCTAAGACTGCTAAAATATGATTTTAAGAAAAATTGAGGTGTTTTATAAAAGTTTATTTAAAAGAAAAAGAAAATAACCTTAAACGTGTGTAATTTGTTCAAAATGAGCATTGCAAAAGTGTTGGTTTCAATGGATTTGGTTATTGCTTTTACATTTTTTCTTTGGAAAAAAAGTATTTTGTTTTATCTGGTTTTGTACTTAATCCATCTTATTTACTGGAAAGTAATCATATTTGTGCATTTCTCTGAGCAAAAAATACTGAATTCAGATGTGTCAGTGATCACTTAGGGATAACGGGAGTGATGTAACCCAGGTGGTACCTGGCCTGATGTCTGTCCTGGGAATGCTGCACATGATTTTCCTGCCGTGTTGGCTTGAGGAGCCTCATTCCAGCCAGGGCCAGGGAGCTGAGGAGGCAGCAGCCGGGTGGGGAGGGGGGGTGGGTGCTCCCGTGGGCAGGAGATGTTGGGAGGAACCGGGTGAGCGGGAGAGAGAGCAGCTGGGCGAGGCTCGGGGGCTGCCGGGTGCGGCCGGATAACGCGGTGTTGGTGTTTGGGGGCATGGGTGTGTTCTGCTTTCTCCAATGTCGAACTGTGTTTGTTTGGGCTCTTTCTGCTTTGAAGTCAAAGGACAAAAGGTGCCCCTGGTTCAGTGCACCGCTCTGGTCGTGACTTTATTTCTGTTTTGAGATAAAAACTGAGGTTTAGTTGAAGTGTTCCAAAACCAGATACCACTCTCTCTCTCTTTCTTGTAGGCAGGGTGCTGCTGTGCCAGGCAAACCAGGAGGGATCTCCCGTGTACAGTGCCCCCAGTTCACTAGTATACACATCCACAAGTAAGCTAGTGTTATGGCTCGTTTTTTGTTCTGTTTTGTGACAAAAGCACATTAATGTGAATTAAGCCCCCTAAAAATGTCAACTTTCCCAACAGCTCTTGTTAAGGTAAATGTGGTGTTTATAAAATAATGTAAGTAATGTCAACAGATAATTCGGTGTTTTCAGTTGCATCTTTATTCTCAAAATATATTTTATTTAAAAAAAAAAAGAAAAAAATTGCCTGTATTGCAATGTTGTACAAAAATGGTCAAAAGTTCTACAGTAACAGTGTCAGTTTTTGGAATCCAGTACTGTTGCGTGCTCTGCATTTGTGTAGAAGATGTTGTGTTCCTTCTTCTGTCCTGCTCACAACTGTGATTTAATACACAAAAATTGTTATCATGCCACCATTTGATTTGGACAGGAAGCAAACAGATATGAAGTCTCTTTTTACGAAAGGAACAGCCTGTATGGAAGGGGGTATTTTGAGCCATAAGAAGCTGCCCTAATAAAAAGAGCAGAGACAAGCTGACGTGATGGATGCTGCTATCAGCCATCTTCCCATACAAAACTTTGGAGTAGAGATGTGTCCTCTGAAATTCTGAGCATAAACCTCTTCTGAGGGTGTTTTAGATATGATTGGTGGTACCACTGATTCTCATTCTGGCATCTAGTGGCATGAGAAGCCTGGAGCTGAATGCAGGAGCAGTAACTGATGCTTGCAGCAGCCCTGGCTCTGTGTTCATTGTAATCCTCTGTAAAGAAAATACATGGTCTGATTTAACAACATTATCAGATATGCTCTTTATGACAATTGTATTCAATCTAGAATGCAATTCTACTCTCTTAGAGCTTATCTAGACTACTAAAATAATTATTTTTTTAATTAAAACCAGGAATGAGGACAAAAGTTCCATAGCGGTCATCTCTACAGCCATGTAATTCTCTTATGTCAAACGTTACCGATGGCATCCCTAGAGCTGCTGCTTTTCCAGGATACATATGGGATCCCCTTTAAGTCAGGAGTCTGGAGTCTACAAATGCATAGTGAGCTAACCAAGTGCATCAAGTGTTTTAAATTGCAAATTAAATTGTCAGTTAAGTCTGCATTTGCTTCCAGGTGCTCCAGGAATATTTTCTAATATGTCACCTTTCCCTAGCAGTGGGGGTTTTTACTTCTTGTAGTAACACAGAGATATGAAGTACTTACAGTTTATATTAATGCTCCCTTTTGGACTTTTTTAGTGCTCTCCTCCTTTTTGACTGACAATTGTTTTCCTAGAAAATGCTCCCAACATTTCACTCATCTCACTATTAGGGAGCTTCTTTTAGAGAAGGGGGGCAGTGTTTGTTATAATTTTCTGAAAATTGCTTTTCTTTGAAAGCTTTTCGTAAGTTTGCCCTGTTGCTCCTATTGCCTCACCGAGTTATACCCCAGGAATTCTATTTCTGGGATTGCTGTTTCCAGCAGATGATATTTCCACTAATATTGACTCCCTAAAGAGACACTGTGAGCAAGCTGAGCTCTGGACCTCACCGTTTCCATGCTGTCTCCTGAGTCAGTCCCGTTGAAAAATCTTATTTTGCAGTGGTGCTCCTTGAATAATGATATCCTAACAAACACCTGTTCGTTTTCAATTATGCCAAATACATAAATAAACAGGCTTTGCCTATCTGCCTCCCACTGGGCAATGTGTAATACACAGTTTCATAACAGACATTGCTGGTAGCCCTTGCAGGAGAAATTATTACGCTTTTGTTGAATCTGTGTGTCTGCAAGTCATGATTTTTCTTTTATTATCTATAGAATTTCATCTTGCCAAAATGCAGCTTCCCCTTCAGGGTCGCAACTCCTAATAACACAAAATTACTACAGTTACTAAATATTGTAATTAGGTTTTTTATTTCTCCTTATTACAAAACTTTCAATAAAGATGTAAAATAGCTTCATTTCTATAGGAAATTCCACTAGAAGTGAATAGAAATGAAGGCTGACTTTAGTCTCATTTCTTTTATTAGTTTAAAGATCTTCTATATTCCATTTTTATGCACATTTGTNGTCATGATTTTTCTTTTATTATCTATAGAATTTCATCTTGCCAAAATGCAGCTTCCCCTTCAGGGTCGCAACTCCTAATAACACAAAATTACTACAGTTACTAAATATTGTAATTAGGTTTTTTATTTCTCCTTATTACAAAACTTTCAATAAAGATGTAAAATAGCTTCATTTCTATAGGAAATTCCACTAGAAGTGAATAGAAATGAAGGCTGACTTTAGTCTCATTTCTTTTATTAGTTTAAAGATCTTCTATATTCCATTTTTATGCACATTTGTAATATTGAAATTATAACTGATAAGTCAACATTAGCATCTAGGAGATGAATACTTGTACTGTTATCATTCCATGTAGACAACAATATTGCAGCCTTCCTTTTTGAATAATTTGTTAATCGTTTATTCTGTTACTGCTGATATTGTAACTGTGATATTTTAGAACTGCTGACAATGTGAGAGTTAAGAGGTTTTCGATTTGTAATTGTTTCAACAGAAGGGAAAGAGTCTGCTGAGATTTTTCTAAAGCCATCTGAGATACTTGAAGTTCACTAAGTGCTAATGGCATTTAGGAATTTTCAGATATTTGGAAGAGGACAGTCTCCATTTTTCAAAGTGTTGTCTAACATTTCCTCTTTTGCTCCTGAGTTATAAGGTGTGATGGACTGGAACATGGTTGTAAGACATATTTTTCTTAATTTGGCTAGCTTGGCTTCTCACTGAATTTTTTGGTTTGTATTTGAACTGGCCACTGGTAGTCTCTGAGGACTCTGAGCACCTTTACCTGTTGGCTCTCCACAAAGCAGACTGCAATTCTTGGAGCTCCTCTTTCCCTTCTGATGTTTTATTTCTCCAGGATATATTTTATGTATCACACTGTACATTTCCCAGCACAATGATTAGTTACACCTCTGAATATGTCAGGAGATGGAAACATGGTTCTGCTTCCTTCCATCACTTCTGGCCCTTCGCATAATACAGAAAGAAATGAGCTGTTTCTCCTGCAAGCAGTGGAACAAATCAGCAGCAATAGTCTCTCATGCCTCATCTGTTCTCTTATGCTGAAGGAGATGGGACCTGGATCAGTTTTTCATTTGCACATCTACTGTTGGAATAGATCATTTGTTATGTAGAGAGCAGAGTTTCAGCATGCCAATGTGTTCCCATCCCTGGGTGGGACAGGTCCTTTGATGACCACGGCCAGGAAATGCAGGCAGGAAACCTTGGCTGCTGTAGATTCCCACAGGATTGGCATCTCCAGGGCAGAACTGATACGACAGATTTCAGTTAAACCCTTCGTCGTTACCGTGATGCAGAATGCAGACAAGTATTGAAAGGAGTTACAGCAAGGAATGATTGGAGTTCACCAAATCCCAGGGAGTCAGCATTCACTGGAATCTTCCCAGAGGCCCAGGATGTCTCAGTGAAAGTAGATGAAACAGTCTGGCTGCACATAACTGACAGGCTCTTTTTGCCTTCACTTCTTTAGAGTAGTTGCTTCCGCAGGGAATTTTAAAATCCTGAAGAAATTTGTATCCACTGGTAAATAAGAAATGTATCAAGAACAATTCTGGAACTTTTCCAAATTGAAGCCACATATGAGTAGGATCCATGAGAATATTAAGACCCTGCTGGACAAAAGGAAGATTCAAAAGAAGAAGAAAGTTCTGTCCCCGAATGTCTGTATCGCTGTTCTGCCAAGGACAGTAACACAGCTGGGTATGTATGGTTCAAAAAGGCAAAAATACAAATCTGAATTTATGCAAGAACTTTTAAAAACTGTTTTTTGCCTATTTCCCCCATTTTTCTATAATGTAGAGGTGCCTGAAAACATGAATGAAGTAGAAGCTCGTGAGAGTCAAAGCAGGGAAGGAAAGAGGAAGATGCGAAGTTGTAGAATTGTAAAGTAATTCAGGTTGGAAGGACCGGGGTGCACCAGGGCACCTCTAAGGATGGAGATTGCAGAACCTTACGGGATCGTCTGTTCCACTGACCAAAGGTCCTGACAGTGGAAGCCCCTCTTGGTGCAAGGCATGCTTGTTGTCCCTTGTCTTCCCAGCACGTGCCTGGCTCTGTTTCCCTGATAACGTCCCTGTCCTTTCTGGCAGGGTATGGAAGAGGAGATGCATTTTCAGTAGAAATCCTTGTGCCCTGGACTGGCTCCCAGCATTCCTGAGGTCACCCAGCCCTTGCTGGTGTGGTGAGGCAGCAGCCTAAAGCTGTGCATCCCATTGCTCAGCAATGTCCAGCTGTGCTTACCCAGGCCCCATGGAGGGCAAAGGGAGAGAGATGGAATTTAAAATTTAAAGGGAAGTTCAAAGGCAGCTAAATATTTTTTACTCACTAAATCAGCACTTTGATCTCTGAAACTTTAAGGTTTCATTTTAACTCCAAGTAAGCATAAGGATACTCGTGTTATTGAGTGTGTAGCTACTGGGGGATATTTCTGATTATATATTGAAGGGATGGTTCACTGTTAGCTGCATGAGTTGCTCACATGTATGGTAAAATATTTTAAGTTTCTACATGCCTTTGTTCAGAATGATGTGCAGATGAACACCTCTATTTCCCAAATGTTTAGCCTGCCCATAAAAGACAATTTTGCCTTGACTTCAATGAGTACATTTTAAACTGAAGTCGCTTTTGGCTTAGATTTCCGAAATGTTAGAGTTGTTTCATCTTTGATAAGCCTGCTTCTCAGCTCCTAAATAAATCTTTCATACCACAATCAAGTGATAGAATTTAAAGAAGAAAAATATGAAAATGCAGAAATCCGATATTAATTCAGTTTTTTTTTATCATACTCAAGGGCAAATGAAGTTGATGGCCCATTTTTTAATTGATATATTGATTACAGTTTTGGAAGAAGTGGTGGTGGAATTCAGCAAAAATGATTGAGGTGGTACAAATGCTTATAAATCTGTCGCACATTGTTCGTGTTCTTTAATTGTAATTGTCTGATAAAACTTCCATCGGTTTCTGTAATTAACCTAATGGTCTAAATGAATTTCCAGATCACTGGTTATTCATTTCAATATAGAAAATGCCATTACATTGAGTTTAATTAATACTAAGTAAGTTCACAGTCCATTGTACCATTAGAATAGAACTTTATTGTTTTAACTGTTTAAATTATGAATATTATTTCCTCTCGTCTTGTTTGTCTCATTTATAGACTTGAGTGTTCATTTTCTATTCATACTAAAATAGCATAAACCCCTCATAATTAAAATATTTAAAACCCAATGCTCTTCAAGCTTGCATCCTCAAAATATCAGTGTAGATGGTTTTTTTTTGAATTTATTGTTTCAACTATTTTTAAACAGAATTCAGTCAGTGCCAAACTCATAATCCCATGATATGCCCTGGAACATCTTATTTGTCTTGATATTCCTTTCACAGAAGTACATATGACAGATAAGCACTCACCAGAGAATACTTTTGCTTTGCGTCAGACTGATATTAAAACAATAAACTATGTTGCCCTGGGATTTTAGCTTATGAGCGACCAGGAAACAACAAGGCAAAGATGAGATGTTTTTGAAAGGTGGGAAGGCAGTTCTTTTGGAAAATTCCCTGGAAACCTTTGGTCCAGTAATATTTTTGACAAGAAATATTTTTAATGCTAAAGTTTGGGGTTTCTTTAAAGCACATTGGGAAAACACACTGCATTCCTTCAGAGCAGACATTAGATATGTTCCAAAATTATCCCAATATTCCTACTATTCCATGCATTATGTGCTAAGAGAGAAGAAAAATCTATGGCACAAGCATAAAGTATTAATTACATGATATGGGAATTTTGTTCTCTATTAAAAATATCAGCACTTACATATAGCAGGCAGATGTCCTAGTTTTAAAAAGATTTTTTTTTTTCTCTGTGGGTGTTTTAATTTGTATATGGAGGATGGTTCAAGGTCTTGCTTATAGAATAAATAAGGAAAATCATAAATATACATTTATATTTATAAAGACCACATCCAATAGTAAGATTTGGTGTGTTTGAGGACTCATTGTGCTATAGAAATGAAAATTAAGTCAAGCCTGTCTATGTGGCATGTCCTTGCTTTAGAAGTAGGTTACTTAGCTCAGGAGTATCAGTAAAGCACCTAAAAATGCTATATGAAACTATTTTCATGTTTCTTGTTTCAGTGAAGACATTCCAGGTTTTATTTTCCTGTGGCGTTACTAATGGATTGAAGGAAGACCTTTGACATTTCTATTATGTTCTGGGATATTTTCAATACCAAGAAAATTACACAGGGAAAATAGAAATTTTCGAAAGGTGATTCAAAGTGTGCTTCTGAGCCAAATCGTTAGTCAGAGCATTCGGTCTGGAAACCTTGATTCTGTTGATTTTGTCAGGTTTAATCTGTTGCACACATGTAATTACCTGGGAATTATCCTGTAATGATGGTAGTTTGCTGGCATTCCAAGCAGCTGCAGGGTAGGTGCTCCTGGCACTCGGTGTGTCCTTCTCTGAGTTTTCTATGTCAGTCATGGCTGACCTCATTCAGTCCGAGTGGACATAGATTGCAATGACATCAATGATTCATTTGTTCTGATTTTATTGTTGTAGTTTTTCTTCATTTAACTGCTTGGTAGGCTTGCCATTTTGAATTAGAATATGAGTCAGGAACAGTTTAAAAAATGAGTATTCATATGGTATAAATAATTTGCCAGCACTACAGTATTTCTGAATTGAAGGAAGGAAGGTTCTGCAAACTGAATTTTTAATTGGTCTGTTTTCTCTTAAGCTGAATTGGAATGGCAGGTCCCTTCATCACTGATAAAATATATATCAGTGGATTGTATTTACACTTTGGTGGTTCTGTCTGCTTTTTATTGCTTTGTAGGAAACTGGTAGAGCATCCTTGCAAAGGAGGCTGTGATTGAGCCAAATTAACCATCGTAGGGCTGCAGTCCCTGACTGAGGGGGCAGAAATCCTGCCGAAGGAAAATGTCCTTACCTCTGAGAAGAGCAATCAGATATACAATTTCTAGGCTACAGAAACCTTATGACTGAACATTTAGGGGTCAAACTGTCTTTTGATGTGCTTCCTGAATTAATTGCCTTTATTTATGAGGAGAATCACCCCTTAGTAACCAGGAAAAATGTGCCAAGTGCCCTTCCTGTTTGTATGTTAAATACAGGGGGTTTAAATGAAAGCTTGAAGAAAGAAGATACCAATAGTAAGTAGGAAGGGAACAGCTTTCTGTAAGTCCCTCCCTGATGTATAGAAGTGTAGAGAAATATTGATGTCATCTCATGCTGAAATGTCTTTAGAAGGTTTTGAAATACTGTTCTGGACCATTGTGTTGGGCCTTGCTTTGATGCAGGATAACTCCACTGATTTTCAAGTAAGATAAAGACAGTATAAATTTTTTAAAAATTAAGTATATTCATATGTATTGCATTATGTTCTTGATTTGAGTATCATCCTGTTTTTAACTGTAAAGTGAACCTCTTTGGGAACCCCCCCTTTGTTTGGGGTTTTTTTTGTAGTGTTGCCTGAAATTATTCCGACAGCATTTTTTATGTTCTGTATCACTATACATTGTCTTTCTGTAACTAATTTCAGGATAGCTCTTATTTTGCCTCCTGTCTATCCATATTTTAAATGGTGACTTATAAGCTATCACTAAGATACATTGTATGTGTCCAAAATCTGTAAACATGGCTTTCATTTCACTCCCACGAATGTGTTTTTAAGGGCCTTGCTGTTTGCCCTCGTTCTTGTGTTGATGTGTTCAGTGCTGGAGCAGTGTGTCTGAGCGAGCAGGCTTAGGAGTTTTGGAATGAGAGACACATCCTGAATTGTGTCACTGACTTTTTTTTCCACTTATACATAACCCTACATGTGGGTAGTGGGAGATAGCTGGAAAGATGGTAAATTGTGGAGAGTATCTCTGTCCTTTAGTTCAAATGGTAAAAATGATGTGTGGCCAAGGACAGTTGGGAGCTCAGGCGCCTTCCCTTGGTGTTCTGCTGTTGGTGGAGATGCAGCACGTGGCCACTGGCAGCACTTGTGGCTAACCTGTGATTTAGGGCTGTAGGACTGTTTTGGACTTACTCCTCTCAGTAGGCACATAAACACTGAGAATTACATTTAGTAATTACATTTTCTATGTACATTACGTTTACATAGTGAGAATGACATTCAATATTATTTTGCATCGTGTTCTGTGGTGCAATTGTACGTCAGGCCGCTTTGTGCACAGTCCTGGATGCCCCCTTCCAAAGCCTCCCTGGCTCTGCATCCTGTACCCTCTCTGCTGTGTCACTCATTTTTAGTACAGGACACACAGTCTTGACTGTGCATCTCAAATCATCCTGTCTGTCAAGATAGCAAATCCTTAATTTTGTGCTTTTCAGCTTAGCCTGTAAGATTTGGATTCGAATAAAGGCACACTTTAGTGTCATTCTATTTTGTGATGGTTGTTTTTGAATCATGGCTCTTAGAGCCATCCTGTGTACAGCAAAATTCAACCTGAATTTCACAGATAGTAAGTGCTTTTTAAGAATTAACATTTTCAGTATCAGTATGACTTTGCAGGTGCAATTCTTTGTTTTGACAGTTTTTTCCATTATGGTTTGGATTAGGTTAACAGCTGGGTTTTCCCTCTGTTACTTCCTGCCTAAATTGTTCCCAGTGCATTCTGACAATGCTCTTTTTACAGTTTAATAATTTTGTTGAGCTTTAGGAATCTTTGTGTCATCTAAACAGTATTTCTTGTCACTAAATAATTGACTTTCATAAACACTCAAATTACTAAATTTTGTCATCTCTTTATAGCAGTGCTGCTCTTCATCCAGCTTTCACAGCCATGGCCTTTTTCCTTTGTCTCTGAAACAGTGCTTTGTCAGACACGGGGGATTTCTTCCATTCACTTGAAACTTATAGCTGTCCAATAACTGGGAACACCAGACAGGATATTGATCACTTTGATCATCTATATTTGAAGATTGTTCTTTAATTTAAGATCAGACGTGTCTTCTTTGATCTCTACAGTTTCTTTTCCTTTATGGCCTGGGTGCTTTGTTTTTACCTCCTGAGCTTCTTTCTTCTTTGTTAGTTATTTCTTTTGTGAAAAGCCAACTAGTCCTTGCACCTCAACAATTTGTAATTTCAGCTATGCAGTACTCTCATTTTGATTTAAAGTACATCATAAGTAATTTCACCAACTGTTACAGCTTTTTTTTTTTTTTAAATTCAAAGGTATAGATTGGTGTCATTACATGCTTTACAAAAAGAGTTCTCAATCATCTTAGCCGTTCCTTTGTATCCCTTCATGTCCTCCATTTTCTTCTGCTTGTTCTTGGAAACCCCTTGATGTCTTAGGGTGGTGTCAGGTGGCTGCATATGCAATCCAGTTAAAGAAGGATGAGGTATAAGGGAATTTCTGGTAACCACAGAATCACTAAGTGACTGAATCAGAGTGGCTGAGGTTGGAAGGAACTCTGGAGAACATGTTGTCCACCCCCTGCTCCAGCAGCAAAGCCTCGAGCAGGCTCTCCAGGACCACACTCAAACAGCTTGTGAATATCTCCAAGGATGGAGATCCTACAGCCCCTCTGGGCACCTGTGCCAGTGACCAGTCACCTTCACAGGGAAAAAGCTTAGGCAGGAAGATGAGGGAGTTTCTAGGCTTGGGCATCAAGATTTTGCTCAGAAGGTTACAAATTAATGGCATATCATGGTATCAATATACAGAGAAACCAATAGTAGATTGTTTATTGGTACATGGGAAGAGATCAAACAAGAATAGTTCCACATGGACTTTAAATAGTTACAAAGAAGTCAATATATGCAAGTCATTGAAATAATAGATCAATTAGATCTGAGAGCAACTTTGAGATAACCAAATGAAAAGTTTTGCTCGAACAGTAAAGTCTTCCTGTAATTTAACATAGGGATAGGCACATTAAATGGTAGGTTGCTTTTTACTGAAATATTTAGTTTATGGTTTTTGTGTGCATTTGATTATAGTTTGGTATGGAAAAATCTAAAAATCTGATTCTTCACATGTCTGAGGCTGAAATATTTGAAACCAGTGTTTTAGAGCAGACATCTGTCCCCTTTCTAGAAATATTCATTTATACATCAGTATAAAAAGTTTCACCAAATTTACGGGAAATTTGGTGCTAATTTGGATTTGACAGGAAACTTAATGCAGTAGTGTTGTGTAAAGGGATTCAATTACAGTGTGCAGTGTTTTGTAAGTAACTGTCTTGCATAAAAAAGTTAATTAATCAGAGCTGTGTCAATTTCCTTGTGCCATGTCAATTTGCAGCAAGGTAATTAATCACTAATCGCCCAGCGTGCAGCAAACTAAGGGACAATCCATGAGTCATTTGTTGTTATTTTTTTTCCAAATAAATGGCACACAGAGCCATGAAGAAACACATCTTGCCTTTCATAATATTTTTATCGACAGTTTTGCATGTTGTAATAGACTGCAGCAACAAGCAGCTGTAGTTCAATGGAATATGAATATTAAAGAAACAAATGAGAGCAGATTTATAGGCCATTGCTTTTCTGTTATGTCAGTTTTGAGATTACACTGAGCAAATGAACAGTGAAAAATTACTCTTCCATGTGGAGAATGGTGATTAGACTTGTACATTAATTAGAGATTTTTGTTTTCCTTTTTAATGCATTTCAAATGAGAATGTCCTATAAGTAGAGGTTTCTCCAAAATACAGATTTATTCATTCCTGAACAACAGTGTATTATACTGGCATGTATTTTTCTACAATTGTAAGGAAATAATCGTTCTATAATTTTAAGTATGGTTCAAAAAATAAATAGCTTGTGAAAGAAATAGAAGTGACCAGTTGTGACTGTGTTTGATGTATATGGGAAATTTCCTTTGAATGCAGTTAATTCACAACTAGATCCTAGGGAAAAATCATCTCGCAGCATTGACAGGTGGAGAAATGTATTTTCAGCTTGCTAATTTTAAACACTGTGAACTTTCTAAAGATTTTTTTTTTTACCCTGAATTTGAAGTGTGTGTATGCACATATATTTATATATAATTTAAATGCGTTTTCATGTTAAAATCTGTATTAACAGAGCTTACATTTTGCTTGCAGTGTGCTTTGGTCTGTGTATTTAAATGCACAAATCCTCTTTAGCACAGTGTTTGTAATTCTTTCAAAGAATGTCACTTAATAATACTTATTACTATTACAGTGAAGGGAAAACACAGCACACATTGGGATAAACTGCTGATTCTGTTCCTGAAATCTCAGATAATATCATATAGATTATTCTGCTTAGCCTTTCTCAGCATGCTACCTATTATATCTCTTTGTTTTTAATTTATTGTGTTTCCTCAACGGGGATCCTCCTGAACTATGGGAATAATGTAAATGTGTCTCCCTGTCTTTCTAGCAGTTAAACTGTGCCGCAGTAAATTAGCGATAAACTGATTCAAACACGATGTAACATTAAAATTCTTCACCATAAAACATTTGCAGACTCTTGGTGGCAGATGACCTGCTACGCTGTGCAGAGGAGGAGAGATTAGGAGTGATGAGAGGTAGATTCGCTCATCCATTTTGATGGCACACCTTTCTTGGGGCATATGGCACCCTCATACAAATTCAAACCGCAGCACAAATGTGAAGAATAATTGCCCATTAAAGTGGCTGTATATTTTTATGGCTTTGATACAAAATCTGCCCCCTGTTGTTTTTTGCATCTGCTGCTCTTTCATCTATCCCAAAGCTTTAAAACTTTAATACACAGTGTATAACCCTTAAGTATTTTTTGCCAGGTTATATTCCTCTTTTTGGGAACTCAAGCTTTTCATTTTTCTTTCAGTCTTTGTTTTCCCAGGCCTGTGCTGAGATATGGTGCCTACAAAGTGCACCTCCCTGTCATGTTCGTTTAATGAAAAATTAGTAAAACAAATGCTTATAGTACATCTTCTGAGACAAATTAAGATTTGATTAAATTTCATCTATGAACTCAAAGATTAAGTTTTTCTTCCTTATGTTCATATTTGCTTTTTCTATAAAATCATTAGTTACCTATATTTTACTGATATACTACCATGAATCCTGTTAATTCCAAGCGTCTTTTTATTTGCTTGAATGTGGCCATATTTCATATCTGAGATCTAAACTGAAGTTCACTGAAGGAGGTACCCTGACAGTGATTCCATGTTTACAAAGTGTAAGAAGAGAAAACTTCATAGATAATATTCATTGTAATAATACATTTTAAAATTTTATTTTCATTTAGGCTGTGGTGGATGATTTGTAGGATTTTTGATATTTATATTAAGCAAAGCCAAGGATTTCTACAGCATATTATTTATACTCTATTTTTTTTTTAACTTGAAAAAGTCAAATTGCAGAGTGACTGTAGGACCTGAGTTTTGTGGTTGCTGTTGTAGTCTCATTCGTATTTGAATAGCTGAATGAATATAGAATGGATGGGGCCATTAGATGAAAATGTAAATTGTTTTCAATGGCTTGATGTTTGATTATATATTGTCCTTAGAAAAGTCTTTCTTTTTATAACCTCACGTTATCACCTCCTATCATCAATGTGCATTTGGAGAAATCTGCCTTTTCTCTGTCACAGATTAGAAGAATTCCAGTCATCAAATTACTTTGATGAATATAAGCTACTTTTGCTTAGAAGTGGGCTCAGATGCCTCCCTGCTGAGAGCCAAACACATTTTCAGCCCCATTACAATAGCATTTTCACTGACTGAGTTTCAGCAGTTTGGCACTGAGGCACTAAGGAAGGTTGACCTACAAACTGTAAGTCATCAAAACCTCTACCCCTCCTGGCTACTATATTCATTACTTTTGGGACTGGTTAATAGCATTTAATGCTTCCTGATGGGACAGCTCTTTTCATAAAATTCTTTTTATGAAGTCCATTCTTCAGTTGTGTTCTAATGCTGCCGCTTCTGCTGGTTATTTTGGGATGAGGTTATTAAAAAGTTGCTAGCAAAATAAATTCTGTGGTTATTACATATTCCTACCCATCTGATTTCTCAGCTGGGCTGAAGGACCGTAATGGGTTTTTTTCTGAACTCAAATCCAGGGCAACAAAACCTGTTGATTATTTTACTTCTTATCTTAATCTCTAACATTACTACCTGACCATAGAAAGTGTGTTCTCAGATACTGATTTTCAGATGGACCCAAATCAGTTTTTGGCGTGGATAAGACTCCGTTATGTATACACTCAACTGTTAGACCTCACTTGATTGTAAGACCTTGCAATGCCACTCTTAGCCCCATGTTTAGTTTCCATCGTGTCTGATCCTCCTCCTGACAGAACTGCCCATCACTGCTCTGCCTTCTACTAATTGCACCTTCAAGTTTTTTAGTGCTTTGTTTTACTTTAGGCATTTTATGCTCTGTGACTTTGATAAGAGAGCAATGCAAGGCAAGCATAGCAAAACAATTACATTACTTCAGGCTTCTCATTCGAACTCATCCTTTGTGTTCCAGGTCCTTTGAAAGTGATAAAAATAATCTTTATCTTGTCCTACTATCTCCCATGGCTGCTGAGCCTCTCTTACAGGTTTTAGATTTGGTAAACTCTTAAGGACTAAGTGACTCTCCCTGCTATCTCAGTTTTCTTCCTTTTTCTCCTCTTTCATTAAGAGAAAGCCTTCTTTCTCATAATAATGTAATTTTTGAAAAAAAGTTATGATATTTTTGACTCAGTCATTGATGGGGTGCTCTGCTTTTCCAGTGACATTTCTTTGTGGAAAGCATTCACTGTCACATATTTAAGGTCAGTGACTCTCCTTGTAATTCTTTCCAAGGTGTGACTGTCATGAAGAACAAAGAGACTTTAGGATAAATGCTCAATTGTTGCAAAATATATATTTTAATATGTCTGTATGAAAGCTGTATTGAATGGTACAATTCAAAGGAAAAAAAATGTTCACAAACCACATTAGGAGTTCATTCTTTCACAGAGGGATATCCTCTGTGAGACAGTATCCTCAGGGATATTGTCTCCCAACAATCCCAGTTAGTTTTAGTTAGACTTACATTTACTCATTTCTTTCAGAAATCAAGAGATAGGCCCAGTCTTCCCACACGTGTGAGGGGCGTGGCTGTATGCAGGAGTTAATTGGTGGATTAATTTCAACAGAACATTTTACAGCAAAAAGATTGCTTAGGACCCCAAAAGAACAGCTGCTGTAAATATTGCCAGGTGTAGGTGTTCGTTACAAGGAATTAATTTCTGGAACAGATCTCAGGGCAGGACTTTCCAGGCCATGTCTTGCAAGCCCAGGATGATGTTACACGTCTCACGCTGCCCTGTGTGAGGGGAACAGGATTTTCTCTACCACTTCTGTTCTTCTCGTGGAAGTCTGTTTTCTATCAATAGTTAGAAAACTACAGATGCAAGTGAAGAAATTCTGAGGTTGTAAGACTGAATTACTATTTTTGTAATTGCCATTTAGGTCAGAGAAATCTCTCTTGATTTTGGCAGTTTAAGAGTTTCCCTAAAGACTACAGTTTATCATTTAACATGCCCACCATTTCAGATATCATTTTTTTCCTGGCCATTCTCCCAAGTCCATTTGCCTAAGCAAACTTTTCTCAGCACTGGTTTGTTGGGTTTGTTTCTTTTTATTTAGTTAGTTGCATTTTTTTTTTTTTTAAGACACAAATTAACTATCAATTAATTGATAGAAGTAAGGAGAAACTTACTTCTAGAAATGCCTGTTAATTGGAAAGGAGTGATTTTTCTAAGGCAGGCAGACTACAGCTGAACATCACACACAAAGATAACTGCACTGGATTAGATCAGTTCTCCATCTAGTCCAAAACCTGTGTTTGGGAAGGAGCAAAAGCTGGATGCCCAAAGAAAAGTTGTATGACTGGAGGGAGTGTGTAGGTCTGTAGTTCTTTGAACATTATGTAAAACTATTTTTTGAATTTTCCTTTGCACATTTTATTAATTTTTATACATGGCTGTATAGTTGGAAAGGAAAAGGACAAAAGTCACGTGGTTCCAGCAGCAGGTCATAATTCTGTCACCACTGTATTTACACTGGTCACTACTCAATCTTGTTGAATATGGAAAAGTACTTACAGCATCCGAATTTCACATGTATGCTGTGTATGTCGTTTTTCCATAAAAGGAATGTTTTCCAGTACAATTCCTCTGAGACTTCTTAAATGGAGTTGCTTGCAAAGTTATTAACAGAATATCAAGTTCTGCTTTTGACACAAGTGTTTTATATTCCTTTTAAAATATGGTATTTGCACTTTCTATGACAGATCTAATTTATTTGTATTGCCATAAGGTTGGTTTATATTGTATTACAGGCATGTAAATCTTTGCAGAATTACTGTGTAACCTTTTTGTCAGTGCGAGGGACCTAGCAAAGCCCCAAAGCCACAGCAGTGAGGCAATAATAGAGAAATAACCATAATTGCAGTGTTTGCCTTTACATGTTCAGCCAGAGAGGCCTAAAAGTTGTGATTTTTTTTATTTTCTTTTTTCAAATTCAAGGCTTCTTTTAAAATTTGATGTTAAATGAGGATTGAAATAACTTCCTATTTCAGATTTAAAAAAATTTATACATCAATATTTCCATTTGCCTGCTTTTTATTAGGGCTTTGCTAAGCAATATTTGTTTTATTTCTTTATTTACATACTGGGAAAAAAAAAAAAATCAACACAGTGAAGTACATCTGATGTAACCTGAGTGCCAACAGAGCTGGATTTGATATTTATCTGTCTCACTGATGAATTCTTTCAAGAAACACCTGTTCTGACATTGACACGTAGTATATGTACAAAGGAGAAATAAAGTAATGAAGCACTGCTTAAAAAACTGGCAGAGAGGACAAAGTGGGAAATTTTGTTTGTTGTTTTGGTGTTTTATTATTATTTTTCAATTAAAAAGTTATCAAGAGAAGTTTTACAGAACTTCTCAAGAGATAGGTTTTACAGAATGAAAGCCTCTAATACTGTATTACTGTTCAGTTTCTGATTAAAATACTTTAAGTCTCACATGGAATGGTAATTAATGTTCACGGTTCCAATGACAGTAATTTCTTTGCTATATATTAAGTTATTTCTATTTGGTCTGAATATTATGTGGATTCAGATGTATTCCTAAAATAGGCAATTTTTGTCTTTGAAGGAATAAAAGGAACTGTTATGTACATGGTGCAAGCCTGGGAAAAGAAAAAGAGAGGAAAAACTTTCCATTATTACACAGTTAAGAGCCAGTTAATAATCAACTCTTGAACAAAAGCAAAGCTCTGTTCAGTTGGCAAAACCGCTGGATAATTTAGATGACTTGAGCTCACCTAAGTCTCTAATGTCTCACCCCCACTCAAAACAGAGCTGACTTTAGAGGACAGATCCAATACTGTGATGCAAATATCTCTGACATTATAAATTTGAGCCTGAACTTGGACCTCAGGAGTCTCCTGGTAGCAGTGTTGGCTGAACCAGTCAACACTCTTTTTAATAGTGTCTTCTGAGAAACTCAGATCCACACACGACACTGCCATCCAAATTCCCAGATTGCTGCCTGCTGTTCGCATGCAGAGATTTGTGTGAAAAGATGAGTTAAAAGCCTTTGGTGACTCCCTTGTCCAGCTACAGGCAAGCTTTTCTACAACCACGACCCCACTGCTTGCCCGGAACACGGACATGGCACGTTAATCCCTGTTTTTTCCCTCCGCAGTGCCAGGATTTCCCTACCCTGCCGCGACTGCAGCTGCTGCGTACAGAGGTGCCCACCTACGAGGCCGAGGTCGCACGGTGTACAACACGTTCCGTGCAGCAGCTCCCCCTCCTCCCATTCCAGCCTACGGCGGGTAAGGAGCTCGGCTTCCCTCACCTGTGGCTCCGCATGGATCCCGGGAGCCCGGGCACTGTTCCCGGCCCTGCTGCATGCGGGTCGTGCCTGCCCGGCACCGGCGCCTCGCACAGCGGCTTGAAAAATGACTGTAATTTGTACTGCCATGCTTGGTGGCCTTAAGCGTTTCAGATGTCACATATTGTTATGTAAATGCTCCTGCAAACGGAGCGCTCCGGAACAGAGAGATTGTTTCGGCTAAAGGTATATTTTTGATGATTGCAAACATCTGGTTATTAAGGAGGTTGGATCGAGTTAACTTCTTTTTTCTTCAAATCGCCTGCTGAAAGTTGTCCCTGCACTTGAAGGCTTAGTGCTGTACTTTTATATAAATATACATTTTTTTTTTTAATTGCAGTTTGCTTAGTTTTTCTAGTTACCATCTTTGCCATGATAGAAATCTGGGGTGCTTCTCTCAGGACCATAGGTTTTGTGGATGTTTGCTTAAATAATGCCTTAAGATTTCACTGCCAATGACCTGCATTTACTAAAACCAAGTAGAAACGAACTAAGGAACCAAGAACAGGAATTCATAGTATTTATTTCTAGAAACTCTATAATCTTCTTTATTCAGAAGGTTGTTTGGGTTTCATATATATTTTTAAGGGAAAGGAAGAAGAAACAAATTCTCCTGAAGCTCTGTAAAGGCTGTATGCTGCATGTAGTACTTAAACCCCCTAATAACAGTGGCAAAAGATTTTCAGTTGTTAAGAAATTGGAAAATCTGGAAAATCAGAAAACTCAGCAGATCCCAGGCCAGAGTAATAGTTCGTCATAAAAAACTTGATTTGCCGCTACCTCTCTGTAGAGCTGCTGGATCTTCCTGGGAAGGGGTCAGGAAGGGTTGGCACAGGCCATGAGAGAAGGTGATCTCAGTCTCTCTCTCTCTCCCTCTCCCTCTTTCTCTCTCCCTGCCCTCACTGAAATCCCGTTCAGCATCTCCTTGGCTCCCACTGGGGATGTCCCCTTGTGCAGGACCTGCCAGCGCAGCCGCTGTCCCCCTGCTCCATTACAGTAGGTGATGGTTGCCCTGCAGCAGTTCCCACAGTTTCTTAGTAAACCTTGCTTCCTTTAAGCCAAAAGGAGCATCTTTTCCCAGACAAATTTGCTAATCTCAGGGTTTTCAGGGGTGTATGATTTGGGCCTTTATTATCTCGAAGAAATAAGGTGTTCTAAAAACGAATGTAAAAATGATGCCACAGAATCAGGTTATTTTGTAAAAGTGTATTCTATGCTTTCATTTGAGTGTTTTGTGTAGTTTATTAAGCAAAACAGTATTGCCACTACTGGAGGAAGACACTCTTCTCTGAAGTTTGCCCGAGTAACCTTTGGGCAAGGATGGTGTCCCACCAAAGTTATCCTACTGTTGCCATGCTCTGTCAGAGTCAGTCCAGGCATTTGTACATGGCAGCAATGGAAGCAAGTTTAGAATGCCCTGCATTCAGATTTCAATGAGAATTCCTCAGCTACCAAATGGATACTGCACCTAAAAAAAGTAGTCTCTCCATCTCTACCTTGTTTAAAAATAAATTATTAAATTTGAACATAGAGTGCAATATGTAGTGGGATTACAAGGTGGCCACTCAGTTTCATGATGTCATTAATACCACCCCTTAGTTAAATACAAAGTCATAAAGGCATGTAAGAAAATAATTCCCAGCTGCGTGTGATAGAGTTTTTGAATTGGACAATATATTTTGGTTAGTATTTGCAAAATGAGTAAATACTTTCTTACTAGTAAGTAACTTGAATTTGCCTTAATTTAAGAGGCCACATGTGGGTGCTCTATGTGTATATGTGTGTGGTACACACATTATTATAATGAGTTCAGTGACTCAGCGGAAGGAATTACATTTCCAAGTGTAGCACATGTATATCCTCATGTAATTGTGGTGCTGGTTGTCAGCATCTCCAGCAGTAAGTCAGATGTGCAAGCACAGGGAACTCCTGCTGTAAGGCAGTGCAGAAGTTTTGCAGTGCTCTGAACTGGTCTCCAAGAGGTCAGCTCAGCACTCTCGTGCTCCTCTGCAGGGTGGTTTGACAGGTTGGCTGAAGCTCATTCCTTTCATGCTTGTGCCAAATCTGGCTTCAGAGGGAGCTGTGCATTGAACTGGTCACAGCTCCCATCACCTCCTTGCTCTGATGGCTTCCAGCTGTCTGAGAGGAACCTTTGCTAGTCTAGGGCTCACCTTGCCAGAAAACATCATCTGGCACTGCAAAAGTTGTTGATTACCAAGCCCTGTCTTAATTCATGTAGGTCTTAGTTCAGATGTTTAATTTTCTCCATCCACCTGTGCTTTACAGGAAGGCCCTGCTTTCTGAATCGCCCACTTTAGTAATTCAGTGTAGAAGTTATATATATATCTGTTGCACTGAGCCACAGCTGGGGTAATAAAGCTTTAGTCTGCCATAATTTCTTTGGCCTGGCGTGTTAGGTCTCATGTTGGTATCTTCACTGATACGAGAGCGTAACGTGGAATTTCTGTGTGGTACTTCGTCCTCTGCTCACCTATTCTGTCCTGTCACCCATCAAAGAAGCAATAAGGAATTTCTATCAGAAAAAAATCCTTAATCAATGAGAATAAGTTATGAGGATGTGGTTTTCAGTCACAACATGAATAGAAGTCAAGGGAAATGACTGAGATAATAAAGAGGTCATGGAGAGTCAATCAGCTTAAAGAAGGAAGCAAACAACTTGGAATATCATTTGTTGATATGAAAAATTGAATAAGTTTTGAATGCTGTTTTGCAATTAATTTAGTAGCAATTTCTTATTTTTCACTCAAGGAAGGAAGCCAGCCGTACAGCCAAGCAAACAGTTTCATACTTAACTATTTTCAATCATCCAAAAAAAAAAAAAAAAAGGACACTTATTTTCTGTAATGACAGATATCATTTTACTAATAAATTTCTTTTCAGTTCCATCACTGTTTAGTTAGAAAAATATTTATTTTCAAGAAAGAACCTGCATGTAATTGCAAAATATAAAGCTGGAGATTGCAATTATCTTTACGTTCTTTTGTTTCATTAACCTTAGATCTTGATCTAACCTCTAGCTCTTGTGGTCATGAGGCAGGATGAGTTATGGTGGTTCCTATTAAAATGTGTCTTCTGCTGTGCCTCCCACTTACTGGGGAGCAGCAGGCAGGTTTGCTAGGTGCAAGGGAAATGGTTGGGTATGACCATATTTAAGGCCATTATTTTCTTATAAATAAAAGAACAGCACATGTGCTTTAAAATGTGCCATTTGAAAATGGAATTACTGTTCACGAGATACATGGCACTACCCCAATAATTAATGGATCCTTTACTCCTGAGATGTTTCACCAATTCCTTGAGACAGCATCTTGTTTAGTGGCTCATGGAAGGTTCTTCACTTTTAGCATCTGTGGCATCATCTCTAATGCCTTGAAATACGAGCATGTGCAGCTTACGTGTAACTACGTGTAAGTAATGTATGTACCATAAAGCACTACTGACACTGAAATGGGGACTAAAGCTTGCTTTGCGTGAGAACACTGAATGCTGAAATTTGGTTTGGAGGTCTACACTGCATGGAGAGCTTAAACACAAAATGGTGCAGCAAGAGAGGGGAAAGAGATCTTTAATCTGCTGTCAAGAAAACCCAGTGTCACAGTATATCTGCTAGTAGAGCAGTAGTAGGTAGCAGGAGTAGTGAAACTGATGAGAAGCCTTTCTGTTTCAGCATCCTTTGCCTTAAATTCTTCACAAGTTTAGTGTGTGATGACTTTGTCTTCACATTTCCTGTCTGCTCCTTTCCGTTCTGATGAAGCTAACAGAGAATTAGCTTTCAGTCTGTATCTCCTCCTCTGCTGTCTTTCCTGGGAAAGCAGGGGAGAGCAATACGCTTTTTTCTCTTTGAAAAGAACAGTTAAAAAAAACCCCAAACCCAACCCTAAATAGAATTGCGAATTTGTGGGGAGTGTGGAGGAGAAATAACAGAGACTCTTCAGAAACTGTTCCCCTTGTTAAAATAAACATTCTCAAGTGCTACTTGCTAACTGATTCAAAATGAAAATATAGCTTTATTTTCCAACCCTTATTCTGAATTCTAAATTTAAGAAGATTAGTATGAGCTACTACAGCTACTCTGGTTGTTATGGGTTTTCCCTGCTGTATTTCCTTGGGCTCATGTAAACTTCCTCTTACTTAGGACTCTGTGTATCTGAGCAATTGTTGGAACAAAAAATGTTTTTTGCCAGCACATATTGATTCATGTCTGCCAGCTTTGTTCTCTGCAGCAATGCCCTCAGTCAGTTTCCCAAAGCGGATGATGTAACTTGTCCATGGCAGAAAACGTTGAAACTGGAAAGGCAAGAAACTGGAATTAGAGAACATTCTAAGAAGTTGAAACTCCCTCTCACAAGAGTTTCAGTTCTGTGTTTACAACACTTAAAACTGTGTTACTAGAGTGTTGAAAGGTGTTGCTTGAATTCTGTCTTTGGTTTAAATAAGGCTGTAGTTGCATCTCTTCTGTCATTTGGCTCATGAAGGCCATAGGTAAAGAGTTCACCTAAGAGGTGATTTCCAGACCAGGAGCTGGACAGTGCAGGGCAGTGAGGGTGACCCTCCCAGCAATCAGAAAACAGGGAACTGTTCTTCCTCAGCTGCTTTCTTGTAGTTGTGCCGGAGAGGTGATGGTGAACTGTGACCATTCCTGTGCCAAGGAAGGACATCAGGGGTGTGATGCCCATCTGTTCCCTTGAATCCATCGCTCTGGATGAGCCTTAGGTTGGATGTATTGCCCTGTGCAGGACGTGTGTGGCTGAGGGCCATGGATCCTCAGCTGCAGGGAAGTTACTCAGCTAAGGTTTGTTCAATCAAGGACTGTCTTTTTATGTCATTGATAGATTATTCTACTCAATCCTTTTGAAAGATGAGGACAGAAAAATGATAATGAAGACAGATGCAGTTCTCTCAGGATATTATAAAGGTGGAATCTAAACTAGTAAAGAGTTGGTGTTAATATAGTTACAAAAAGTGATTAGAAGACACAGGGACTTAAATAAAGGAGCTAAACCTGTGAAAATCAGATGAAAAATACCTGATGAGGAAAAGAGTTTCCGATTCAGAGAAAAATAATTTCAGGAAATGATTGCCACATATGACATTATTTAGATGCACATTTTCTTATTAAATCAAGATTTCTCAAGATTTCTCTGAGTTTTCCTTTGCACAGTAAAATAATAAAATACATCTGAATAACTCCCCCAAACTTGTTGTTCTTTTAATGCCTCCAGGAAGCGCATTAACATATCCATTCCTTGGGTGAAGTAATTCAGATTTCGGTTATGTGGCTATTTGAAAACCCTGTGTTGTTTTACAAGGAGCACAAGATTTACCTGTCTACCAAGATAATTTTTTTAATATAAAGTGTAAAAGGAGCTGTTATAAGATGGGTCCCTGTATGGTGCCTTCAGTCTCTTCCCGTGCTCCATACATTTTTTTTCTGCCTAGAGCTTCAGATAGAGAAAAGGGGGATATAAGCCAAGCAAATTAAACCAAATTAACCAAAAAAACCCCTTGGAAACTTATATACTAAAGGAAGGAAAAGCAAAACATAGTTCTTGGTGAGTTTACACTTTGCCCTTCTGATGAAAGGTCCTGTTAGAAAATACATTTGACTCCCCTGGTAAGATCTGGTCAGGAGCCAACGAATGACAAGGACACTGAATAGAGGAAACATTCTCTGAAAAAACCTATGGAAGAGTGAAGACTTACTTTTCCTCAAACTTCAGGAGATGCAGAAGAGGTTTTATTTAATATCACTGTCATAATACAAGATCATAGGGAGGAAATAAGATAAAATCATCTGATCTTTTTTGTAGTGCAAGTTTTGCTTGGGACAGTTAGGCTCATTTGCCTGATTGTCACTTCATCTTAATATTGGCCATGTTTAATGATGGAGTTATGCATATATGTCTCATTTTAGTGATGGGTACGTTTTTCAGCATAGTATTTATGAACTGGTTTCATTTAGAACTCAAAATAAGTTTCCGTCTGTACATGACTGGAAGGAGGCCTGAGGAGGATGAATGAACCTGTCCAAGATTACAACCAACTGCACTTAATGATGAAAAAATTATCAGCCCCTATTCATCTTTGCTGTTTATCCACAGATCACCAAGAGGAAGAAGGAAAACGTTTCCCTTCCTGACACATGCTCTCTCAAAACCATTATTTTCTGAATAGCAATATTTAGTGGCAATTGAGAGTAGGGTGTTTGAATGTACAGTGATGGGTTGACCTCAGCTGGCTGTCAGACCCTCACCCAGCTGCGGTCTCCTTCCCCTTCCTCAAGAGTACAGGGGAGAAAGGAGGATGGAAGAGCTCTTGGGTTCAGATAAAGACAGAGACATTTCTTGCCAATTACCATCATGGGCAAAACAGACTTGATTTGAAAAATGAATTTAATTTATTTCCTACTGAAGTGCAGTTAGATGGTTATAAACAGAGGTAGGACCTAAACCACCTTCCCCCAGCTCCTTCCCCATCTCCAGTAGGAGTGGCCCAGGGATATAAGGACCTGAGGGTTGTGGCTGTGGGGCCTTCATCTCCAGTAAACTCAGTATTCTTTGTGTGTCATCTCATCCAAGTCCTTCCATGCTGTTCATGATTGTGTGCTCCTACCTCCCAGTCGTGTGGAATACTTTATTTCTTATGTGCAAACAGGTAAAGAAGAACATGGAATGTTTTGAAATAATCAGAGTATCAAAACCAAAATGAAGGTTCACTGCAGCATAAATAACAAGCTCTCTGCCAGTGTAGACCAGGTTTTGTGTGTTTTGCTCTGCAGACATAATAAATAGAAAAACATATGACTAAAGGTCTGACCCTAAAACAAATGGCAGAAACTCTGATTTAAGTGGAGCTGAGTTTTCTCCCATTATTATTCCACAGCAAACTTTTATCATCAGTGTGGTTTTATCCATGTCTCTGTGTGCATGTATGCATATTTATGATTTTCTCAAGTGATTCTGGCTTGACACATACCAGCTCAGCCCTGTTGGGTTTGGTCATTGACCTCAATAGATCACTTATATTTCTGGCATAAAAATCCTTGTTGTAATTGCAAAATGACTTAGGCTAGCAACTTGGTAATAACTATTATTCCCAGATAAAAGTATTCCTAAATCGAGAATATTGTTGCAAAAAAACGCTATTGTGTGCTCTCATATTTAGCTCTTGAAACAGCTTGGGTTGATTCTGGAAATACACATTTTAAGTTGCAGAACTGCCAAATGGATGTAAAATTGCAGGACTGACCTAATGGGTGTAACTGGTAGGCCACCGTTGTGCAGTTGCAGTTTTATTTAGTGTAATCATTTAAGCTGTCTTTGTCGTACTGTGTCATTTATCCTGAAGGGTTTAGAATCTTTCGCTGTTTACACTGATGATTGATCTTAGCTGAAATGAGACCATCTCTGGGTGAACTGGTAACATCAAAGTTACCACGTTTTTTTGAGAGAAGTAGTAGTAATGTATCCAGGCAACCAAAACAGGAGAGCTCAGAGCCACTGACATGTTTGCCAAAGCTGTAGAATGCTCAAGTAGGCAAAATTCGTATATTTTTCATAAGAATAGCACCACGAAATTCTTGACAGACCTGTTGTGACTACTGGAAATGTGCATCGAGCCAACAATGCAGTACCTATGGATTCTCTCACCTCTGTGTACGTTGAATATTGAGATTTGACCCAGTGAGTGGAACACCACCAGCATAATTACTTCACCCACTCCTCTCACCAGTTCAACTTAGGCTGTGTTTTGTTTGCCATCTAAGTAATGAGAAGTAACCCTTCATTTCAGAGGGTCAGCATAACTGCAGGGCAAGAAAGTAGTACTTCAGGAGTTAGCTTTTTTGCTAAGGTATTGAAAATGGATGTAGGATTGGCCCACTGAAAATTTTTATAGGAAGGAAAAAAAAATATGTGGTTTCTTAAAACTAAAAACAGGGGAAGAAAAAAGCCCCCAGACTTTATCAAAAGTCTTTTCAATCCTGCCATGCTTTGCCTTCCTTTGACTAAGCATTTGGCATACTTGATAAGATGATGTATTTGGTACAGGTTCACTTCTGATAATTACTGCCAACCTCCTTAACCAATGTGAAGAGTGCCTTCCTTCCCCCTCCCCTCTGTTCTTGTGAGAGACTAACCTCAGCTGTGCAGGGGTTGGTGGCATTTGCATGTGGAAATGCACTAATATGGATGTTTTTCTTTGTGTGTGCATCCTTGCAGTGTTGTATACCAGGATGGATTTTATGGTGCAGACATTTATGTAAGTATTCATTGATGTGCATGCTGTCCTTGTACATTACCAGAGTCATTCTTTTTACAACTTTGCTGCCTAGCTTGACTCTGTTTTGTCTATTTACCATCCCTTGCCTGTCAGAAAGAATTGAGAAGAATATGTCTCACATTGGAAGACCTTTCTGTTCATTACATCTATCATTGTTCAGTGGAGCTGAATTAACTCTTCAATCAAATGCTGAATGAATGCAAAAAGATGTGAAAAATGTGTGTGTGCGTGTGTGGAAGGGCGTCTCCCTTTGTAATTGAAGTTCAAAGAAAATATAAAGCAAAGCAGAAACATTCTTTTGCAAATCCCCACAAGCTCTTTAAAAAAAAAAAAAAAAATCAAGGCAAACTGAATATTATGAACACTTGAAGTATGAAAGTACTTCATGGAGAGATATGGGTTTCCCAAATCCAGCCAACACTGGGTATATGTAGGTGCCATGGTGATAGTAGAGCTTAATGGCATAGTAAGTTTAAGATATGACAATTTATTGTCTGCAATATGAGCAGACTTCCAAAAATTGCACTTCTAAAATTCACTAATTTCAGTTTAAAGGAGATGGGTAGAGATTGCTCACAATACTAGTGGATAATTTATTAGGAAAGATTCATGGTCCTGGATCCATCACACCTAATTGTTCACCAATTTCATTTTAAATAACACTTTTACAATTTTTTTTCTATTTTCTTCATGCTTCATACATTGTTTTTTCTTACCAGCTCTTTATCTTGAGTGTATACAAGGAGGCTTCATATGTCTGAGTATGCAAGAGGTTTCAGGGGGTTGAGGCTAGTTTTTGCTCTTCTAAAATAATTAATTATTATAACTTATGTGTAGATGTAAAATATTTCACTGGTAAGCAATATTTTGCTTTTTTTATTATTTTAATAAGGCAGTCTGGTCCTAAGTTACAGGTATCATCTTTGTTTCACCAGACAGCTTTCTGTAACTTGTGCTATCTCAGTTGAGATAAAATGAGACGGATGAGTTGAAATTTGTAGGAATATTAAAAATTAAATAGGCAATGCTAGGAAACATCTCTTGTGTTCATTATCAGCAATCTTCTAGAAGTATTCCCAAGGGAACAGATTTTTGTTAGTAAGTTTTATATAAAGAAGGAAACAATTTGAATTTATGGATGAAGTAGGTTTTGTTTTTCTGAGGGAGATGGAAAAGCTGATCCTTATCTGAAAATTCATTTGTGCAGCTTAAGAACATATTTAAAATAAATTAGCGAGGGTAAAGTCCTCTCCCTATGTACTCAGTGATGTTATCAGTAAGATATTGTTTACAGCACAAGAATCACCCACTGGCCAAAGTTTGCTCAAGCCAAGGAAGTGGCTCTAATCTCACCCAAACCTGTTGCTGCACAATTTTTGAGCTGTATGGGACATGTGTTGCAGTGTGGAATTTATTCAACTTTGGCTTCCAATTTTCATGTTCCTTCAAACTGTCCAGAGAGTTTGACATCCATTTTGCTCAGTTTACCAACCCAGAAATCTGCAGGGCAACAAGACAGCATTCTCAGGAGGATTCAGTGGGAGAGAATAGGTGGGGACTAAATGTTACTGGAGCAGTTTGTAGGTTTGGAACCCACTGCTGCTGAAAGCCAGGAATATCTCATTGGTAATTAACAACGTTATTTTAAGTGGCATCACACCCTCTCACAGACCTTAACATTTTGTTTCCAAGTGGAGGGTGATTTCAATGAGAAAGATACTGAATAAATTCCTAATTTCTAGTATAGCCTCAGTTTCGTTGTCTGGAATAGTTGTGTGCATTAGGAAATGGAATAACTGCACTGGTTTTCACTCAGTTGCAGCTTTGTATTTCTGATTGCGTATCTTACTTCTCTTAATGCAACAGAATGTTTATCTTTATAGCAGATGACAGAATTAAAACACTCTTCTGGAAATTTAATTTCTTGGTAATATACAAATCTTTTTTATTTTATAAATAATTTTTCTTCACATTTATGCCTTCTTGCATATAAAGCATTTGCAGGGGAGGGAGTGAGAGATAGAAAGAACTGGCATAAATCAGATGAAACCTTAAAATTCACAGTGTATTAGTTCTTAGTGTAGCAGTTTGCAGCAGACTAAGTTATTTATTAAATCCCAATTGTTTATGACATAGCTCTACTCAGCTTTTCATTTTAAGGGCAAAGCTGAAGCTTTGTGAAATGACAAATACTCTGTGAGAAAAGGAGAGAAAATGTTTAAACAACGTAGGGTTTAATAGCAGATTGGAGAGAAAGGAGCCTTAGAAATACCACAGAAAGGAAAGCAAGAGGCACACAATAGTGAAAAGTCAGATCAAAAATATGCATTAATGGGTATATCAGAGTGGGTTTCATCCCGCTCTGATTATGCTGAGAAACAATAGAAGTATGGACTGTGCTGTTCTTTGCATAACTTGGGATCAACAGAGCCTTTGGTGAGAGAAACCGTAGATTTAGGGGAAAGGAGGGAGGAGAGATTCAAAAAGGCACTGGTTGGGTAAAAGCTGCAGGGTGAACCAAGAACAGCAAATATCCAGAGCTGCTCAATACTAACCAGTGGAATAGAAGAGATTACAAATATAAAAATAGGTGGAAAGTACAGTCTAAAGTGAAAAATCAACAGCCATGATTCTAGATGTAATATAATATATTCTATATTTCGTATAATTCTATATGGAATGTAATAATCCTTCTGAAATAGCTGAGCTATTGAATTCCCTTTAAAATGTGCCTTTGAGTAGGAAAAATAAAGGAGATTATTAGGAAGTAAGGAAGACCTTTTAAAATTAAGTATTGATTCACTAAGAGAAAAAGTCATTAAAAGAGAATTAAAGTTGCCTGCCAGCAAGTATAGAAGTTCTTAGATGAAGATTGACACCTGTGAAAATAAGAAAATACACTCCACAAAATGAAGCAGAAAATAGTAACAGTCTCAGAAATATGCTGTTAGAATAATAGCTCTACACTTTTGCTCTGCTTTATCTTAAATCTGTTCCCTCTTTTTTTATTGCCATTGTCATGAAGAATGTTCTCAGAATATGTCACTCATCAATCCACACCTAAAATGTGGGAAGGCTCAGAAACACGAGAACGTTCCACACCCTGTCACCACCAGCTGCAGAAGTCCCTGGGTAATGGTTTAACCATGGCCATTAGTCAGTCCTACTGCTCACAGCAAGGTTTTCCAAACTTCCCAGGATTCTGGACCTGGGATACTGCAGCTGGAGAGAATCCGTGGTAAAATAGACATGTATAGGTTTAAAACTTTGGTTTTGCTGCCTTTTTTTTTATTTTTCCTTTTTTTTTTTATGCTGCTGGGCAAGAATAAGGCAGATTTTTGTGGTCAGGGGTATGGAATGAGACTATTTCCTAATAGCTATTGCCATCACCTTTAGCTCAAAGCCAGGATGGAATTGGGGATGGAGGTTATATTTGTTTCCCAAGGGAAAAGCCAAGGTAATTATCTAAGCAACATTCCCCTGACCCCCGGCAGAAGTCCCTCAAAGCCATCAGGTCCCCTGAAAGGCATTACTGTTCTGGTGTGAAAAGCAAGGATATGCAGATAGCACTGAAGTTTTGTTTCAGCAACCAAGGATTTTTTGTGTTTTGCAAATGGAAGGGTGTGCCCTTCCTGTGACTCACAGGAACAGAGCAAGGAGTGGAGAAATGACTTTGCCAAGAGCAAAAGAGTCGCCAGGGAGCAGGGGGTTGTTCTTTCCACTGCTCTGTGTGCTGGAGCACTCCATGATACCCTTTAAAAAGTTTGGATAGGTAGGGATGAAATGTCTTTTCATCTCATCTTTATTTGTGATATAAACAATGCCTTCAGAAAGGTACCAGGTGAGTCCTGGTGGTTGTATGTGGCTGGAATTAATGCAGGTGGTGCCTGGATATTTTACCAAAGTATCTCTGGGGCAACAGCCACCTCTGGGAATATGGTATAGAAATGCCCCAAACCTTGCACAGAGGCCTGTTCTAGCATTTGAGCCAGCACAAACTGGGGGTGGATTGTTTATTTATTTTTAATTCTCCCAGTTCAAGTTTTACTTGGTGGGCAGAACAAACGCTGTTTGAATCTCACCAGCATGTGAGTGGAGGAAAAGGAGCTGACAGCTTCTATATTCTGCACCTCTGGGTGTAATTCATGTAATTTTTAATACTATTCTTCTATATGTATTTAATAAGGAAGGTCTAATTCTCAATACTAGAGGAGGTTTGGAACCTTGATTAATTTATGTTCACAAAATACTCTGAGGTCCTTGAGTGAAAGGAAGTATAGGAAGTATAAATTAAGGAAAATGAACTCTCAACATTCATATGAAATATTAAATATGTAGCTAATAGGAAAAAAATAACAAAAAACATACTCATCATTTAGAGTCACTTTGTGTGACAGCACATCTGAGATCACGAGAAAAAAAGTAATTTGGCTATTTTATGAGGAGGTGCACGCATGTAGACGTGATTTTGTAATCTCTAGATTCTGTCTGGGTAAGTTTTTTGTGGAAGTTAGCCTTACTGCAGATATACACATTTTATTTAAAAATTCAGTTGTATTTAATTTTCTGTTCATTTCCATTTTATCATCTTATTCAAAATGTGTGTGATTTCTTTGTAAAATCGATTAAGATTTCTCTATAAAAATCAGCAACTAATTTCTGACAGATCCCAGTGCTCTTTTTTCTGTTTGCCTGAGCCAGAGATTTATAAAACATTGAGAGGAAAATTCTAATGAATTGCTCTGGGGAATTTGCCTAAATTCCTTCCTTACATCTTTCTTTCCATCCTTCCTTCCTCATTCAAATCATTCCATTTCTGTTTCTTTATAGAGCAGTGTTGCAGGAGCCTGTGTATGGCAATAAGTTACCACAGGTATGACACCCACTGATGGGAAAACCTCACCATGCTGAATGTAGACTCATGTAAAATCCTACTGATACTCGAATAATTATGTGAGAAAATGGATTCTGTGTGTGCAAATGGCCAAAATGGTCCACCAGTTGCATTTTATTTTCCAGATTCAGTCACAAAGTCACAGATAGTGATACTATTCTTAGTTTTTAAAACTACTTAAGCTGCTGTAACACTGTTTGGTCATTGTTCTGGAAGTAGCAAATATGGGAGCACAGATAAGGCAGTAGACATTTTTTCATTATAGTATCTGAATTTATTATTTTCAAAATAATATGCAAAGCATAAAAGTCAGGTATATAAATATAAGGGGAAAAAACTCCTAAAACATTTTTAATATAGGGGAACTGAAAAGTGTTATTTATTTTTATGTAATTATTACACAACTCTGTTCTAAGTATTTTATTTTGCAATATAATCTAAAGCATGAGGATAAACATATAATGTTACACAAGAGATGTATATGTACTGGTGTATTCTTCATCTTCAAAATTTCGGCCAAATTCAAAATTAGACAAAAATTGTAAAATAGAACTTGTCACAGAAGTTGAGTTCAGGGGTGTGAATCAGCTTCCCACCCCAATTCCCAGTGTAAAGTGTACCTCCAAGTATTTTCTTCCCGCAGTAATCAGAAATCACCTGAAGTAATTGAAGTAAAACAGTGAGAAAACTTAGTACAACATCCAAACTGCAGAACAGAACCCCCATAAAAATAATTTGCTTAAGCATATTTTAACATGTAATTTATGATAGTTTATTTTAAAATTAGGCATTCGTGACATGGGATAGTAGGGAATTGGGTTTTCCTTGATAACCAAACACATCCTGCTTTTTTAGTTCTCTGGAGAATTCAGGCAAATTCAATGCCTTCAATCTCTTTTTATTTGTATTGCTTTATACTCATTCTTGCCAGGGCTCTCATAAATGTCAGACTGATTGCTGAATCCAAAACATCTTAATAAAGTTCAGAGTCGAGCTTCCTTGTTCAGCAGAAATTCTTTGAAAGCAAATCAAAATGTAAGCATAAAAGGAATGTAGCTCTTATGTTTAGGGAGCAAGAAAGGGTCTCTCCCACACTGACCGATTTTTGGTGATAGTTAAATAAAGGAAAGAAAACCAGTCCTCACGGAGCCCACCAGATTTCACATCAGCTGCTGTGGGAACAGCCTGTCTCATTTTTCTCCCATTCAGAGCTGCTCATGGTGGCCTGTTCTCCATTCCATACCATGGTGGGAGCTGTTATGTGCAGAGTTGCATTGACTTGGAGTGGCTCTCACTTTGAAGTCAGGGGTTTTAGGAGTGGACATCAGGATGAGCAAAGGAGTTGGATACCCTGGTGAACAGAACCATGTCAGACTGCAGATCTGCCACACATTGCCAGGACTGGGTCACGAGAACAAATTCAGTATCATCCTCATATCAGCAATAAAGGGGAAAAAAAATGAATAAAAGGTGTCATATTTAGCCCTCAAAAACCAGGAGGGGAGAACAGATAAATTTGTATTGTCTCTCACCTCTCTCCCTTTGACACAGGCCAGCCCGAGTGTGCAGTTTGAATTTCTCTCCTCTCAGCCTCGCTGTCTCTTGGCTTAGTTCGTACCTGGTGACATTATTTGATATCCAAAGGGCTGAATGTACATATCTGTAGCACCGTGTGCCTGTTCTACGTTTCTGACAGTGATAGCCTTCTGCTGGTTTATAAAAGCCAAGTGATCTGAAGTGAGAAGGTGTTTTGTCTCACCGCCTCTGTGTGCACAGAGGAGGGGGCACATGGGGTATCAGGAGATGCTTATTCCTGCCTCATCCCAGGGCGTGTGTGACACAATTGCTGCTGGCAGGGAGCTGGCCAGGAGCAGGGAGGGCCATGTCCTGTTCTCTGTGTGTGCACTTGAAAAAAATTCAGAAAGGATGTTCTTCAAATAAGCTGGCAATTCAAAGCCTGGAGTTTCTAATGAGTTGTCAGTGCATGTAAAACTTGTGTTTGTTCTCAGGGTGATGTGGCATTGTCAGCTGAACGATTGATTTCCAAACCCAACCTGCTTCAAATCTTCAAACCCACAAAGGTTTACGTGTGGTAGGGATGAAAGCCATTCTGCCAAGCAAAGTGGTAGAAGGGGAAATAGCTCCTAAAAGTAGTTCAGATTGCTTTTCTGAAAAGATTGAGTTTCTATTTGCAAAATCAAAATAGAAAACCCACAAAAGTTACTGCAGGAAAAATGTTCTACTGTTACAGTGAAGGCTGACACATCGTGACCTATTCTTCCTGCTTCAGCACAATATCTTGGGTGAATGCAGCCTTCCAAAAAAAAAAAAAAAAATCAATCCATTAAAGCAAACACTTCAGCAAAAGAGTGAATTTTATTCAAAGCTGAGTGAGCTGATACTGTCTTATTCAGCTCTTTGTTAGGGAGGGGGTAGGTGGGGAGGGCACCACAGCAGGCCCCTGTCCCAGAGGGTGCTGAGGGGGAGAGTTCTAATTGGGACGTAAATCGTGTTTGTGTTATCAGCGGGCCTGGGCTGGGGTTGTTAATTGGCATGCTGAGATCATTTGGAAATGGTTGATATAACACTGTGGTCCATTGAACAGGAAGCTCTGCTGTTTTCACAGTTTGATAATCAATGCATCACTGCACTCAATTCCTTTCCAATGTGTGTTTGTTTGTCCTGTTTGCTTAATTGAACAGCTGGAATTACTGTTACATACAACTGAATGTTAATTCATGGAAGAAGAGAATTTTGCTTCTTCATTATAATTTTATGTATAAATTGGAAACCTATGTAACATTAAGTGTTAATTGAGTGCACAAAATCATAGGTGTAATCAACCAGGCATGATAAATCGTATTTTGTACAAAAAAAGAATTGATTATTAGCCGAGTTTGTCTTTTAAGTTCAGCATTGCTTTATGAATATACATACACTTTGTTCATAAGAACAACTGCTGCTTGAAAACTTGGAGAAGAATACAGTATTTTAAAAAAATTTACACTGATCAATATAGTTTGTTACTTTCTCCTATCTCTGGGACAAATCTTATGAAGTTGGCAGTGCTAGATTTTGCTTAACGATTCACCGAAATATTTTCCTTAACATTTCACTGCAGTGTTTCCTATGCATTTAACTGAACTGCATAATGACTGTTCTCTTTCAATTGTTGTCAAATGTTGCAAAATGTGATTTAAGGTGCCACAGCAACGCAGTTAGAGCGTGAGTTTGTGTTTCAGGGTGGTTATGCTGCCTACCGGTATGCCCAGCCTGCCACTGCCACTGCAGCTGCCTACAGTGACAGGTAAGACCTCCTTTCCTGCTCAGAAATATTTGACCAGTGGAAGTTGAAGACGATTCTATAAATTTGCCTTGTTGAAGTCTCATAACTGTCTTGTTGCTCTGCAGATAATTGTGATATCCAAAGCAGGCTGTTTTATTATAATCCATGAATAGCCATAAATTGAGAGACTTCAGGCCTTAATTGAGAATCAGGCATGAGATGTGCACATTCCCAAGCTGTAGATCATCCAGTTAACGTCTGTGACCCTTGTACAGTGTAGATAAATAAACGTACAGATTCATGATGGTCTGCTACTAAGGATCATTATTTGTCTTAGGAGTATTATTTCAGTTGATTTAGAACCTTGAGCCTATTGAGTGCCCTCAATTCTCATTGACATTGTTTTAGTCAGTGGAAATTGAGAATGAACTGTCTCAGCTTAAACTGCCCAATGCAAAACAATATTTTTTCTTCCATTTGCTTTCTTCCCAGGCATTTGATTTTTTTTCAGTATTTGAAAAAAAAAAAAAAGTTATTTTTCTTTTGCTCTGTATTTTTATCCTCAAAATGTAAACCACATTTGGTGGAAACAATATCAGCAATGAAAGATTATTAAATTCAGCACGCATTCAAAGACTTTTAACTTTTATCAGCTAAGAGCGATGTCACATATATTAGTGTATCTTCTTGAAAGATGAATGTTGGAACCCCTTGGAAGTCAATGTCTGAATTGCTGTTGACTTCAGTTGGAACAGGATTTTATCAAATTGCATAAAATTAAGTCGTTGCAGTGTGTGGGAATGATTTTTTAATGAGAAGGAGGATTATCCTACGTTTTCTTCATAAACTGTACCCTTAAAATCTATTCTATCTTTAATGTTTTTCAAGTCCTTGAGGAGTGTTCCCTTTTTAAGGGAGGATGTATATGGTGACAGAGACAAACATATAATTTGCCTCATGATGGCAGTGAGAAGTAAGGTCACGCTTCTCAACACCTGATACAAGAAAATTTTCCCTCAGAATCAGGGAAATAATTTCTTAAGTCTTAAATACACATTGAAAAATTAAATGCTAAATTAGTGTTATAAATGCTTCTGTTTCTTAAAGAAATCAAGAGATTAAGAAATTCTAGTGCACAATTTCTTAGATTGAAGTGCTGTTCATGGATTCTGTATTTTTAGAACCAAGTCCCATGGTATGGATGTTACAATGCTATGCATGCATATTTGCCTTTCAAGTGCTTATTCTGGGTAATGAAGATATATTTTTTAAAGTTATGTGAATATAGTAATTTGCATGTATGGCTGAGGCATGCTGTGTCAGACAGGTAAGCAAGCTACTTTTTATTGATTTTGGGTCAGAAATATCAACTAGATCTGTGCTGTGTGCACTTTGTTGGCAATGTTTTATTTCTACTTAGGGGAACCTGCTCAGGTGAAGTGCTACTCAGTAGTTTCATTTCATTTCCACAAAGGTTTGTTAGCATGTCGCAGCTCTAGGGTTTTTCTGTGAGCTTGTAATGCAAAACTCCTGCTTCTAAAAGCCTACTAAACCAAAAGGACAAAATTATAAATAACCTCCTGTGGTCAGCCAGGTTTTGCCAGATATCGCTCCCTGGATCATTTTATAGGCTGTTTATTTCTATTAATTAAACCTATGCATTACACAGAGAAACTGAACAGTATCAAGCTGACTTTTAAATGCTTTAATTATGAATTGATGTGCCTTCTCATAAACCAGATCAAAGGCTGTAAGATAAAATATCAGTTGGTCACATGTTCTGCTGTGGGCAGAGAGGCAACATCCCAAAGAGTTATGCTGCCAAAAAGGTAAAGGATTTGTTTAGGAAGATAGTGCTCTTAAATATTGTAAAAGAAGCTGGAGATGGCATCAGTAGTAATGCAGTTGTTATAATCTTTAATTATTTTTTGGAAAAAAATTGTCTAATTTTCAGATACACTTTGTGTATAATTAGAATTGCAATAACCTGTCTTTGCTTGCATAATTTTAGATATCTTAAATGAATTTTATATCTTTTGGACTTTTTTTTTTAATTTAGCTTCTCTTTTTAAATGTGGTTAACCCTCATCTTCGATCTGCTTCCCCCAAATGAATACGGTTTCTTGTCTTAATTACAAATCTCATAACTGAATTTCTTTACAAGGGAATCCCAAAACTAGCATAGAGAACAAAACAAATAACAATCTGCTCAAACATTTCTTTGCATGTGGGAAACTATGTGCAAACATGGATACCTCTGATTACTCACAATTGCAGTTTGTTTAATTTGATTAACTTTTTGTTCATTTTTAAATGAATTTAATTTAGCTACTTTTGTGAAATTACTAATATTGAAAGTGCTGAAATACAGTTCAGCACAACTGCTTGTATCTTTTCTTCTCAGTGCAATGATTTTTCTGCTCTCCTCTCACGACACTGAAGATTCCATATCTCCTTATACACTTATTTAGAGTTCATATGAGCCCCTATTTAATTTAATTACACATGAACTGTATTTACTGTTTGTGTAAAAAATGATGTCCAGCAAAATTAAGTGAGGACCACTTTGTATTTACTATTGAAGCAGTGACATATCATGGAAATACTTCATACTAATTTGAAAAATAAGAAAAGCTTGATTTTTTGGTCACCACTCATATCCATTATGAATGGCAATGTTCCATATTTGAAATGCTTCTTAAGTCAGGAGATGGAAAGAGGAAATCTTTAGATTGGAGACATGTTTTGGTAAATTAAAAATAAAGGTTAACAGAAAGATTTGGGACTCCAGAATCAATAGACCAAGTCGATTGATAATGATCACTGTGAGAGGGCTCTATTGGAAGAAATGCAATGGTATCCTTGTTTGTCACAGCTGGAAATATTGCTGGAAATAGGCGAGGAACAGGGGAGAATCAGGTGGCAAGGAAATATCACTAAACCAATCAATGCAACCCCCTAAGTATTTGTCGAGACAGATCATGTGCTCCTAAACCCAATTTCACAACAGACGTAGGCCTGGCAGATCTCTCCAGTCATTTCTTAGGATCATAAAACTAAAACAACAAAGAAACAGGTGCATTTTATTTATGAAGCCGTACAATCACTGGATACAACCTCAAAAAAATTCAGAATTTAGTTTTTATATTGTGTGATCTATCATATGCTAAACTGCACATACAAATTTGAAGGTCTTTGCAGAAGTGGATCAAAAAAAAATTTGTTTAACTTGCCAAGATTTAAAATATGTCTGATAATTTTTCCAATTAGTGTAAGTCCTAAAAGGGGACCTGCTGGTCTATATATATTCTTTATCAGTTTGGAACTTGCCTGGCAAACTCTCTAAACTGAGCATATTTGGAAAAAAAAAAATTGCGAGGATGTGCAAAAGGCACTAAATCGGATGTCAATAAATTGTTTGTACAGCTTTTACTCATCTTTCATGCAACATTAAAAAAAAAAAAAAAAAAGTTAGATTTCTGTCCAAGTCTGAAGTAAGAGAAACTAGCAAGGTCATCCAGTTTTGTGTTCCTGAGGTAGAAGGAGTCGGAGCATGGCAGTGGGGCGTATTGTCATTTTGTCATTGCATGTTCACTTGGTGTTGCTGGTATGTCTGTAATGCTGTACTGGGTTTGACAGATCCATCACATAGCTCAGTGAATGGCTTGCTTGAATTAAGCCTATGGGCAGACTTATTCACATTGATTGGCTATTGGTTTTGTGTTTCATGATTTGATTATTGCATCTTCGATCGGAGTAAGAGAAATGTTCCTTTCGCGCGTATGAACGATGTCAGCAGCGTCTGCGCGAGTGTGTCGGGGAGGGCAGCGGGCAGAGCCCGGGCAGGAGGAAGGCAGCCCTGTCTGGGGGGCACAGTCATCCCCCCGTGCTGCTTGCTGTCCCTGTGCAGGGCCGAGCTGTGTTTATACATGGATGGCGGGGTATCCATATAAACACACACGTTCCCCATCCATCACACACACGGACACTGGGATGCTGCTCTGAGCACCATTCCCTGTTATACACAGTGCCTAACTGAAACCTCACTCCAAGCTGCGGGAAAATTCCCGCTGACCTCTTTGTTGTCTGGATTAAATCCCTTATCACTGGAAGCTGACTTTTATTTCGCCTTTTTTTTTTTCCTTTTTAGTAAAATAAGGCATATCCCAAAATATTTTGCACACAACACTCCGTAGTGAAAAAAATATGCTTTGTTTTTTTTTCCTCCCACTATCAATTTGTGTTACATGTTCTGTGGTTATACCTAGGGTTTTGTGAAATTTGAGAAGATTTTGTCATGTGGAAATTATGTATCTTCCAGATCTGAAATCCTGCCCCTGATAAAATCCTGATATTCTAAATGTTTACATTTTTAGCATGTCTGTGTGGAGCATTCAGGTTTTTTCGAAGCAGTAGTGTCTACAGAGATAGTTTAATATATTTTCCAGTTCTCTTTGGGCAAGTAGTTGAGAGTAATACTTGATATTTGTGCTCAGGTTATCCTAAAATAGAATAGGTTCAGATTTGATTTAATTGTAAACATGCTTATTAAAGAATGAGAATTTAGAATGAGGAGTAAAAAACCACAAAATATAAAATGTGGGCTTCTGTAGCTGGGTGTTTTTTTTTTTTATTATATTGTGGACTATAATATCTTCTATTTTATGATTAAACAACGAAAACCACTATAGTTTTATTCAAATTATTTTCTCTTATTGAAGATTACTAGAGATATATACTAAAAATTAAGTTTTTGATTGCATATAAAATATAATAGCACCTTGAGCCAGAATTTAATTTTTCATTAAATAATTTTATAGAAGCATAACTATTTTAAAATCTAGTACTTCATTCATTTCATGATTGTACTTTCTAAGATTAAGGAGACAGAGCTTCTCTACACAGTTTTAGTTTCTAAAGGAATCAGGTTGTAAGAGGAAAAAAATTAGAATATATTGGTAACTTTTTGACTCCCAGTTAGAACCTTCAAACTTTTGTGTATTTTGCTATCCCAGTGGAATCTTGAGCAATGGAAAGGTTTGGGGGATGATCCATAAGGAACAACCGTACAGCCCATATTCTAGGCTGCTCCAATTTTGGCAATAAAAAGGCTCAGTTAGCTCCTTGGCCGGGTTCAGAGGTTGTGTTTAGCTTTTGTAACAGCAATAGTTGAGAAGATATTTAACACTTCTTCTGCAAATGCTTAGGCTTGATGTGGTGATGCTTTCTTGGTCTAGTTCTTTTTCCTGGACAATCTTGTATGGTAGCTATAGCTTCTTTATTCCTTATTATTGCCAATGAAAATCAAATTACTGGCTTGGCTGTTACAGAGAGGTAGAAGATTTGGCCATCTACTTGTTAGAACTTTATGCCTGTATGATCTCTGGAGAACAAGAGGATCGCTGGCATCATGTTAATATTTCATAATCCATTTTCATCGCAGTTCCTTCACAGTTTTGGGGATGACTGGAGTACATGACTCATAGTATAACCATAGCAGTGCCTTTTAGTGAAGAGTTAGAAAGTAAAAGTGGGTGAATATGAATAAATAAAATGTTATAGGGGAAAAAAAAATAATCAAAGTGTGTGAAATTCCGTGAGCAGGGACTTTAAGGTAGTACATTTTGACAGGAATTTCCCAAAATGAAAATGCTGTATAGAGTACTTTCCAATAATTGAAGCATTGTTTGTTCTAAAATATTTCAGATATGACATTTTTGGGGGGAGACACAGTGAGTCACATTAGCATAGGAAAACATTGCAAACAGTTACATTTCATAAAAACATAATCTTCTACCAGTTCTAGAGAGCTGCTTTGATATTTTAATACGTTCCTCTGGCTGGGTGGAATTAACCTGTTTACTGGTACTTCGAGGGCTTGATTCACCTGTGTGTAGTTTGAATATTTGTGTAATATTCAGGGAACTGTTAAAACTTCTCCACTAGTTCAAAACTGAGGGGATACAGTAGTGAAAAAGCTTCGTGGTACTGCCCAGAATTATGGTGAACACCAATTAAACTTTTATCATGTCAGAGCTGGTTTCATTCATACCCTGCTTCTACTTCTCTTACCTGTAATCTCCATTCTCTCATTCACTGCAGTGTCGAGGGATATTTTAGGAATCCCCATAGACAAGGAAAGCCTTGGCTGTTACTATAAAATCTGTTTTGACATCCATGCTGGAAATCATGAAGAAAAAATTGGGAGAGAAGGTAGAGGTAGCTTAAAGCCTAGATTTCCATACCTGGCTTCCTGACGTGCTCCAAGCTTAAGGTGCTCAGTACTTTCGCTGCCAGTTTCTTCTTGAACATAGGGAGAGCTGTTAAACCCTCATCATGTTCCAAAAAAAAAAAAAATCAGTGCACCTATTCTGACATTTACATCTCATCTTCAGTATCCTCTCTTGGTTTAGTTTAATACATCCAGCCTAAATCTGGCTTATGTAGCGTGACTTTTAACTGGGGAGTTCCTTACTCTAATGTAAAAGCTCATAGTAAATAACTGTGATTATGGATATAATAATTTTGAATTTTCATACATACTTTTTCTCTAAAAGGAGGGGGGGAAAGGACTGGTTAGCATTTTTAAAGTAGGAATTATCTCATTACTAGCTCATGAAAACTTCTCTGCTCTTAGAGAATATTGGAAGAAAGTGTGACTTTAAAATTTTTCAGTGTTGCATTCAGCAGACTGGATAAATACGGGGTTGGGGAGTTAGTAAAACATTGATTCCCGATCCAGCAGACCAAAACTGTTACAGTCCATTGGGTCACTGCCTGTGACATGATAGACCATAACAGTTCCTTTGGACATGTCAGTGGCTAATTACACACTTTTCAGTTCTCAGATCATTGGCTTGATAGACCACAAAGAGGCAGATTAGAACGTGCTCTAAGTGTTGTCAACCAGAGTGCCTTAAAACCAAGGAGGAATTAAGAGCGCTGTGCAGGAGGCAGACAGAAGATAATGGAATGAAATGTTATTAATAAAACTGGGATGACATGGATACAGTCTGTGTGGATTAGCTGTGTAATTTGCAATGTGCTCTGGCAAGGTGACGAAGTATTAGAAGAACAATCTTTAAATAACAGTGTTGATGAAATTAATCAAGAAAGAGGCAATTTATACTCTTGCATGTTTTTGCTGTAGTGTTTTGCACCTCTGAGGAGACTTAAGCATTTGATTAGGTATTGAAATAGATTTCTTTTCATTTTCCTTTGGGCTTGACAAGCTTCTGATACTCTTAAGAACCCACCTGAGGCAAACATCAGATTGTAAGAATACTGCAGGAGTGGGAATAAAATGTTTATCCATGTATCCTAAAGAACTTTTTTGTGAAAATTGCTGTAGGGTGTTTAATATACATGCATTTAAAAAAACCCCCAAAAACTAAGGACTTTGATTAAACCAAACGTGTACCAGCTTCTAAACATAATTTTGTTTTTCTTGAATGAATTCTTAACTAATCCTGGCAAGGTGTCCATGTATACGGTATTTTAGTTAAAATATGAGAACAACTGTGCTGTCAACTCATTTGTAAAGTTATTCCAAACTTAATACTATGTAATGGGAAAGAATTGTTGTTATTCATAATTGCTGAAGTTTATAATTATACCTCTGTATGTTAGGAATCTTTATAGTAGAGGAAATGGTGGTTACTAGTAAACCATAAAAATTGCTATGAAATCAGAAACAAATATAAAGTATGTTTTTGAGGCATTATTTTAAGGATGCCAGGATATACATAAAGAATAAATCCTCCAATTAAATAAATGGATGGTTTTTGAAGTATTTTAGTGGACAAAATACGGATTCTTTACACAAGGCTGACTTCAAAGTGCTCTTTGCCCTAAAGAGAATGAATAATATGTCCAAAATGTAGTAATAAACAAATTTTTCAAATATAAATATTGAGTGAAAAAACAGCCTTACTTTAGCGGTCCTGGATCATAATGGCATTGATTTATGTTGCTGACGTGGAGCACTTCTGAAATAAAATTACTGCACTACTTCCTCAGGTATTTAATTTAAGTGCATAGAGCTTGTTAATCACAGTAAAAAGCCAATAATTTTAGAGCAGTTCTGCCACTGAGATCAGTATGAGTTCTACTATGGTTTTGTGTGGTACTCAGAATTTCACCTATTAGGTTTAGGTTTCACTTCAAAATGTCCAGATCTACTTAAAAATCACATGTTCCTCTTGCAGATAAATATTCACTTTTAGACTCTATGTACTGTATTATTAATAGCAAATACTTTCATACCAGGCATAATATATTGAATAATCATACCTAGAAAAATTCCACTAATGCAGCAGGTAATATGAGTTAGACCCAAGTCTATTTGTATAGCTCTGATTTAGGAAATAAATAAATCAGGAAATAAAATTTGTAGATCTAAAATAAGAAAGGTGAAAGACCTACAGATTTTCCCACTGGTTGTGATGTAAGATACTGTCCACATTCTGGCAATATATTAAAATTAAGCTCCCTTTTTTTTTTTTTTTTCAACAAGAGTACTAAGTTGGAAGGTTGCATTAATTTGCTAGAAATTTTCTTAATACCGACTTTGAGGGCCAGTGGAAGAAGAGAGAGGGGGAGTTTGTATCCGAGACACTGCCATGGCAGAATTATTGTATCCACCCTGTGTGAAGAATGGACTTTCTCCAATCTGCTTTATAGCATCAGTATTGGACTGTGCTAAAAGGAGTCTTTCTCTCATAGCATTTGAGTGGGTTGCTTAGCTAGTTCAATATCAGGGCAAAAAAATAATGCCTGCCCATCTGCTGGGGAAAGCCTGACATAAGAATACAGATTATGAGCAAGCACCTTCTGTTGACCATTTTTCCCTTTAGGTTTTTTTAATCCCTTTAGGGTTTTGGGTTGGTTGGTTGGTTGTTTTTTTCTCTCTGAGTAAATGGAATAATGCAGACATATCACTGGGCTTGGGGATGCTCATTTCCATTGGTCTCCAGAAGAGGTAGGGGTTGCTTTTTTTCTTTCCTTGAAGGTATGTGTTTTTGCAATTGCAAAAGTACTTTTTGGTATGAAAACAAATTGTTCCTGGTCAAGAAGTTGTGTGACTGGTGGCAGGACAGAATTTAATGAGAGATTTTGGTTTTTTTCTCTCTCCTGCTGTCTTTAGCAGTCTGAATTTTGGTAGAGACATCCTGTCATTGGCTAGAGCACACTGAAATGTCCTGTACTGAGCATGGGGAGGATGCAAATGAAAGCAACTCGGAGGTGACAAACGTGGCAGGAGAATGAAGGGCTTGGTTGAGCTGCCTGAAAGCAGGGCTCTGGTGCCATTTCAGACACCCTGGGGCATTTGAGAGACCCAGGGAGGCGAGGGGGACACAGCACCTTCTGCAGTGGCAGCTGAGCCCGGGCAGATGGATGAGCTGCCTTTGCCTGGGCAATGCAGATGAGCTTTAGTGTTTTCTGTGCAGAATAGCTATAGCTGCATTCCTTTCTTTGGAGTCAGGGTTTTCCTCTATCTGCTTCCAAGGCCTGCCGCAAAATTTCAGGAAAGAAATGGTCAGGAATGATGGATGTGGGAGAGCATTATCCTATGATGAAAAAAGCAGAGCACCTCAGTGAAAGAAAAACATCCACATCTTCCTCTCTGTCTTGGCATCATCATTGTTGATTAGGTTGAACAAGCAATCCTGCAGAGAAAAAGAACTTGACATTGAAGAAATTAGTCCAAAAGTAAAATATTCCTTCCTAGTGCACATCAGGTCAACCAAGTTACTGTTAGTGTTGTTGAAGCTTGATACCACATTAATTATTTATAGTTTTATTCTTATTTCATTTAATATATCATATAGGTATGGCTGCGAAGTTGTTTAGTTGTCTTTGTGTTGTGATTCAAATGCTGTGGGCATGGTAATGTACTTTGATCTTACAGTAATGGGAATATAAAGCATGATAATAGCAAAATCAACCTTCTAATTATAGTTATTATGCTAATATTAAAAAGTTTAAAATCTTTGATAGCCTTGATATTTAAATTTAGGACACCAGCAGGAGGGAGTTGGGAAGGACTTAATAAAATGATTATAAAGGGAAACTTTGTCCATCCTTGAATATTGCAGAAACCATTCAAGGAGCCAGCAGTCAGCTGTATTAAAATTCATAGTGAAAAAGCCCTCAACATCAGAGTCCTCTGAAGAGCAGCAAAGTCTTAAAGTTTAGAGCATGAAGGAAATATATAATAGCTTTAATAATATAATGGAGAAATGTACAGATGTATATTTTTCTCTGCTGGGAAAAATCATTGCTACACTCAGTAGTTAGCCCCAGATCCTTGGGGAATAGAGTTTGGAGCAGCTCCAGGAAGGGAAGTCAGTGCTTTGGGTTAAGCTGCATCAATTTTACCAGCTGAGACTCTGATCCCTGAATTCTAAATACTGGCTTTGTTTGTCGATCCCATGGCGGTCTTACCAGAAAAAGTCAACTGATTAAAGATAGTTTAAATCTTCCCACTGTAAGTTCTGCTCAGTGTTGTGTTTGCCTTCATCCTAATTTTTGATGTTCTGGGGCTCTGCACCGTTTTCAGCAGTTGCTATGTTTTTGGGTGGGGGTCTGCACCTCTGTGTTAAGCAAAATGATTTCTGTCTAGTTTTGTGAACCTTGTCAGCAGAGCCCAGGAATTCAGGCCTACGAAGCATAATCACTGTGTTAGTGGATTATCAGTTCTTTTACGTTCCTAATTTCCTAGAGCCAGTGCGATTAATTTCTTAAAATCCCCCTTGACCTCTAGTATGGCTTCCATTTTAAGGAAGTTCTGTGCTGCTGAGGAGGGAGGGATTGAAAACTTCTGGGAGCCATGGGTGAAATTAGGTGTGTGTCAAAATTTAGTTCTTAGTTGTGTGCTGTGTGAAGCAGTGGTGAGAAGCCCGAGTGCCAGCCAGCGTTCTAGGGAGAGGAGAGGACACACAGAGCGCACCTCGGCCCCGTGTGCCCTGCAGGGGTTTTCCACCCGTAACCACCTGAGTTTAAAAACTTCCCACACACCTGGGAGTTCTGTACACCTGAAGAGCAGCAGGGCCAGTGACTGCAGGAGAGAAAGTTGGTGGGAGGCTGGTGCTTTTCGAGAAGTGGGGAGTAGTGCAGACTCAGAGGAACTCGTCCTTTCCCAGGGTGGGATGACTCCATGGAAACTTTTAGAGGGAGCACTCAGGGTTTATTCTGAACTTAGGCTGGAGTGGTTCTTCATGATCGCTAGATCCCCCAAGTCATAAAAAAAGAGTGTCTGAGACCCCCTCTCTGGATCTCTTCCTATCTTCCACTTGCAGGTTCTGAATTTTCCAATAGTAAAGTGGGCAAATCACTTACGGCTCAGGTATTTCTTCACAGAAGTAGTTGTGTCTAATAGACATCCATAGCAAGGACAAGGCTCAGGCTCTGGTGATTAAAGAACTGAAACCCCTCAGTATGTATAAAATCTCTGTTCTATAGTATGGCAGGTTTTCACCAAACAGTATCAAGAAGAGAGAAAGAGAGCGTGTAATGTATTGGATATGCAAAAGGTCTGCTGGATACAAAGAGTGGGTGCCAGAAGAGAGAGGTTTCTCTCAGATGTGGGGCCTTAGAGGCATGCATTTGTTACTGCCAAAGGGGCTACAGGGAATGGAGCAGAGGAAATTAGAACATACTCAAACCTTTGAAGATGGTGTAATGCAGGTTCAATAACTACCCCAAAGGAAGAAAGCACATCTAAATCACTTAATAGTGCTTCTGTTGTCCTCCCCTTCTGTTCTTGTTTGAATTCAGGATATATATCAAATGTTTAAACATTTTTTTTTTTCAAAATTTAAAACCATCTTTATTACCATACTGGTAAAAAATGTGTTAGTTTTCAATTTGCTAGGAGAGATAAAAATTGATATATAGGCTTGAGAGAAGCAGTAGTATGCAGAGTGTTTGCCCCTGGGAAGTAGCTGCTCAGATGGAACACAGCCATTGGAGTCCCAGCAGCACGTTTTCCTGACCCACACTGTCTGGGAGACATCAGAGAGCTCAGACTGCCAAAGGGTGCCACTCCTGCACTTAAAAGGTTTGCACTTAGCCCAGGGTGTGAGGATCTGGCAGGTTGAATATATCCAACTGTACATTCAGATCGATGTATTTGTCATGTTATCCTTTCAGTTTTGGTTTTTTTTTTCCTTTCTCACAGCCAGTAACAACTTTTAAAATTTTATTAAAAAAGAAAAAACGGTTCTGTTGTTTAAATCTCTGTTCTTTTACATCTGAAGTATTAACCAGTGAACAGTAAAAATTTAGTTCTACACTTTCACTGTTAATACACAAATTGAATTATGGAAGTGATTCTGTATCTTAATTGAGCAGGGCTTATTGTATAATAAAGTCTGGTCCCTTACAATTCCTGTACCTTTTTGAATCATTAAAAATGTAGCAGTGATGAGGAACACGAAACCAACCTAAAACGCGCCATGAATTTTCATCATACCTTCCTTGTGAGATTTTTAAGCCTTGTATGCTTGATAAAGTCAGTGCAGAAAATTGGGCTTTAAAGGGAGCACTCCACATTTGCAGAGGACTGGGCGAGGTGAGCTGTCCTTTGCCACCTCTGCTCTCCACCTGCTTTAGGACAGAAGGAGTCTGATGCACCACAGAGCCAGCTTAGCTCCGAGGGACTCCCTTTGCAGGCCCTGGGGTTGTCCACACAAAGGACTAACCTTTGTTTTAGCCATCAGGTGTGATGTCTGTGATGCCTCTGATGAGCAGTTTCCTCATTAGGTCTAAGTAAACAACAGTATGGAATTTAGCTAAATAAAAACCTGCCACTATAAGAACATTAAAGTCATTAAAGCGCTTAAGAATTTCTAGTAATTGCTACAAATAACACCTAATTAGTTATAAAATATTGAACTGGCTCATTGGATTCCAGCCTCTAGTATTTTCTTTCACTCAGTTGCTATGCTGACCAATATGTAACTTTCTGCTTTTAAAATTTATGTATGGAGTTGTGAAATTAATTTTAGAAAAGCAAAGTAGTATCTTCGTATGAAGCAGTACAACAAGAGATGCTTCTAGTAGTTGATTTTTAAATAGATATCACTGGGGTTTTTTTTTTGGTTNATCTACTGGTGTTTTTTTTTTTTTTTTTTTTTTTTTTTGTTTTTTTTTTTTTTTTTTGTTTTTTTTTTTTTTTAAATTTTTTTTAATCAGTTTTCTCCCAGTAAAGAGTTGGTTAAAAAAAGAGTAGGATTTCAGAACAGTTTCGATAATATTTTTCATTCCAAAGGACAAATTGCAGTTGGTGTTCTGGGGTCTTTCTGGAGGTGCTAACCCAGCATTACCCTTGCAGATAATTCTGTACTTTAACATGTGAAGATAGAGAATCTGTGGCTAAATGTTCCACTGTTCTGAGCAGAGGTAAACAAAAGGACCTTCTCAGTAACCACTTGAGAGGCAGTTTTTAAGGACAAGTGATCTTTTCATCTAGATGAGAGGGCAGTTTAACAGCTTCATAGAAATGAGCCAGAAGAATTTTCTGTGAAACAGTAGCTGGTAAGTCTGCATTGCTACTGGCTCAGTCCCTTTTAGGCAAGCCTCTAACTTTTCTTGTCTGTATAATTATCACAGAGGTTGTAGCAGTAAATACAGTGAGTAAATACAGAGCAGCTCTGTATTAATAATGTGAAATTTATCCCCCTTAAAAAAAAAAAAAATCATGTCTTTAGCATTACTTGTTAGGTAAATCTCATTAGCTCCTGAAACTATTGCAGATAAAATAAAGAGCAAAACTACCAATTGAACATTAGTTGAAGATGAATGTACAATTTGATCACTAAGTTCACACTAACAGGCAGTGTCAGGATTTCTGGTAGGGCAGAGACAATGATCGGTTTTTGGACTTCAGCAATCCTGTCCCTACAGTATGGATTGCAGATCCCTTGTTTTGTTTTGGATTTATTTTATTTCCCCCTGGAAGGTGAACCTCTAAAAAGTAAAAAGGTTCACAGATTTCTAAATGAGAATTTCAAATCTCTTGATACATTGGAGGTGAAGTAATAGAAATAGATTTTGTTCCCTTAGGGCTTAGCTCCTCAAGGTTTTGTTGCCCCTGAGGGATGTTTGCTCCTGCATGGTTTTCAGTCGGATCCTCAGTATTTAATGCTTGCAGAGCTGTTTTTCCAGGCCGTCCTTAGCCTGCATCCTTTGGCTCCTGGCTGTTCGACTCTTGCATTAGGGCTGTGCAAAGCAGCAGTGTCAGGTTTTGCTGTGCAGGCTGGAGGAGCCGTGTGCAGCTGGGAGGGAACCACACCCCGGTGTTAACTCTTGCCCCGGGGTCATTGATCCCGCACAGCACAGAAACACCGTGAGGAAGCTGTGTATATGCATATAAAGGAATCATTTGATGTTAATCCTTAAACATGGTTTCCACTAACCCAAATCCTGTGTGCCCAGACTTCAGAAAGGACAAATCAAGATTTGTGCCACAATGAAGTTTTCTGCATTTTGAAATACCAGTGCATTTAGCGTTTCTCTTTTTGTGTTACCTGGTTTAAAAAAGAATTTTGCAAGAGAAGGTTTATATTAAATTACTCATATCTCTAGCTTATTCTCCTAAGATTCTGCAAAAGACTTTTCTATGTATTTGGATGACAGTATATGAGAATATACTATGTCATTTTTTAAATAAATAGCAGAAAATTAATTTTCTGATTGCAGTCATATTAGACATAGAAAGAGCAAAATATTTTAATTTCAATATCCTCCTTTCAGATGCACAAAGTAAATTGCAATTTAATTTTTTTTTTCAAAAGCGCTTTTTACATACTTTGCAGTAGTGCCCTTTGATAGCTATATCAATATATTGTTTTATTTTTATTAGACTTCATAAATATATTGACATATCTGTAACACTAAACATGAAGCTTCCAATGCAAGAGTTTGTACATAGTCCATATCCAAATGTCACCATTATTTCATTTAAAAGATCCCAGCATGTCTACCTCATGATCCTTATAAACTCTATAGTACTCAACACTTTTTCTTGCTACATTCATTAAAATTAAGCACCCTTTCCCTACCCCATCTGTAAACATCAAGTCAATTGGCAGCTAGCACATTTCCCAGTCAGCAAGCAGTATTGTGAATTTTATCTTCTCTTGCAGAAATCAATTCGTCTTCGTTGCAGCAGATGAAATTTCTTGTAACACCTCTGCAGGTAACAATCATTGCTACTTCTTGATGCATCCATCCAGGTCTCAATATCCTTTTTCACATGCTGCATTTAATCGTAAGACAAAGCATAGGAAAGTCCATAGTATAAATCTTTGGAATAGTTTAATGAATTTATAGCTTCAGCCTGTAGGTTCTGCCGTATAAAAGCCATTAGGTTATTTTGCTGACTTTGGTGTTTTATTTCCAGTTTAAATATCATATGGCCTAGTGTGTAAGGATATGTTAAACCTTCTAATAAAAGCTTCAGGACAGTGACTTTCAAAAGTCAAACCAAACAGAACTGATGAAAAGAGCAAAGGCTTAGATGTGTGTAGGACATTGTAAGTGCTATAGATGTAACAATTTTCTTTTCAACTCGCTGGGGGCAAATGATGCCCACAAGGGTATTGCAGACCCTAAAGCACTCACAAAGTCTATCCTATGGATGAGATAGTGGGAGAGAGGGTCTGTGCCTTCAGAGGATCGCTCTCTAGTAAGTAAAAAGTCTTGCTATACTATCATGTTGTAAGCCATGGGTACAGAAGAATGAACAATGTTTTTAAAAGGTTTATTTATATTTTTATAAGTATATTGAATATGTCAAGAGGTTTTTTCTCTCTTAATCGATAGAGTTTGAACAAGCTTAGTCTTAATTCAGGTAAGGATGGTATTATGTTGCTACATAAGAAATCAAAAGGCAAAAATAAATAGTAACGGTGTCAGGACGTGTTCTGCCAGTATTGTTGTGCAAAAAACCAAGTTCATAGAAGCCTCTCAAACTGAAGGATGAAAGGGTATATAGTGTGAAATCAAATGTTGATATTAAGAAGTGTTTGCTGATAGAGTTTTATATTAGCAGAAATAAATGAAAGGTGATGAGATTTCTGTTTATGCCATGATGATCTACATAGAAACGAATAAAGAGCATTTATTTATGGGAAAGATGATCACAGCTAAACCCAAAATAAGCTAAAATTGTCTTAATCTCTATTCTAGCTATAGCATTTTTGGTGGTAATCTGAAAAGTTCTTCTGTAGTGAAACCTGATTTAACATAGATTTTTCCAAGTCCTGTAAATTATGAGGAAAATACATTTTGAAAAGCCAACATTTGTCACATTCTTGATATCACTCAGCTTGGATTTTTGCTTTTGTTATTTCACTTGCTCTTCCTGCTCAGCTCTTCATTGAAGTGAGCTGTAGTAGGGAGGCTACTAATTTGTGAATCTAAGCTTCTCTAAGAATAAATATATTTATTTTAGCAAATTTTAAACTTGGAATTCTTGAGTTAGATGTGGGGTCTGTGGGGCCAGTTTTGCAAAGCGAACCCTTCTAAGTGTTTATTATTGCTCTAATAAGGAATTTTTTCTCTCTCAATTCAGGCACAATTAAGTGCCCAAGATTTTATTATAGATATTCCATATATCATTTCTTTAGAATTCCAGTCAAAAATATAACACTTTCATTTATTGGTGCATTCTGTGAACTTTACACAAAAGGAAATGGATCTCTGTGTGCATTTATTAAAACTTTTCAGTTTACCATTTGATTACCTCTGTTGAATTGATTCAACGATAAGGTATTTTTGCTAGGCATGTTTTTGAGCATGTGATAAACACATCCATCACAGGTGACTGCAGGTGCCTTTTTTTGCACTGAGATATGAAGGAGAAAGCTGATGAAAGCCTGTACCTGCTGTTTCTTATATACCTAAGTTTCAATAACAGAACTTAAATGACTTTCGGCCTCATAAAAAAGTAATTCTCTGGCCCATATTCCTGTGAGTCAAATTGCCAAAGTTGAATTTGGTCTTTTGAATATGTAAGTTGACTTGCAACTATTTTATTATCTGATGTTTAATGTTTTAATGGAGAAAACAGAGATAGAACCAAAGCTAACCTTCCTGTAGTTTTTCAGATGCATGCAAAACACCTGCAGTATGATTTTATAGTGCTTTTTAAAGTGCTTCTAAGCTCAATGATAGTAATTCTTCTGTGTTTGTAAATTTGATATCAAGTGAAGATACTTATAACATGCTCAGTGATTGAAATGTGAGTATATGTATGTTCATATTGCTTCCCTGTAAAGGATGTGTGTGCTTGTGGATTACAAACAGCAATATCACAAGCAAAGCTTTGGTTGGAGCTTGATCATCAATTGGAAATGGGAGGTCTTGGGTGGTTCTGCTGGTAATACTCACTCTTTTCTTCTCAATCCTTCATCATTCCTGCCAGAGGATACTTAGCCCTCAGCCACATGATTTGGGAATAAAGTAATCTTGAGTAGATAAATGTGTTAGTGGGCAATTTGTCTCCATATACACATTTCTGTTTGTGTATCCGTGTCTGTTCTTGAATGCGCATTGCAGAAGGGAAACCTCCTCAGATGTCTGACAGAGGGATCCTTCCATGGGAAATTTAAAAGCATTTCACTCTTGATTGCATCCAGTGCATTCTGAGGCTGAAAATAATTGCTGTTCAGAAGAGAAGTTCTGCACTTCTGGGATAGATCTTCTCTGGCAGACATGATTAAAGGGTTTGCAAACAGATCTGAGCTAGAACAGAGACAGGGAAACTATCAGAAACCTCCTGGTGGTTTGCTGATGGAATTTTAACAAGGATCTCTGAGGATCTTCCTCTAGCAAATTCCTGACAATAGTTCCAGTAGGGGAGAATTTATCCTGAGGTTCTTGTCTGATGGGGGCAATGGGCATCTGCCCTATCAGTCTTTGGATAAATCAGAATGAGACCCAGAATAAACCCGTGATTTATTTACATGTTGGTTGCAGGACATGGCTCATTTTGCAGCCTTATCATTCTTAGTGAATTTTTCAAATCAGTGCTCAATATATTTTTTTCTCTTTTAGGTTTTGTAACATCAAAATTCATAGTTTGTAAAGAAAAACCACTCTTAGTGTCTTTTGCAAGTGTGTTTTCAGATGTACCTGCAAGTGACATTTTATATTTTTTGTATAAAAATGGGACAGGGTTATTATTTTATATTTATATTATTCTCTCTCTTCTTCCAGTTTTTAACTGTTGTCCAGCCTTTATGTAAAAGCAAAAAAATCCAGTGCTGATGCATGCTTAGTATTATTTTTCTCCCAAGTGTATTTGCAGTTTATGATTTTGAAATAACAGAGAGAGGCAAGGGTATATGTGTAAATCTGAATTTGGAATGAAGTATGGTGGAAGTGGATATAACATCTGTCCAATTGTGACTGTATTTATTTACATTTTTGAGCAGAATCAGTCCTAGGAGGAAGGATTCTGTGTGTGTGTGTGTCTGCATGCAAGCAAAAGAAATGCTTTATAACGCTTTAGAAGTTGACAGCCTTAAATTAAGTTATTGACCTCCATTTGGAGAAAGATACAGCCTCCAAAACCGATTAAACATTTTGAAAGGTTTAACTTTATAACTCCAGGAAAGATGTTGAATAAAAGTAAGCAGCTTCAATAAGCAAACTGTGGGGTTTGTGCTATTGAAATATTTGAAGAGAATGTTGGCCATTTTTAACAAAAGCAATTGCTCCAGTCATTACAATTTTCCTGTATACTGTCATTAACCTGTCAGCACTAACACTGCCAGAAATTTCATTCATTGAACAATAGCAAATATGGAGATACTTATTTAAAACAAATTAATGTTTGATGAAGTGGTTAGAATGGCTACAGTGCCTGTAGTGGCAAACCTCCCTCTGCCAGGGTACACAAATAATTGCAGCTGATCAAAATTTTGCCATATGAACTTGCATACATCTCGTTGACCTCCCCATGCATCTGCTAGGAGATATTGATCTGGTCATAGTCTTACAAAGGGATTTGAAAGAGTCCAAACTGCTTTGGAAGAATGCAGCTTGAGAGGTATTTCCTTCAGCCTGTTAGAATTGCTGGGTGAAGACATATGCTCAGTTGAGAGAGGTTCTTCCCTTTTACTATTGCTGCCAATGGGTTTGACTTCGTTTCATGAAGCAATTTGGGAAAATAACCATTTTCTATGAGATGCTTTTATTATTATGTTATGCTCTTCTGCTAATCAAATAAAAAATGAAGACGAAGTAGCATCTGTATGGTCTTTGTGCTAGTATTTATTTAAGGCTGTACTGCTGTTCCCTGTGAAAAACAGCAGATACTGAAGTTTCTGCTCTGGAAAGGCTAGGAAATGTTGCACTAATGCACAAAATTAAACTTCTTCTATAAATTCAAGTGTCCTTTATGTTGGCAGTTTAAACTTGCATTTACTGCTGCTGTAAATAGTTACTTATATGGAATTCCATTTGTTACAGCTTTTACTGCTCTGTGTGGTTGTGTGCTGAAGATGTTCAGCTATTGGATCAGTTGATAAAAATCAGTAAACACTTTGATTGTCCTCTGTTCTCCTTTCACGAGGTTTGATTAATTCCTTTTTGTCACCCAGTGGAAACACTGGCAGCCCTTGCTGGCGTCCCTGTCATTATCTGTGTGACAGCTTGCCCGCCCGGCGCGCGCGGTTCTGGGTCAGTTCGCATGGCTGCTCAAATGTGACAACATGACAAGATTAAGGAAAGCTGAGGTCCTGTGATTTGTAAATGGAGGATTTGCAATGTGAAGCTCCTTTGATAACAGGAATAGTGAATAATCTGTGTTTGTCCTCAACAAGTGCCTATGAGCACGTGTGCATCTCCTGTGCTGGTTTTTTAATGAAGCAATTAGATTGGGTTTTCTCTGGCAGACTGAAAATAGTGCACGTGAAAGATGGTTTGTGTGTGTGCATGTATGGGTGCCTATATAAAAATCCATTAAATGAGCAAGGATTCGGTTTTAACATCTTGAGATTATCATATTGCATATAAACATAAAACAGTGCTATGGTTGCAGGCTGCAGAACTTTATACATGAACACAAAAGACTGCTTTAAAATTTAATAAATAAAGTACCCACTATATTTATTATTGAACTAGATAATAATTTCTTCAAGCTTTATTGTCCCTGAATATAACAGCAATAGTAATGAGGAAGTGCTTTACAGACCTAAGAAAAGCTTTTCGTTGGAATAGAGCTGGGTTTAGGTGTCACTTGATTGCAAGCCTCAGATTCTCCAGTGGCTTTTTTCAAGGAAGTTTTGATAAAATCTAATTTTCTTGGATAGAATCTACACAGAAAGGTGGTGCTGGTAGCATAGAATTCTGTTAGACTTTTGACTAGGCATCAGCTTCAATTCCCAGCCTGGTGGAAATCCAGACAGCAAGACTGAAACTGAGTGAGAGCTCTTAAGTTGAGATATGTGCCTGGGATGGCTCCACAGCAGTTATCCAGCACCAGCTCAGGAAAAGTCACCTGTGCTGCTGTTTGTTACCCTTCTACATTTCTGCAAATTAACCAGTATCAGTCATGTCTGTTTAAATGTTTTAGAAGGTGGCAGCTCAGCTTTGTCTGGCTGCAAACATCTCAGATATTTTAAAAGAAGACACAGGCTGGCAAACAGAAGCAAAATTAAAGCCACATCTGAGCATTGGTGAAACTTCTGCAGAACACGCCTGTCAATTAGCAAGGAAATTAACTGGCCAAACTGAGATGTGACATACATAAGGAAGCAGCCAAGAACTGGGAATTTATCGCTACATACAGAAAAGTCTATTTAAGTTTCTCAACTTTCTCCTTTCTCCAGCCTGCAGGAAAAAGTAAACAGTGCTTTTAATATTTCATCATTGACATATTTATGAAGACCCTTTCACGGAAACCTTTCATTATTGCCCTGTACCTCTGGTAGACCCTGGTCAAGTTTCTCATCTCTATGAAAACCTAGGAATGTGTTGGTACTACAGTGATAGGAAATCCCTTATGGCTCTCCAGGCATACAGGAGTTCAGCCCTGCAGTACACCTTGAAGTTTCACTCTTTATTGTGCTGCCTGTCACTTCCCAATTCTTTCTCTGCTCCACATCACGAATCTGTAGCACATTATAGGTCATGAAGGAGGAAGATGCTATGAATAAAGTATGTTATGGTCCTGCCTTGTACAGAGACCTCAGTGTTTGATACTGTGCATTCAAAACTTGGCATAGAGACTCTTAGCATTCCTAACCTTTCCAATCAAGGAAAATGCCTGGAAACTGTTTTTATCAGCAGATTTCAATTTCCTTGATCTTAAATTAAAGCTTCAGAGACGTCTTTGTCCATGGCCTTCTGAGGCAGTGAGAGAGACTTGTTGGTCACTGAGGTGACTGAAATGCCTGAAGTCACTTGGTGTTAATATCTAAAATTAAGTTAATTAATTGGTTGCATGTCCTCTGAGCATCACAAGCAAACACCGCCCTACTGCAGTGGGATGAATTTTAAGTTAATGGGCTACCACTGCTGCACAGATTTTACCCAGTGAGCCTAAAATACTGCTCAGCAATGGGGTTTGTGACTGGGATGCACAGGGAGGAGCTGTGCTGCTTGTGTCATCTCTCTTGGCATCATCATAGTTGTGTGACCAAGAAAGAGCACAGAGTTAGTTATTGGTATAATTTATGTGGTTAAGGCCAGGTAACCCTTGCTTTCCTTGTATTCCTTCCAGAAGCAATTTTATTACTTGATTGTTCAATTACAATCAAAGCAGATAAAGAGTGGATAATATTTAGGAAAAATTAGAAAGATGAGCTTTCCCGTGGCACGTAGGCTTTGCTTATAATATGGCTGAGGTCAGAGTTAGAGTTATCTGAAGTAGTGCCCAATTTTTAACTTCTCTATTTATAGTTCTTAAGCAGGTTCATAATTTCCTGTAGTTCCTCCAGCTATATGTAGACTTGAAAAAATGGGGGGGGAGTTGATAAGTAAAATATGTGCATCAAATTCTTTAAAATTCTCCTGCTATAGTTCTCAGGTCACTTGAGGAAAATATGTTAACTTGGTTCATATTTTATGAGGTGAATTTTTCCTTTTTAATTATGATATTAAGCAGTATATTGAGTATGTTATTTAGGAGCTTCTAAATGGCTCCAGTATCAGAGCTCCACTGTCTGTTCCAGATGTGTATGGAAATACAGCCGTAGTACTAAAGAATTTAAAATCCTGCAATGGCAATTATGAGAGAGGCACAGAATTCCCAAATTTTCAGAGACTTCAACAATACCTACTACTGATAACTTAGCGAGAGGTTCCTTTTCAAAGGCCCTAATAAAGTAAATCCCACAATTTTCTTTTTTTAATTACCTTTTTTAAAAATTTGATCAATGAACCTCAAATTGCCCTTTTGTGTAGTATTTTAGCATTTTTAAATCTTCTGCTGAAAGTTGAGGAGCTTGAGGCACAGCATAAGCCAAGAAGAACATACCCTGTATCGGTGGATGTTTATGGCTGTATTTACAGAAGTTAGCATGGCTACACTGGGTTTTTTTCTCAGTTGTTTCCCAGCAAGTTGTTAGTCCAGCTATTTAAGAACCAGTGTCAGTATGATAACAAAATGCTAGCAAACATATTTTTTCCCATGATGTCCTGAATACTTGTCCCAGATGTAGTGGAAAATAGAAGAACATACCTTGTTCTAGTTAGTGATGCATCAAAATTGTTCATCAGCTGCGTTCTTAGACACGAATTTGTGCGTATTGGTTTGGATACACTGTTTTATCATTCTGTAAAATATGCAGAGAATTGCATTGACTATTAATTTATTCAAAACCTTACCATTGGCATGTCCTTAATTTTAGTAAGTTGTTTACCTAGAACGATAATTTGCAGTGCAAATTACCACAAAGCATTTAAATGCCACTAATTGTAATGAGGAGTAAGCACGCCGGCGTAACAGTGAGTAAATGAAGCAGTGTGTGTGTGGCTGAAGCAGCTTGCTGATTTGCAGTGTGACAATATAGTTTAAATCCTTCTTACTATTTTCAGCCTGGAAATCAGAATCTATTCTGCTAACCTTCTGAGCTTCTAAATTTGGTGTCATGCAAGGGCGTGTTTAAAAATTAGCATTTAAAAAGAAACCCACTTGCTTTAAGTTTAAGCTGACACTGTTCCTTTCCTCTGTGGAAATGAAATTTATTAATCATAATAAAACCATCATATTCTGAAGGTAGAGGTCACCCTGAGGAGGAAAAAAAAAAGTCTATTCATCACAGAGGAATTTCAATGCATTTTTTTCACAGATAATATCTGAGCATGTGTTCTTTCCCCTTTGGAAATATTTTTGTCCATGTCTATGCTTACGTATGACAAGTGTATTCAAGAGGGTGCAAAAATGAAAATTGTGCAGTTTAATTTTATATACTTTGTTTTCTTTTACAGAAGATTCGGTAGAATTCCTTTTACATTTTGTTTACATTGCACACATTTGTTTAAGTGGAATTTCAATCTCCTGTAAAAGAAAAACAAGTGTTTGTTATTTTAACAAGACTATAAGCATCACTAATTCTGAAATAACATTTCTATATTAATATCACAGTAAAAGCTTTAGCATTATCATGATATAAACGTAAACCATTCTTTTTAAAGAACAAAGGTCAACTTCGGTCACAGTTCTCACATTAGGATTTCTTCACAACTCTTTTGTTTTAAGAAGGAGACATGGTTTACATAGGAGGATGAAAAAAAGCAATGTAAAACACTGACAATAAGTGATTACTGCTTTGGAAAAAGAGTGATAAAAATGTACTCAGAAGTCAATACCGAGTTGAAACAGCCATATTTTCATCTTTTGAAATTGCTTAATGTGTGTGTTTATCCATATTTTCCCCTCAGTTGTCAAGATTTCTGTTGAATATTGATATAATAATATTATTAGCAACATGTTTTATTACATCAGTGTTGTAAACTTGCCAGTTACTTCAGTAGTTGGCTTAAATATGACAATAATTTAATACAGCCTGAGCCCTCTGTATTTGAGCTTGGTCCTTCCTTATAAGTGGCCCTTGCATCTGGGCCATTAATGCCATCCTCGGTGACCTGTTGGACTTGGTTCTGTGAGGCACTGGGACACAGCCAAGGATCCTGCAGGAATGGGATGTAGGATGGAGGCAAAATGCAGCCCTACCGCTAGACCAAAATTAATTTCTTTAACTAATTTTTCGTGGGTATAGATTTAAAGCCCTTGCTCAGCATTGCAGCAGTACTAGTTAATCAGGAAAAAAAAAAAATAAAAGGGGAAATATACCAATTCCCATTGCTTTAAAAATAATAGTCATGGCATTAAAGCATGTGAAATAATAGTAGGTGCAGTTCCTCCTGCATGTTACTAAGGACATGAGGGAAACATGTCTACCTTTAAATCAATCATTTTCCCTTCCTAGATGTTTTCTGACTGTTTGAATGAAATTTGGCTGGAAATAATTAAAATTATAATGATATTCAAAATAGATCCTCAGACTTTAAAAATTGGCATAGAGAAGTAATGTCTTCTTCCCTTCGGTGTAGATGAACAAAACACGAGGTGTTCTGTTATGGTCCTATCAGAGCTGAATATTTCAAATCTATAAATCATGTTTGCATCCTAATGTGGAGGACTGCCTAGGCTGAGGGTTATGGAAGTTCTTCCTACCTGAGAGGCTCAGAGTGTGGGATCAGTGTCAAACCTGCTCAAAGAACCCTCAAACTGCCTTTCCAGCTCAAAGAATCACCAAGTCCTTTACCCAACACAGACTGATGTGAACACCTTTCCTTCCCTTTCTTTTCCAGTGGGAATTGCCCATTTTCTTAGGCCATCTTCTTTGTTGGGTTATTTCTAAAGATAGATGTTCTTGGATACCTATTTAAGCAGAATTGATATATAAATTTGATACCTTACTCATCAATACTTTGGATGCAAAACAGGAACTAATGTATTTTATACAAGCCTTTTACACATATTTTCCTGAGTTTCAGACTAGGTCTTAAGGAAAGCAATTGCCTAACATGCTGCTACCCTTGGAATTTCATGTATCCCTCTGATAGCAATGAAGACTTCTCTACCCAAATCTAAAGCAAACAGCTGTGAGATACAGAGCCCATGCACATGAACTTGGGGTACTTTAATAAATTAATTCATTTTTAATATATTATCCCTTAGCAGGGATTTAGATTTACTAAATAAACAGGACAGCACCACGGAAGGCATTTAGCTATGATAGTTGCTCTTTGATATGAAACATCCAGGCCTTAGAATGCTTTATAACAACTCAGATACACTTACATTTGCCCAAAATGCTGCACTCTTGCTGGGAAAAAAATGGCTAATACACCATGCTGAATATTAACCACTGTGCACTTGGAAGTGTGTGCTTACTGAACTGTTTTCTACCTTTTTTTTTTCCATCAAGATGTGTGGTTATATATTCTTTGAAAAGAAAAAGCATATGACTTCTGCAAGTCTATGGCCCTATGTTTGTGCAGAGAGACAGAGACAGGGATGTTCAGTCTGTCTCTTCCATGCTGAACCCTTTAGTGATCACAGTTGTCACAGGAGGTGATTTGCTGGATTTCCATATGAAAGGAATCCCTCATAATCTGGCAAATGTTGGCTCAGTGAGATGGAGAATTAAGGACTTATTTTCAATGGTAATTTCTGCTCCCTCCTTGAAGATGTCTCTAGGTAGGTGGGAATGTCTAGTTCAGATAATTTGGTCCTTTTCTCTACCTCACACCC